>JACEFZ010020012.1:0-25000 GCA_014155875.1 Cepaea nemoralis | reverse complement strand
TTATTATTTACCCCTTAATCTTGTCAGTTGTCACCAAGTTATCTTATTCATTTCTTCTTATAAAGTGTCCAACATGTTGACTGTCTACGTCTAATTTCTCTAATAAGTTTACGGTTCTCATTTGCTTCTTTTAGAACTTGCTTATTGATTCTTTTTCCCTGTCCATTGTATTCTCTCCAGTTTCCCCTGAAACTATATCAGCACTGCAGTTAGATGTTTTTCAGCTTGTCTGTTCATTGTCCACGTTTCAGATTCATACAAAAGTAAAGGCTGTATGTAGCACTCCAACACTCTTTTTCCCGTTGCAATTGACATCTGTTTATTGGTCAGTATGCTCAGCGTCACTTTCACAACCATAGTTTTAAAACAAACTGTCATCAAATAGCACATTACTTACAGAACTTCTCGCTCAACACGGCCAGCCGGATAGACTCTCGATCGTGTGCCGGCTCTCTTGCCTAACTCATGTTCATGCACAAGCTGTCTGCCATGGTCTGGGTCCTTGGTAGTGTTGGCAGACCCCAGACCTCTTCTTCCAGGAAGCATGGCTTGCTTTATTTTTCTTCTCTAACCACCATCAAGTTTAACATGGCCAGAGCATTCCAGTATCCGAGACACGTAGCTGCTTATAGGCCAGTCTACTTCCATGTTCAGATCTTGTTAGTGAGTTGTATGTTCTTTACAGGACGTCGCAGTCAACCCCAGCATTTATTTGGTTGTTCGTGCTTTACTAGGCAAGTTTACGTTCAGTGGTTTGCCATTTTAAATACCTAGGGGCATTTATAACATCAGATGGAAAATGTACAACAGAGATTAACAGCAGAATAGGGCAAGCAAAAGCTGAATTTCAGAAAATGAAGAGTATCTTATGCAATAAGTCACTATCACTGAATGCAAGAAAGAGAGTGTTGAAATGCTATGTAGAACCAGTCTTGCTGTATGGCAGTGGGTCGTGGAATGTAAATGAACAAAGTAAGAAGAATTAGAAGCAACAGGGATGTGGTTCCTGAGACGAATGTTGTGAATTCCTTGGACTACCAAAGTAACTAACAACGACTGCCTGAAACAGGCTAATGAAACTAGAACATTATATACAACAATAAGAAAGAGACAAACAACTTTCTTCGGTCATGTGATGAGAAGAGAGAGAACATCTTGACAACTGGAAAGATCGAGGGAAAGAGAGGTAGAGGCAGACCAAGAGAAATGATGGTGGATGGATTGAGACGGTGGCATGGAGGAATACTATCAGGAGAGTTGATCCAGAAAACCAAAGACCGAGATCTGTGGAGAGCCATGAACGCCTACGCCAGCTGGCAGGGAACTTGATGATGATGATGATGAGTTTGCCATTTCTTTCTGAACGACCGACGCTCATATCATTGAATGAAAATCAGCCACGGCGGTCTGCTACAGCTCTTGTAGAATATCAGTATTTGACTTCTTCTGTGTCCACGATATTCAGGTAATTTGCTGCAACAATTAGGTTTGGAAGTTCCCGATGTCTTCTTTGGTGAGTGCAAAATGGATTATGACTCATTGCTGTATGCCGTTAAAATGTGTATGTAATTGTAATTGTGGTGAGTGATTAGGCAAATTCATTATTAAACTTACCATAGTTTTACATGCTCTGGTCCCACAGACAGGTGCAGTGCCGGGCCTTATGCCTCGTAAGGGTCTAACCACAAATAATGGAGGTCCATCTCAGATGTCCAGCGGAGCCAGAGGGCCTGACAATAGAACGTCTGGCCGTACCAAACAAAGACTTAAAATAATGCACTGGAATGCAGAGGGTATCACCAGAAAACGAATAGAACTAGAAAACATCTTGGCCAATGAAAATGTAAGTGTATGTTGCTTTTCAAGAAACTCACCTGAACGAAAATATAGCCTTCAATATCAGAGGCTACCAGTGTTACCGATCTGACCGAAAGGACAGGCGAAAGGGTGGGATACTGACTCTCGTCAAAAACAACATTCCTGCTTCCCAAATTGAAGTTCACATGGAAGGGGCTGAGTATCAGGCACTTAAACTTAAAACAGACAATACAGACTTTCACCTGCTCAATTACTACTGTCCAAATGACCGCCCACAGGCACTGGACACACTACCATTAAAAAGAAAAATGATTGTGTGTGGCGACTTCAACAGCCATTCGCAGAGCTGGGGCTATGATCACATGGACCAGAGAGGAGAGAGATTGGAAGATTGGCAGGATGAGAATAGATTCATCCTGATTAACAAGCCGTCTGACCCACATACCTTCTACTCGAAATCATGGCACTCTACAACTACACCTGACCTGGCGTTTTATTCACCAGACCTGGAGTGGAACATTACACGAATTGTTGGGAAACAACTTGGTGGCAGTGACCATCGGCCAGTCTTTCTAACTGTAGAAAATGAGCTTGTAAGTGAAAGCAGCACCCTCTCGAGGTGGAACTACAAGAAAGCAGACTGGGCAATGTACAAGCATCGCACCAGCATACTGGTTAGAAACCTGAACACTGAGAAGGACATAAATAAAGTAGTTGAAGAGTTTGGGAAATGCATACTACAGGCAGCACGAGAAACAATACCAAGAGGAGCCCGTAAACATTATAAACCCTACTGGAATAGTGAACTGGAACAGTTGCATAATGATGTGGATGTATGTAGAAAACAAGCAGAGGCCAATCCCAGCCAAGAGCACCACAATAAATATCAGCACGCAAAAGCCAAATTTCAAAGGGCCCAACTGCAGGCTAGACGGAAAAGCTGGCAGGAGAAAACAGAGTCACTGAACTTTGAAAGAGACACAAGGAAGTTATGGAAGGCTAATAAAACAGCTTAACGATGAGGGCACAGGGAGAAACTCAAAAATTGCGCTACATAAAGACGGAAACATTTTAACAGGAAAGCAAGCAGCTGACCATTTTGCGGACTCATTCGCACAAGATAACAATATTGAAATTAGTCCAGAGAAACAACAGGAGATTCGAGAGAAATGGCAAAATACAGGACAGAAGGAAATTGTACATGAGGTTATGGAGACACCTATCACATTCAGTGAACTGGAGCTAGCCATATCAAAACTGAAAATGAGAAAATCACCAGGAGCTGATGGTATCTCCAATGAAATGATCAGGAACCTAGGAACAGAGGCCAAAGCAAAGTTGCTACAGATCTTTAATAATACATGGACCTTAGGCAGTGTTCCACAAGTCTGGAGAGAAGCAATCATGATACCCCTCCTAAAATCTGGGAAAGACAGTTCCATTGCCTCCAGCTACAGACCCATTAGCCTCACCAGTTGTCTCTGCAAAACAATGGAACGCGTCATCAATCACAGACTACAGTGGTACATTGAAAGTGAAAACATCCTTGTGCCACAACAGGCTGCCTTTAGGCAGTGCTACTCTACGGAAGATCAGACAACCTACCTCTCTCAAGAAGTTGAGGATGCATTCCAAGAGAAGAAGCTGGTACTTGCGGCTTGGATAGATCTGAAGAAAGCCTTTGACAAAGTCTGGAAAGAGGGTCTGATGAAGAAACTGAGAAACTGTAAAGTCAATGGAAGAATGTACAAATGGGTAAAAGCATACTTGCACAACAGAAGAGCCCGAGTACAGATAGACGGTCTCAAGAGCAAGAAAGTTACTATTGCGTCACGGTGTTCCCCAGGGCGGAGTCCTGTCCCCAACACTTTTTCTAATCTTCATCAATGATCTTGTTGCTAATCTACCCGATGGAATTAAAGCGGCAATGTACGCTGATGACCTGGTTTTGTGGAGCGCAAATGAACATGCATCAGTGGCCACCATATTGCTACAGAGAGCTGTAGATACATTTGTTGCATGGGCGGATAGATGGTGTATCAGCATAAACACTGACAAGTGCAGCACCACTCTATTTACCCTTTCTCCGAAACAAAAGGCAGGGAGCATTCAGATAAATGGAACACCCCTAAGAGAAGATAAGGAACCAACATACCTTGGTGTAACATTCGACGACAGGCTGACATGGAGAAAACACATAAAAAAAGCAGTAGCAAAAGCCAGAAGGAAAATTGCCATCCTGAGAAAGCTAACTGGAACCACTTGGGGAGCCAGTGGGAAAATACTTAGCAAAGTTTATCAACAGAGCATACGACCACACTTGGAATACGGGTCAACTGCGTGGTGTTCAGCATCAAAAACTACATTGCAGAGCTGGACAAGGTGCAAAATCAAGCTCTTAGAGTCATCACAGGAGGGATGAGATCAACCCCTATAGTAGCAATGGAGAAAATGGGGAGGACACAAGCTTTAAGAGAACGCAGAGATACAAAAACACTAATACAAGCAGAAAAGTTTATCAGCTTGCCAGGCCACCCTATGAAGAACCGATTTGAAAACTTAGCTATGGGGCGGTTGAAAAGAAGTAGTTTCATCCACCAGGCCAAACAACTCTGCAGAGAATCCATCGATCTTCCCACAGTTGGTATCCCCCTGACAACTATTCCAGAGCGAACCCCGTGGAAAGATGAGCATAGAATATCGCTACATATCCAGTCAAAAGTGAGAGGAATATTGGACAAGAAAGAGCAGAACAGTGTACAGCGCAGAACAGCCACTCTCAGCTTCCTTGATGATGAATACCCACAGGACCTCTGGATCCGAGTCTACACAGATGGGTCAGCACAAAATGCTGTTCGAAATGGAGGAGCGGGAGTGTACATAGAATACCCAAATAATACTAGAGACACGGCCAGAATTCCAACAGGAAAGTACTGCCATAACTATGATGCTGAAATTGAGGCAAT
Organism: Cepaea nemoralis; assembly: GCA_014155875.1. NCBI lineage: Eukaryota > Metazoa > Mollusca > Gastropoda > Stylommatophora > Helicidae > Cepaea > Cepaea nemoralis. The sequence goes on along the minus strand of JACEFZ010020012.1, from coordinate 20,216 downwards.
CAAGATAGCCACAGAGAAATTACAAAATACCAGCCATGGTACACATCCTGTGGTGATATTGACAGATGCAAAATCCGTAATAGAGGTGCTCCTGTCTGGGAAATTGCCAGTTCTGAGGACACTACTTTCTGAACTTAGCAGTCAGCGTAAGATCACCATACAGTGGATACCATCCCACTGTGGAGTCCCCGGAAACGACAGAGCTGATCGATTGGCTAAGGAAGGAGCAAAAGAAGAACAACCTGATGTGCCTATTACATACCACCAAAAGAAAAGAATGATCAAATCAATCAGAAAGCCTCCAAACCTTACTCAAGACGACTACCACGTTATGGACAGATCAGAACAGGTCATTCTTCTGCGCCTCAGAACAGGACACAATAGATTACGCAACCACTTGAATACAAAATTCAAGATTGGTGACTCAGCCATGTGCACATGTGGTTTGGCGTCGCAGACAGCAGAGCACATACTCCAGGATTGCCCAAACTACAACATATCCAGGCGAACCTTCTGGCCTAGTGAGACTACAGTGGAAGATAAACTCTATGGACCGCTGAATGAACTAAAAAAGACTGTTAGATTCATACAAGAGACGACATTGCAGTTGTAGACATGCATGATATTGAAGATTTATAAATCATATTGTGCTTAGCATGGTGGTCGACGTGGCCGAGAGGGTTATCGTGCTACAGCTTAAACTGTCTGTGGTGACGGCAGCGTTGTGGATTATTACACAGATAGGTCAGATGCACATTTATGTTGACTTCTCGTCCTTAACATGTGGACGTACATTACACGAGCCTCAAAAGTCAGAGAGCCACGGTAGAGAGCAGATAACTCTGCGGAAAGAGACTGATCCATATGGTGTAAAACCTGCTGCAATAAATTGGAACCTCTTGCATTTTGAACCTTTTAAACAGTACATCTGTGTTCTAATTGTCTTCATTTCTTTAAGCCGCAGACAGTTCTTCATCGAACCTTTTCTATATCTCTCTGACAATTGGGCAGAGTCTGACAATCAAGGTCCCCGTCTACACAATGAAGGTTGGCTGCAATGGATTTCCAACACGTCTTTCTCTCGCCCTGACTGCACATTCTGTTAATTTGTTATTCGTCTATCTCTTGATGTTATCTTCCCACTTGTATCGTTGTCTGCTTCTTACTCTCTTGCTTGTACCTTAACCTCCAGTATGGTTATTATATGTGTTGTCTATTAACGTGGCCGAAATATTTCACTTGCCTCTTTTTTTTAAAATCTTTTTCATCAACTCTCTTTTCATTCCCAGTTTTTCTAGAACCTCTGTATTTGATTGTTTTTGTTTATTACACCGGACTTTCTCAGCGGTCAAATAGTTAAACCGGCCGCCTTGCGTTTCGAGGTTGTGGGTTCGATTCCGGGCACAGTCATTCCATTCGTGGGTGCAGTTTTCCCAGAGACTCCTGGGGGTCGTTGCTGAAGCTACCGAGTTCGTGCTCTGTAAAACAAATGAGTCTAACACCACATGCCCAATGCGCCTTAAGGTGTGCAAAAGCATTTTTTTTTTGTTTTTGTTGTTAAAGTCCGGACTCGAGTTTCCTAATTATATTCTGTGTTCATTCTGCGACCAGTACTAGCTCGACAGCAGCCAACCCCCTTTATTTCCAGACCGTTTTGCATAATTCTAAGTAGGTTAGCAATTTTGCAGCGATAAGTCTTTCTCCGTAATCCCGTATATTCTCGTGAGTAACGTAACCTGCGCGAGGATCTGTAACGATTCTCGACGAGTTGGTAACTTACGGGGTATGTGAACCGGTCGCTCAGAACGCAGTGGCAAACTATTGAGCGTAATCTTGTCTAGTACATCAACAGCAGCTGAAAAATTATGGTGCTGACTGCAACGTCCTGTAAGGGATATGCGAAAAAAAAAATTAAGTGACCAACCAGAGGTCGGCATGACCGTATGGATTAGAGCCGTGGTTCTCAACCGGTGGGGAATTCTCCCCCCCCCCCCCCTCCAGGGGGGAATTTTAGGGTTTCCAAGGGGGTAATTATGATTATTTCAAGATCGCTTTAATACAAGGAACCACTTGCTTTATATTGTGTTTCCCTCTAAATTTTACGGTTCTGTACTTCACGCCCTAATGAAATTCGTTTTATAACGTAAGTAGACCCGCAAATCACGTTTTATGTAGATGTCTAGACTTGTTCTAGTATGTGTTATTAAATTTAGCTTCCATTTTTATGTATACTGTGTAAGGGTGGGGGGGGGGGGATGTATAGGGAGGAAATTCGAAAGAGGGGGGGGGGGGGGGAAATGACGTTCTGAACATATGGCAAAGGGGGGCATGTTCCAAAAAAGGTTGATAACCACTGGATTAGAGCTTTCGGTATTAAACATCCGGTGTGCTGATGCCGAGGTAGCGGGTTCAACCCCTACACCGGACAGTTGCACTAAAATGTTAATTTCTCGTCCTTGACCTGGGGACGTAAATTACAAGTACATCAGAAGTTGGAGTGTGTTCTCCTGATGGCGCGGGACACTATTAATAGAGAAAGCTAAACCACACGCAAAAATCATTGCAGTGCGCTAGAAGTCGTGAAGTAGTAGCACGTGTATGGACTAAGATTGAGTTCAAAGCAATCGAAGACAAAACTAAATAAATAAATAAATAAAGCGGCCCACTGTGTTCTAAGAGTTAAAGCGAACAATACTAAATGGAAAGAGAGCTGACTTGTCACATGACACCTCGGAGATCTGGTCTTCCAGATAGTAATTCAGCCCACACAGATAAAAGAGCCCAACCAACGTTTTTATGCTTGGCAGAGAAAGAATATCCCTGTAATTATTTCAAACAAATTTGAACAAGAAATTAAGGTCCTGGTTACGTTTGGATTGACTGGGCTGGCAATTCTCTGGCAGCGGAAGTTGGTGGACGGTGGCTTCATTGACATTTATGTTCAGGAGATAAATAAATTAAATTAAGTCAACGGTATCACTGTTTTCATGGGACCGTGGCCGGATGACATGTAGCGGGTAGCTGGGTTTGTGTAACATCGATAGCATTTCGTTTATTCTCTACATAGGAAGAAGAAGCGTGTGAGGTCTATAGATAGCGTGCAAAGCAGCCGTTACAATAAGGGATGTAATTATAAAGGGAGGTAATTAATTCAAGATAGGTTGACTACTTTAGTTCTTGTATTCATTGAGGAAACAAAGTGTTGCATGAAAAGGCGTCGTAAACGAAGCCGTTTGTGGGCACAGCATAAAGGGATTGTTATGTAACTTACCATTGCGTGTCGTCTTCCTATAGAGGATGGTGGCTAATTATACGCCCCTGAAAGTTACATTGTCCCAAGTATAATGACAAGCTGGCAAGGGACATGTTTCTGAAAGTGGTTGGTTCGATAAGGGGTTGATCTGGTACAGTCTGCTGTCACTTGCTGAAGATGTCTGAAAACATCTGAAACAGTTTATTCAAAACTCCCCCCTCTCTCTCTCTCTCTCTCTCCTCTCTATCTCTCTCTCTCTCTCTCTCTCTCTCTCTCTCTCTCTCTCTCTCTATATATATATATATATATATATATATATATATATATATATATATATGTGTGTGTGTGTGTGTATGTGTAAGTGTGTGTGTGTGTAGGTCAGCGTGGTCAAGTGGATATAATCATTAGCTCTTAAACTTCCGGTGTGCTGATGCCAAGGCACCGGTCAGTAGGACTAAAATGCTGACTTCTCGTCCTTGACTTTTGGACGTAAATCACAAGTACCTCAGAAGTCGGGGTGGGTTTGCTTGATGGCGAGGGAAACTGGCTATAGGGAAAGCTTCTTCTCTACTTCTTCTTCTGCGTTCACCCGGAGAGTTTTTTTTTTTCTTTTTCGGACGTAATTGCGTTGTGCCTGTTTCACTCCGTTAGGCCGAAACATCCCACTTCTGCGGGTGTTTGTTGACCGGGTTAACCTTCCCGGGTGTTTCGAAGGACTTTCAACTCTCACTCGGACGTAGTTGCGTTGTGCCTGTTTACAGCAGAGCTGCGTTCTTGCTCAGTTAGGCCTACACATCCCACTTCTGCGGGCAGTTGTTGACCTGGTTAAGCTTTCCGGATATATGGAAAGCAAATACACAGGCAAACATCAGCCCAGTGTACCAGAACTAGTAGCAGTATGTAGGTGTATCAATGTTTGTCAATGTCTTACTCAGAACATTCGCAAAGCCTGTCTGTCTCTCGATCTTTTTGCTATTCCACGCATTGTCAAGCCCAGTGTATTTTTGATAACCTTTGTCCACCTTCAAGCTGATCACCCTTGATGCTTCTTCCAGGAAGCATATCTTTCATCATTGTTCTAGGTTAAATTGGAGCTTTTGAGCTCAAACGCTAAAGGAAAGTTCTTAGAATATTATGGTCCAAGAAGAAGAACAATTATGAAATTCTATCAGATCTGACCACTAAAGAAGACTGGGTCATAAATGGTACATGTCTGGGGAACTGAAATACTTTGGCATCATTAAACGTCACAATTGCTTGGAAAGAATAGCTACGTGGAAAGTCCGAATCGAAAGCCCACTATGTGGCCGTCATCAAAGGTGGAAAAAGTGTCCTAGCGGCACGAAATGGAATATTGCTTGGATAGCAAATCCATTACGTGGAAAGTCCGAATCGAAAGCTCACTGTGTGGATGTTATCTGCAGACTGCATTCTTCTGGTTTCTGGAGGAACAGCCTGTGATGAACGGAGGGCCCAATATACGGAAGTGAGGCTAAGCAGCCATGTGCAGGACGTGACGATTCCTTGGATGAGCCCAGTACCAGAGCGCTATGGGTCGGCTCTGCAATTATGGAAGCTTCCTTGGATGACGGGGAGTGCCCATGGTCTGCCCCTGTCTTCCCTTGATGGCTGATCGTTATATCTTGGGCTGTTCTTCTTCTTCTTCGTTCATCCGACGGAGTTTTTTTTTCGGATGTGATTGCGTTGTGCCTGTTTACAGCAGAGCTGCGTTCTTGCGCCGTTAGGCCGACACATCCGACTTCTGCGGGCATTTGTTGACCGGGTTAACCTTCCCGGGGGTTTCTTAGGACGTTTGACTCTCACTGTTGTGGTGTTATCCCCCATCCCAGCTGGTCCATATAGAACAGCCAAAGATCCTGGTCAGCCCTCAAGGGAAGGCAGGGGCAGACCATGGGCATTCCCCGCCATCCAAGGAGGCTTCCATACTTGCAGAGCCGATACATAGCACTCTGGTACTGGGCTCACCCAAGGAATCGTCACGTCCTGCACATGGCTGCTTAGCCTCACTTCCGTATATTGGGCCTTCCGTTCACCATAGGCTGTTCTTCCGGAAACCAGAAGTATGCAGTCTGCAGATGACATCCACACAGTGAGCTTTCGATTCGGACTTTCCACGTAATGGATTTGCTATCCAAGCAATATTCCATTTCATGCCACTAGGACACTTTTCCACCTTTTATGAAGCCCACACAATGGGCTTTTGATTCGGACTTTCCACGTAATGGATTTGCTATCAAGCAATATTCCATTTCGTGCCACTAGGACACTTTTCCACCTTTTATGAAGCCCACACAGCGAGCTTTCGATTTGGACTTTCCACATAATGGATTTGCTATCCAAGCAATATTTCATTTCATGCCTCTGGGTCTTCATGCACCTTTAAATGTCAACCTGTATGTAGTTAAAGTAAGCTGCGGTCAACTTGAGCTTGTTGATATCTCCATAGAGCTTGTCCTCAAATGAAGCAGGTGTGGGCCAAAATATCTTTCTCTGTTCTGCATACGTTGGGCAATCCTGCAGCAAATGTTTTGCTGTCATTTTTCCAGTTCTACAATTACATTCATCAGTATCTCCTATCTTTAGTTTATTGAACAAGTGGTATTTCAGCCTGTTATGTCCTGTGCGGAGTCTGAAGAAGAAGAAGAAGAAGAAGAAGAAGAAGAAGAAGAAGAAGAAGAAGAAGAAGAAGAAGAAGAAGAAGAAGAAGAAGAAGAAGAAGAAGAAGAAGAAGAAGAAGAAGAAGAAGAAGAAGACGAAGAAGAAGAAGACGAAGAAGACGAAGAAGAAGAAGAAGAAGACGAAGAAGACGAAGAAGAAGAAGAAGAAGAAGACGAAGAAGAAGAAGAAGAAGAAGAAGAAGAAGAAGAAGAAGAAGAAGAAGAAGACGAAGAAGAAGAAGAAGAAGAAGAAGAAGAAGAAGAAGAAGAAGAAGAAGAAGAAGAAGAAGAAGAAGAAGAAGAAGAAGAAGAAAGAACAGTAATAAAGTCATGGTTGCAGGTAGAAGAGGCTGGGGTCCACCAGCACGAAGACGGACGCAGGACACTGCAGACACCTTGGGCATGACGGTGCACGCGGTAAGAGAACTGGCAAGAAATCGAGAGGCTGTTCATCGCGCCGTGGTGAAAGCGACGTTCTGTAAAGGACCTGCTACACGATGATGATGATGTACTCAGTCAGTGTGCCAAATTATTTATGTTGATGGCCAAAATATTTAAGTTGATGGCCAAAATATTTAAGTTGATGGCCAAAATATTTAAGTTGATGGCCAAAATATTTAAGTTGATGGCCAAAATATTTAAGTTGATGGCCAAAATATTTAAGTTGATGGCCAAAATATTTAAGTTGATGGCCAAAATATTTAAGTTAGGGGCCAAAATATTTAAGTTGATGGCCAAAATATTTAAATTGATGGCCAAAATATTTAAGTTAGGGGCCAAAATATTTAAGTTGATGGCCAAAATATTTAAGTTGATGGCCAAAATATTTAAGTTAGGGCCAAAATATTTAAGTTGATGGCCAAAATATTTAAGTTGATGGCCAAAATATTTAAGTTAGGAGCCAAAATATTTAAGTTGATGGCCAAAATATTTAAGTTGATGGCCAAAATATTTAAGTTGATGGCCAAAATATTTAAGTTGATGGCCAAAATATTTAAGGTGATGGCCAAAATATTTAAGTTGATGGACAAAATATTTAAGTTAGGGGCCAAAATATTTAGTTGATGGCCAAAATATTTAAGTTGATAGCCAAAATATTTAAGTTAGAGGACAAAGTATTTAAGTTAGGGGCCAAAATATTTAAGTTAGGGGGCCAACATATTTAAGTTGATGGCCAAAATATTTAAGTTAGGGGCCAAAATATTTAAGTTGATGGCCAAAATATTTAAGTTGATGGCCAAAATATCTAAGTAAGGGGCCAACATATTGAAGTTGATGGCCAAAATATCTAAGTTAGGGGCCAACATATTGAAGTTGATGGCCAAAATATTTAAGTTAAGGGCCAACATATTGAAGTTGATGGCCAAAATATTCAAGTTAGGCGCCAACATATTGAAGTTGATGGCCAAAATATTTAAGTTAGGGGCCAAAATATTGAAATTGATGGCCAAAATATCTAAGTTAGGGGCCAACATATTGACGTTGATGGTCAAAATATCTAAGTTAGGGGCAGACATAGTGAAGTTGATGGCCAAAATATTTAAGTTTGGGGCCAACATATTGAAGTTGATGGCCAAAATATTTACGTTAGGGTCCACAATATTTAAGTTAGTTGCCAACATATTTAAGTTGGTGGCCAAAATATTTAAGTCAGTGTGCCAAAAATTTTAGTAGGTAGCCAAAATATTAAAGTCAGTGCCCCAAAATATTTAAGTAGGTAGTGTCAAGGGAAAACTGCAGTTTAGTGATTCCTTGATAACTTACATATAAAACTACAATGTAGGAGGAGGGTTAACAATCGTTTACTTCATTATGAGAGGAGGATAAATTAAAGATCATTGACCGACGGATATAAAAATAGGATACAGTGTAAGGAGTCATTGACCAGCTCTGTCAACGGAGACACGAATACATCGGAACGGGAACACGAACGGCGACGGCGATCAAAGGGTTCGGACGCTTTGAAGTTCTAGCGTATGGGAACACAGGGAAACCGCAGAAGAACGGAGGACGAAGAACGGAGGACGAGTCGGAGCGCAATTGACGACGTGAGTTCACAGACGTTTGATGTGGGGACTGGGGGAAAAATTTGATTGTGGATCAAAAGACAACGAAGGATTGGACACTCGATATAAATAGTAGGAACTGGGTTTTCTGTTTTAGTGTGTGTTCCAAAACTGGACAGAGATATCTATTAATCCTAGGTGTGGAAAAGAAATTATAGTCCCGTATTGTTTAAGGCAATGGGATATTAGTGCCGATGTGCTTAATTATTAATTTCAATTCCTGGATGATAATAGAAGATATAAGGTAATCTACTCTTAGCGTAATAGTAGCATAGGGATATAGGTGTTTGTTCTTGACTTGTAGCCTTTCATTCGTTTATCTAATCGGTTAACTTTAGTGCACTCATCAATCTTATGTGAGAGTGTCTTTCGGAGGCTTCTCAAAATGGCTAGAGAAGGACACTCACATAAGAAGTAGGTTAAAGCAGATTCATCTCACCTGATTGTATATATGTCCCCAGGTTTCATATATACTCCTGACCAGTTCAGAAAAGAGTAAAGACCATAAAGTCACAGGTGCAGTGAAAGTATGTCACTAGAGAAAATTCAACCTAGCCATTCACTAATTAGGGGCTGAAATGACGAATGGCAAGTAACAGATTTTTGTGAACCCCAGTGAAAGAACTTTAAGTTATACCAACAGAGCGAAATAGGCTGAACTATTTTAATTGGGTACTCACCTAAACGAAACAGTGAAGAACTATAGAACAGTTTACCTATATTCAGAAAACGGTTAAATAACTGTGGACAGTTGTGATGTGTTTTCACGGATGGATTATAATAACCTAAAAAAGGAAAACTCTGTCTACTGAAAAGACTTACGGGGATTACATTATTTTACGATGATCCAACTGTGAACATTATTTCCAAGATCGGATTACTTCCAGACTCAAGCAGAACGAAGCATCTAGGGTGAGAGCTGTCCATTTCTATGTTTGATGTTCTGTGGTTTGGCCGACAGAAGAGGCGAGAAAGTATACGGCACATACGAAGTCGAAAGTCCTATCTTGCACTCACATTGGCAAACACTACCAACTACATATACACATTCAATACATTCAACTGACATAGTTTTCAACAATAAACATGTTATTAATTGTTGGAGGAAACTGTTGTCAGGGTATGTTATGAAGGATTGCGAGAGAGAGAGAGAGAGAGAGAGAGAGAGAGAGAGAGAGAGAGAGAGAGAGAGAGAGAGAGAGAGAGATAGTGTATGGAAGACAGAAGGGAGGTGTGTAGACAAAAGTCATTCAATAGTTCCAATAGTAGAAGGATATTAAAGGTGTACTTGTCGAGTCCACTTTCCTCCAGGGACGACAAGTGACATTAAATGGTGGAGCAGCGCGGTACCACAAATGCTTAGGAGTACCAGCATATAGGTACATTAAATGGTAGATGCATAGCAGGGCATATGCATAGCGAGGTAGCACATAATACCCACATTAACTTGAGTGCAAGCGAGGTACTTCAACGGCATAAGGATACTTGCCTAGCAGGGTACTTGAAGCGTGGTACCGGCATATTGGTACATACATATTGGGATATACCTATGAGAATGCATATTGATGACTTTTAATGGAAGGATGTCCATGGGATATATGGTGCCATTTCATTTATGTTAGAGACATTACATTAATGCTGGTGACTTTACAGTGGGAAAGAGCCAGACAGGACGAAAGTTGATAGGTGTTAAGACAGATTACTTATTTGTGCACACTTTCACACGTCTACATAGGTCTTTGTCCTAAATCTCATCTTGTGGTTGAGAGAGTGGTTGTGATGTAATGTGTGGTGTCGTAGATAAATAATATTTAGATATACATAGGAGTAATTGATATAGGGTCTAATAGATTATCTGGTTATAGTGAGTATTTCTTTACTGCCTTGAGGTGTCTTTACTCAACTTGCTGACTTACCTGCTTTAACTATGGCCACTCCCAAAATAAATACCGCCGAACTGAGGGCAAACGGAGAGGAAATTGGTTTATCTTATTCGGACTTAACTGATTACATACAGGAAAGGGAGCGAGAATTTCGCCAAGCAGAAAGGGAAGATCGAAAGGCCCAGTTGGAAGCAGAAGAAGTGTAGCCAGTTGTCCCTAGGGGGAAAGTGGAGTCAACAGGCACACTGTTTAAAATCCTTTTCCTTATTGTGGGCCTCGGCCAGACCTTTGTCTACATACCCCCTGTGAATCTTAGGTACCATGTCCCTCTCTTTCCTCTTCTTCCTCTTACCACTAAACAATACCCTTCATATTGTTTCGGAACATACCCACACAAGACTGTATTTTAACAAATGATAAAATAAAACATTTAATACAGAAATTGTCACGTGTGTGTGTGTGTGCACTGATTGCGTGTGGAAATATGTAGTATTTTCTATGGTGTATGTGAGAATAGATTAGTGAGCTCAGGATCGTTCTTCATCATGTTAGGCCATGCCACATCACACCACAGTAAGTTCAGAACAGGTCTCACCGAATGTCGACTCAATCCGGATAATGGTTGACTTCTTGGAGTTAATCATATATATAGTCTGAGTGACTGTTCTCCCCCACTGAATATGGTATACCAAAGTCCACAAGTTCAGAACCCCCGATGTATTTAATGTGTCTATAACGATCCTGGCACCTAGGAATCTCGGCCAAGTTTAAAGAAAACTTTCTGTCCTATGGCAAAATGTTGCTGAATGAATGTCTTTACTCTGAAACCTCTCTACAACCCATAGTGATGGTCACTAGACATAGTCACAGTTACTTTAAAATCACTGTTATTTCACCTCTCTACCTAATATTGTCATTATCCTTGGAGGTGCTAATCGTTTCATAAAACCAACTGCCCTGAGCACTCAATCACTGCTACACTGGACCTTTCAGGGTAACACTCCTGATTTCTATGAGTTTATAATTTTTGGAACGTTATCCCATTTTTGAGGCCATTTCGTATAACTGCCCTCAGTGTGACTGCTATTTTTCTCCTCTCTCAGCTGTCCTTAATTTCTCGGGTACAGTAAAATATCACTCAGTGTGACTGGCATTGTCCACACCTCGTAGTAATACTTTCTTTCTGTTAAACAGTTGAACCTGTAGAGAATAGAACATTCTGTGAGAGAAAAACCCTATTCCAATCCACTATATGTGATTATAGGCCAAAGGCCACTTCAGACATGTATCCTAGTTAATCTAGAACTACCCTCTGGCATCAAGGCAGAGGCGTTCGTCACATTTGGGTGATAAGGGAAAAGAAAGACCAAACGGGAAAACACAGGAGCCCCAGTAGGCCTCACTACCGGAATATCCCACCATTTACATTTCCCCTATTCCCCCAGCCATCCCATTACACTGGTCTTACCCTGCCGAGTGAAATGATATATATAAGTCTACTTATAAATTAACTACCTTATGCTAGTGTTCCGAGTTTGAATTCACAATTCACAACATGAAAAACAATGTCCCTTGTTTCCAGACAACATGAGGACACTGTGAATCCATTCTCCATTCGAATTGGAACACACAAACACTCCCGTTATCTGTAATTCGTAAACAGACTGAACACAGATTCCGTCAACTCCCCACAACTAAAATGTTGCACGAGTGACGTTCTTTTGATGTTAACAAAAGTGGTTCAAGGGCAGATTATCCATGTCTGAATAAATTCTCTTCCTTGGGTTTCATCAATGTCACAATAGTAGATTATCTCTCCTTTTGGACAATCCATGCACAAGTCGCCTCCCCCTTTTTTCAACATATGCCTACAATTTCCCGTCTTGTGGGGATTGTCAAAGACGATTTTCCTGTTTGATGCTGGAGAGTGGTGTCTTTGATCTAACTGGTAAACAACTGCAGCTGTGCAGTCAGACTTTATTGGTTTTTCTGTCCTGGTTAAAACCAAATGTGGCTTTGCACACAGGCTATGAATATGACCGTCTGTATTGTCATAATCTGGATCGAAATCCTTCAGTATTATGTGACATAGGCCCCCTCTTAAGAGAGTTGACCGCATCAACTCTTACTCACTGGAGGTTCGATCCAGATGATCCACAACAATCCACTCATCAAACGTATGTTCAGTTTCTGGGAGATGGCTCAGCACATCAATTGTTGATAGTCTGCCTGTATCCTCAAAGGTATTGCCTCTCCAGCAATTAGGCGATCTCACTGATAGCCTATATCGTCATAATGCCATGCACTAGTGTTGGCGTATCGCTCCTGTACGTTCAGTCGGCCAACTTCCGACTTGCGTAAGCGATGGCTCACAATACAGACGGATCGTTCCATCCTGACTGTAACATTGTCTCCATATCCGCCTGGTTTCCTCAAGTTTTGTATCCTGGGATTTGCGGTATCGTCCTCGTTGGACAGAATCGTCTTCCCCAAAGCTCCTGGATTTTTGCTTCCAAGACCATCTCGGTCGATGTTGGATCCGGTCAGCCAATCCTTGGTTGGAGTCTCGGGTATTTCGCGCCGTTCCCGACGTTACCCACCCCTTCTGAACTGGGTTACTAGCGAATGGTTCACTATTGGCCTCTTCCTGACTTGTGATTTCCCTCCTCTCTTCGGCTGGAAAATCTGACCTACCTCGTACGTTCCCATAGGCCTTCCTATGTAGTACTTGGGATCTCTGGTCTCCGTCTGGACCTGTAACCTTTTTCCCAATGGCTGCCATTACCATAAGGTGAGGGGATTTGATATCGGATCTCTCCTCATACTTCTGCAGGAGATGCCTAGGAAGACTCTTCAGTTCTCCCCCGATCCGAATTTCGTAGGTGTTCCGGGACACAACCTTTACCACAGGATAAGGTCCCTGCCATCCTGCTTGCATCATGTTGGTCTCTGCTGGTCCCCACACTACTACTTTCTCTCCCATCTTAAGAGCTCCTTTACTCTTCGTCCGATTTTTGGGTGGTGCCTTCTGGCACTCTGGACAAGACTTAACCAATCGGCGTACATCTCCAGTCATTCCTGGCCAGCAATAATGGCCGGAAATCTGCTGCAACATCTCTCTGACACCCATATGTCGAGTTCCGGATATCTGACTACCGGATATGGTATGTCCGCTCTGAAGAATGTGAGGACGGTGGGCTTCTGGGACCACCAACTGCTCATGCAGTTTGTCTCCCCTTCCAGCTCTCCGATAGAGTAGTCGATTCCTCAGAAAGTACTGCCCCCGTTCTGATGGCTCAGCACTTCTTTGCAGCTTCTTGTAACAAGGACGCAACGTTGTGTCCTTCCTTTGGGCAGTATGCAATTCCCCAAGCACTGGGTTGTGGCATATCGTGTCTGCCCTCTTTTCCTTCCCTTGAGATCCAGTGGCTGATGTTCCCAGGTGGGCAGGTTGTTTGGGCATCCCCAAGAACACGTATTTCATACCAAGGATCACGGGAAATAGGGAATCCGATAACACAGCTGCTGGAATGATGCCTGTGACGTACCTGGATTTAATCTCCACCTTGGCGATTGGCAGCGTCATGGCAACAGCACTCCTCATTGCAGGCTGTATCACAATAGTCTCCCCTGTGAGTTGGTCTGGGCGTACCAAGCTGGCATCAATCACAGCTTCCCCGTCCAAACCAGAATCATAGAGACAGGTAACCTGCTGGCCATTGAGTTCAATCAGTTCGACCACAGGTGGCCTCTCTTGGTCCAGAGTTCCTTCAACAACCTCGACCTTTTCAGTGACACCCACCTTTGGAGCCACGCGGCAGGCTGTGAAGTGAGAGCTTTTAGATTTCGATTTGCAGTCTTTTGTGTTGTGAGAGGGTGACTTGCAGATCGAACACCACTTCTCAGACCACTGTCGTTTCGGTTGAGAGTTGGGTGGGCTCTGTCTCCCATCCTTTGTCTTCTCTGGACTCTTCTCTGAGTGTTCTGCATAAGGTTCAACTTTCTTTGTTTCTGAGCTCTTGAATTTCTTTCGGTCATGTTTCTCCTGACCTTTGGTGGTTGGTGTACAGGTTTCTTCCGTCTCCCCATGGACTTCAACGAATCTTTCCGCCAGCTTATTCACCACATCAAGCCGTTCCGCCCCTTGTTCTCCCAAGAATGTCTTCAGAGGTTCTGACATTTGCTGTCGCATCTGGTCGACAATCATGAGCTCTTCCAGACTCTCATAGTCATGCTTGAACCCTGACAAATCCATCCATTTTTGGAGGTAGGATTTCAGGCGCAAACTGTAGGCGGTGAATAGCTCTCCTGGCTCTCGTTTCGCTGCTCGAAACTTCTTCCTATATGTACTTGATGTGATCTCGTAATGTTTCAGCAAAGCGGCTTTCAATTCGTCGTAATTGTTCTCGTGTCCTGGCGGCAGGCGAGAATAGACCTCGTAACCGGTTCCAAGCAATCCCTGGGATAGCTTAAGATTCCATTTGTCTCGGTCCAGACCCATAGCAACGGACATGGCCTCGAAGCGTTGAAGGTACTGGTCAATCTTCTCTTTGCCCTGATCATAGACCGCTAGAGGGAACTTCATAGCATGGTAACTATGTCCACCTGCTGAGGTTGAGCCTGGGACTGAGGAACCTCCAACTGCACCCTCAGTTTCCCCATTAGATTGTCTCTTCAACTCAAGTTCCTTCATCCTGTACTCGTGCTCCCTTTTCTGAGCCTCCTGCTCTGCTTCCCGTTTCCTGGCAGCTTGCTCACCTTCAAGTTCCATCCTTCTAGTGGCTTGCTCAGCTTCAAGTTTCTTGGCTGCCTGCTCAGCTTCAAGTTCCATCCTTCTTGTGGCTTGCTCAGCTTCTATCCTCTTAGTTTCTAACTCCATCTTCCTCAATTCCAATTCAGCCTTCCGATCGTCTCTTTCTGCTTGACGATACTCTCTCTCCACTTCCTGTATGTAATCCGTTAAAGCTAAACCAGACAAACCCAGTCCTTCCCCCTTTTCCCTTAGTTCTACAGTGGTTAATTTAGGGGTGGCCATATTTAAAAGAGGTAAGTCAGCAGGTTGAGTCTAAAACCCCCAAGCAATATAGATAATTAATATCTAAAATTAATCTATATATAAGACACCACACCGTACACCACAACACAATCTCTCAACGACAAGAGTAGACTAGGACCAAGACCTATGTAGACTTGTAAAGTGTGAACAGGAAAGTTATGTGCCTTAACATCTATCCACATTCACTATAACTTGATCTTTAACTGTCCGGCCCTACCTCTATCACGGTAATGTCACCCACAATAATGTAATATCACCAACATTAAGGTAATGTCACCTTCCCGTGTGACGTGCCCATGTAAATGTCGCTATCCTTAATGTGATATCACCATCCCGCGCGAGCCCCCATAAATGTAGCCAGTTGTCCCTAGGGGGAAAGTGGAGTCAACAGGCACACTGTTTAAAATCCTTTTCCTTATTGTGGGCCTCGGCCAGACCTTTGTCTACATACCCCCTGTGAATCTTAGGTACCATGTCCCTCTCTTTCCTCTTCTTCTTCTTACCACTAAACAATACCCTTCATATTGTTTCGGAACATACCCACACAAGACTGTATTTTAACAAATTGTAGTCGATGGTAAAAGAGAAAGGGAGACAATCATAAAGACTGATGCTTCCTTCACTACGGTGCTAAGAGGTAAAGAGTAGTTCTGACTTCGTTACGGCCAAAGAAGAAAAATAGTGAAAAGAGAGAGAACCTCACACCGCCTCAACCGACAAAAAAAGAGGATAGTAATTAGATAAGATATACGAGATCTCAGGCAGGGGCCTCAACTCTGGACTGACTGTCATATTTGAGACCCAGACATTGGATTAAGGTGTTAGATTGTGGTAGAAATAGTGACTGTAAAAAGTAAAAACTAAAAGATACTAAACAAACAAATCAAGGACAAATAAACAAGCTCTTTATTTATTTCTTCTAACAGCACATTGCGTGTCAATAACAGATACAATAGACAACTGTATATATCAAATCACCACAGTGGGTAACCCCTAACCAATCAACAGCACTTAAGACAACAGGGTACACCAAGTACCACAACACAGGTGTTCCAAACAATGGCTGGTTAGACTGACACTATAAAGAACTTTGACACAAGCAACACTGCACAGACAATAAGGCACTACAAAAACATAGGTTACACAACATAAACCCCAAGACGCGACATAAACAAGAGTTGTGACACAATTTACTATCCCACCAAGAACCCAGGCCTGCTGACACTAACTAGTCAGCCGCTCCTGTAACAATGGAAAACACAATCTATGATTATCATGGTAAAGACAACATATTAAACACATGAAGCAATGAGCACATGCAATATAACCTTTGAATTACCCATAGGTCATAAATGTCCCTTCATCTAATTATCTATTTTGTTATTCTGAGGTAACCCCTGATGTTTGTCATGACCATTCTTTGCTGCCTCCTTCTTCAAGTTGACTACATCTCTAATTGTTAAATACAACAGTCAATGTTGCAACATCAGATCACCCACTTTATTGTCTTCTCCAGTTGTGCCACTGCTGTCCTGAGATTACACTTGGTATTGCTAGGACAGAACACCTAATGCAACAATGTCAATCTGCTCCACCTTCTCAGTTCAATGTAACTACACCACACAGCTCCTACACACACAAGCAGTGGAAGATTGATCTCATTTGTCCAGCTGTAAACACATAGCTACAAATAACAGAGTACATACATCAGCCACTGCAAACTGCCACAACATCACAACACATTTGGTTAACACACATCAGACACTGCAAACAAACACAACATCTCAACACTGATTCAGTTAACACACACCAGAATGACATCTGTGTGCTGACAAATTGGGTTACCTTCCCTGCCTACCAAAATAGCTACATTTACCAAGGAACCCATAATCAGTTCCCTGTTCACACCGTACAGAGTATTTTACACATTAATTTGTACCAAGTCACCGGTAACACAGGACAACACAATATTCCCTATAAACCAC
Organism: Cepaea nemoralis; assembly: GCA_014155875.1. Classification (NCBI taxonomy): domain Eukaryota; kingdom Metazoa; phylum Mollusca; class Gastropoda; order Stylommatophora; family Helicidae; genus Cepaea; species Cepaea nemoralis. Next base: position 3,295 of record JACEFZ010020012.1, on the reverse strand, counting down.
ATGTTCATAGAACACTATCAATGTTCAGTCCATGATAGAGCCACAATCAAACACCACCTATTATATCCTCAGTCTAATGCTCTACGTACTGTTATGCACACCTGGCAACTGTTTTTCTAACACACCGTACTCTTTTCCTAATATAAAACATATATTGACAGGTTGAACTCCTGTGCTCCACATCTGATAGTACACTCTTACTCCTATGCAACAATACACAACATTATGGACTCCTACCACCATCAGACATAGAGTTGCCTCACCACGGAGGCTTCACTGGACAACTACCCAACAATTCCCAAGCTTGCATGAAGAATACCAGCACTCATATGATATCATGCAAGTTACAGCATTTGATTAGCATCACCAACTAACAACCAACAAGCAAAACATGTCTAACTATGAAAAGTAAAGGACATACCAGTGAATAACCATATTTGTAGAATGTGACAATGTAACCTTCCAAATAGAAGAATCACAACATTCACAGAAATTTAAGATAAAGATAAACATGTATTACACAGGAACTCAATTGAGGCACCTCTTGAGGCCCCTAAGATAGCTCATAAAATAAACACACAATATTATCAAGTGAAAGTACACAAAATAGTGACCAGAGTGCCATTCATATGAGACAGGATCAAAGCATAACCATGTTAATGGGCAGAAACAGAATATCAGCACTAATATAACAACCAGTGTACTATATATATTATGTCATAACCATGTTCATGGGCAGAAACAAAATATCAGCACTAGTATAACAACCAGTGTACTATATATATTATTTCATTATTACACACTTATGACCAATAAGTGTTATTCAAGGCTCAACACAATCAGTGTAATATTATTTGTGAGTGGACAGCAAATGTACAGTCGTGCGCTCTGTTCCCCACAATTCTTCCTATGATACACCGGTTATAAATTTTGCCATCTTACGCTTCATGTCACACGACAAATACATATTAATATCTCTGCGAAGGGTGGTACGCAGTACTAAATCACCTCCTCTCCACCGTGCGACAACCGCCATGCTTAACTTAGGACAGAATCTCAGTCACTGATTCCATCAACAACTTGATACACCTAGACAAACATTACTGCATTCTGTTAACAGATGTGATGCCAGACTTCAATGCTAGATGAGAAACCCCTTTACCAATATCAGTTCCAGATGCACCTGCCTGTTCTCCCTCAGTAAAGCCACACTTCATTCGCAGTTACGATTACACAATGATTGCTGATACGCACCCCGCATATTAAGATGCATTATTTCCTACGCCTAGTGGCTATCAATCTGCATGGCGTCCCTACAATTCAACACATTATTTCCTTCACTTCTATTTATTACCTGACATGTCCTAACTACATAGCTTAAACATTAACCCATCATTGCCACATATAACATGTAAGTATTCTCTGCTTTACACATGTTATAAATATTACACCTATATTATGGTTATTTTCCCCTACTCATGAGCATTCAATTTTAGGCATGGTCTCTTCATCAACTAATATTTTATGACCTCATACATCTCAATTTACACCTCATACATATATCTTGGTGAATCTCCCACTTTTTTGCTAGCTTGGAACATTTACAGAGGGACAGCACAAAATCAATCACTACCTATTTGGCCAGTAACACAGTGTCCTAGGATAATCATGTAAAATACATTCTCAACAAAATAATCTTGTGCCAGCATGGCTGGCATGACATGACATCAGTCTCTACCATATTTAACCACCACTAATGACCTATCTTCGTATTTCACATCACCATTGTCTGATTGCTGGCATCTCTATGAATTAAATGTTATATTCCTAAAACCTCAGGGACGTTACATTGATCTGTAGAACAGCTCACTTTAGTAATACTCATCTACATTATCTATTTATATTTCTTTGTTCCTACAAGCTCACCTAACTAGCAATTATTTTCACCCACGCGTTCCACATGTAAACACTTTCAAGTTGGTAAACTGGCGTGTGCTGCGATTATACAAATATTTATTAAATTAAACATTTTAAACTTAATCAGTTAAAACTTACAGTTTTGTCACAACATTAGTTGACACAGATCAACTCAGGGAATTGTTCCCACACCTGACAACAACAGAACAGCACTGAACTGAAAAGCCATGCTGCCCGCATCTCTCATCAGCACAAAGGACTGCTAAAACAAAACTGGCTTCCGATTCCTTTGTTAAGCCGAGTTCCGGTGTGGCCAGGTTTTTAACTCGAGATAGACCAAACCAAAATTTCGTTGGTTTGGCGCTATCACATATCCAACCCCTTACTTTTTTTTGTCGTCCCGACAAAAGAAATGGACTATCGTATCTCCTTACCCCAACTAATCTCTTTACAAGTTAACATCTACACATAAACCATCATCAAAATTACCAACGCCCCCCAAAAAAAATAAAGCCACCTGTGACCTCATCCAAAAACATATTCATCAATCAGTCAAGACACCAATGACAGTTATACGTAACCAGCCATCAAAATGACATCAGACTTCTATGCCCTAACAATTCCCTGGTCATAGAGCACAACCATCAACAACAAGAATAACTTTTGTCACCTTTGGAGACCTTGCCCCCAACACCTAAACTGCTGGTTATATCCCTGAAGAGTACCACTTAACAAAATAGTCTTTTTCTATTCAATACATCACTTACAATGTGAACCAGTGTAGATTACATCACCAAGCATCAGTCTTTTCCAAATACCAATAATCTCAACACAAAAGTATAAACCATACTAGCTCAGTTGTTGGTACCTAATGACTAAAATAACATCAGTGAGGAAAAATAGCTCTTCTGCTATAAGAGCACCATTGTAACAAAATGAATACAAACCCTCACTTCTTACATAAAAATAATTAAAACAAACATAAACATTAAACCAGTAACCTTTATATTGGTTACTACTTCCCTTAACTCTGGAAATTCAACACAAAATGTATTTAAAAAATACACCTTTTGTCTCTTCAAATATAAGCTTCCTGCAGCTACTGTGGTACCTTAATGACTTGTTTTTCTATCAACCTGTATCTCTACACTAAAAAGAACATTTCATCATGTGTCGCCTGTAACCTGAATATAAACATAAAGGAAAATATACCGGGCCAACAAAAAAACATTGTTATCTCAATATCCCACCTCAGCATCCAGTCAGTTGAGATTTTCCTGTAAAAACCTACCCTAAAATCAAATATGTTTACACCATACATGAAACTTGCAGTTTGATTCCCAACTGGATATGATGTAATGGCAGCACCACATCACCT
>JACEFZ010020011.1:140000-520452 GCA_014155875.1 Cepaea nemoralis | reverse complement strand
AATTACCTTTTTCTCTCAAGTGACCATACGGATTACCATTGTCCCTTAAAGAGATCCCCTGCCTACCATCACAAACCTGAGACCATAAACAACAACTACTTCTTGGCTGCTCTCAAGCTCCATCTGCTATCTGCACTCATGATTTCAAGTTACTCTCTTTAAGATGTCTCAATGGGCCTTGCCCAAGGATGTCCCACAGGCTAGTGGTGGAAAGGATGTGCCTTACTTCTCCTTTCATAGGGGATACCCTCCTAGCCTGCCACCCCTTATAATGTAAATATAGTTTATAAAATCAAGGAAATAATTAACTCATAATCTTTAACAGTAAAATGAAACTGAGAGAAATGCCACACTAAATCCTCATGTTCTTTAAGAGTTCAGTCTACGTCCTATCAGTGTTTATGAAGATATTACTTACACTGTCAGTCGTGATGGTGCAGTACCTAGCACGCTTGCCTGCTGAGCTGGTGGTCATGTGTTCAAATCTGCATCCAGATGGATTCTTTAACAAACGTATCTGGGCTCTCAAGTTAACCCAGTCTAAGATGGGTACCAGGAAATGTCCTTAAAAGTAAACAAAGGCGGCTTGATACAGACCACATCACCCGCTGAGTGCCGATAGGTCTAGACAAATATGGGTCAAGCACCATATGCCCACTTAAAAGTTCCTGCACTGACCAATACTGGCTCCAACTGGAAGAACTCAGTCACCACACATGGCTTACCTGGCAAGTTAGCTATGGCAGTTTTCAAGACATCATTGACCTTGGACAGTGGCAGTGCTGATCCAATCTGTATACCTCGCTGTGTCTGGCAGACCTGGTCAACAATGTCTCATCTTGAGTCATTTGTAATAATGGTATGTTACTGTTAAGTCAGTACTACTGCATGGATCAGAAACTTGGAGAACAACTAAAACAATGACTAAATAAACTACTAACATTCATTAACTGGTGGGAGGTCAGCATGGCTGAGTGGATAAGAACGTTTGTTCTTAAACATTCAGTGTGCTGATGTAGAGGTAAGGGGTTCAACCCCTACACTGGACAATTGGACTAAAATGTTGACCTCTCATCCTTGACTTGGGGACATAAATTACAAGTACCTCTTCGTAAATTACAAATACCTTTGAAGTAGATGAAGGTGAGGGACATATAATAGTGTTACATACAGGTTAGGCACGTGATCGTACAGGACACAAGTCTTCGCGTTGTTAGAAACATACTTTATTTGCCGAATCGTTCTATTTCAGCACACATGATGGAGACTCACTTCTTGGTGTTGACATATATCTCGCTGGCCCCCTAAGTGACGTGTGTGTTTACCTAGATACACTTCTTCATTCGTGCACACACGTTCACTATGGTTTTCCCCCTAGTCAAGGAATGCGCAGCATTCCTTAACTCTTTACTCCTAACCTAATTCCCTCACTGTTACAGACACCGTTAATAGGGAAAGCTAATCTACACGCAAAATTCAGTCCATCATAACTAGAATTAGTGTGTATGGACCATGCTTGAGTTCAAAGTGAGAGAGCGAAAAAAAAAAAAAAAAACTGGTGAATGTATCAAATAGAACTCAAATGGTATGAGAGAATCACTCATGCAGAGCTTAAGAAGAAAACTAGACAAATTCCAGCGAATCAAAAGATGAAGAAAAAACACTGGTGCTGGATAGGGCATGCATTGAGAAAATCTAATAATAGTGTAACTGGAAAGTTCTTTTTATTGAATTCATAGAACAAACACCCCCCCTCCCTCCTCTCCTTCTCCCCCCCCCCCCCCCCCCCAATATAGAGATATCTAGGAACACATGAAGAAGAGAATAAGAGACATCATCATCACCATGTGCCCTGCCAGCTGACATAGGTGTTTATGTTTCTCTACAGATCGTGGTCCTTGGTGTTCTGGATCAAATCTGCTGATGATATTCCTCCATACAACCGTCTCAGTCCATCCAGCATCATTTGTCTCGGTCTGCCTTTGCCTCTTTTCCCACTGATCTTTCCAGTTGCCACTTTGTCCTCCAATGCTTCTCTTCTCATCACATGACCAAAGAAAGCTGTTTGTTGAATTAGAGACAGAGATGAATAATATGGGGAGTACACTGTGACAGCTGCTGGAGATAGAAACAGATAGAATGGCCTTGTCTGAGTTGGTAGAGGGCCTATGCCCCACTGGAGGATAAAGCAGCTAACTCTATCAAATACTCCATTACATGGCAATTGGTGCTTAAGAGCCACCATAAATAACCCTGTTGCCTTATAGGGTCTGTCAAAGGCTAGTGGAGTTCAAACCTACACAAACCGAATGAATACAGGGGAACTACCATTGTGTCTATCTCTCACATGTCATGCTTATACACACATTCTGCTGGAGATCGCGAGATATGGGAAAGTATGATCACTTATGTCAGCTGCCATAACATCTGATGACTGTGTGTGCCTAGAGTGGGTTAGGCTCCGCCAGGCTTTGAACATGTTGGGCAATCAAGGTAAGAATGCACAACAGGAGAAAAACACCTGGGAGTCATGACCCTGTTGGTCCCTCCCCCAAGAGTGTTACTTGTATTATTTCTGGTACATAACTCCATTAGTTCCAGACCTTACCTTCATTAGTTCTGGTACTTACTATAATTATTACTTGTAGTTAGTTACATCAGTTCCAGAACTCATACCCATTATTGCTGGTACTCACCTCCATAAGTTCTGGAACTCTGGTGACTGAGACAAGAACAGGGTAGACAATTTTCTTGAATTTAGTCTCAATACCTGAAGTAAACAAGACACAATTCTTCAGCTGTGATATTTACTTCTCACCTATTTTATTTTATATCATGTTCAACCCTTCTGGGTTATAACTGGCATATATATCATATGTTATATACATTAAAGTCAGGTCTTAGATATGACTGAGCTACCGTATGACAGTAGACAGTACTACCTGCTTTCTGTTAGCACCGAATGTTGAACAATGTTCACCAAACCCAACACTCCACATTGTGGCAATGTTCTTGGGCGGCGGGCGCAACTCAGAGGGTGCAAGTCTTTCTAAGTGTGAGGAAATGCAACCTAAAGACTAAGTGTCATGGCTGGGCAGACCAGACCCTAAGCCTTGGTCAGCACCTGGTCAAGGATGCACGCTCCGAAAAGCAGACAGTTAAAGCATTGCTCTAGGTTTTACACTTCTCATAATGTGGTCAAAAAATGGCAATTCTTTCTTCTGATATTTGTGAGAAATTGTGTTTGTGTCTTAGCCTTCTTCACAAGATTTAGATAACTCATATTGGCTGTCCAAGGAGTGTTCAGCATTCTTCTGTGAAACCACATCTCTGAAGCATCAAGGGATTTTCTGTTGTTGACTAACTGTGCAGAACTCACAACCACCCTCAAACCAGTGCTGTGTATCGTACAAGAATGTTGTTTGGAACTCCCAATGACAGGGATCAATAACTTAAGATGTTCTTAATTTGACAAAAGGCAGATTTTGCATGAGCTATTCTGTTCTTTATCTCTGTGATACATTTTCCATCTGATGTTATCTATGTGCCTAGATACTTGAATGTCACTGACTTTAATTGCACATTTAGCCAAGATCCTTTTCATGTGATATCTGAAGAGGAATTAACAAGTCAAAGACCATTCATCATCATCTAGCAGGTTCTTTGTTAAACATCAATCTAATTATGGCCCACTTAATTTCCTTTGTGAGTTTTTCATGGCCTTATGCCAATCATGCCCAAAGAGTCTGCAATATCCTGTGCTCATCTGCATGCTGGTCAACCCCTGCTTCTTCTACCAGGAACCATGCCTTCCATCACCTTTCACTCCAAGTTAATTGTGATGTTTCATATGGTCAATGGATTTAAGTTTCCCATGATGATGTTTATGAGCCAAAGAACAGTACCAGTTATATACCCCTACACCAGTCAGTTGGACTAAAATGTTGACTTTTCTTCCTTGACTTGGGGACGTACATTACAAGTACCTCAGAAGTCGAAGTGGGTTCATCTGATGGCAAGGGACACTAGTAATAGGGAAAGCTAATCCACGCACAAAAATTAGTCCAGTGTAGCACAAACAAAAAATACATAGCATTTCTGGGGGAACTAGGTTGTAGCCTGTTAATAATGAACACTGAAGCACCATATGGATGTGAACCAGACATTTTTCAAAGACAAATATTACGACAATTACAGAACAAATCCAGAACATAAATGTTAGTTAGCTAGTTAGTTAGTCGACAACCATCCTCATTGCACATCGAACCATTCCGTCCATAAGTGCTCGGATTCCCTCCTCAGCAAATCCTACAGCATGTATCGGCTAATGACACAAGTTCTGTGTTTGTTTATCAATCTTCTTTGGCTTCCTGCGTAGTGTTCTTGTTTGGCCACACCTCTTTTAATTTGCTGCTGCAGTCTGACCATGGTTGTAGATTTACAGTCATTACTTGGTTCTCATAAAAGTCTTACTTCTCGTAGAGCATTCAGAATGTCAGCCAGGTCCATAGCACGTCTGCCCTCCACATTAGCCTTACCTGTGAGCTTGTCAGCCCGCTCATTTCCTTGTACTCCCGCCAGCCCTGGCACGAAGATGAAACTAATCTTTGCCAGCCGAGATTGCTCCAGAGACAGCAACCACTCTCTTCGGATCCACCCCGGCTCTATCATCTTGAGCATGCTCATTGAGTCGCTAAGGAAACATACCCTATTGAATGTCTGTATCTTGAGCCATGTTATTGCTTTACTTACTGCCATGACTTCCATAGTCAGGCTACTTGTGGTCTCAACAAAAGTACCAGAGTCCTCCTTCACAATTCTCCCTCCGGCCCACGCCGTAAAGGCCCATGAGCTTCTCACATGTCGGATGACCGACCCATCTGTGTAAATGACAGCATCACCATCTGTCAGAATCTCCATCGCCATTGCCTGTAGGCGACGGACAAGCACGACGATAACCCGACTGGCAGCTATTACGCAGTTGATGCCCAGTGGTCAGTAAGACCCTGACAGGGAGTGAACGCTCCCGGACGATCCCCCATGTTCACTCCCTGTCAGGGTCTTACTTTACTAACAGTGGCTTGTATATTTTAACAGGAGTGAAAACAATCATACACAAAGAATGATTGTACTCAGACACTCGGCAACATAACTGAAACACTTTAATTATATAACTCAATGGCATTCATATAATGCTGCGCTCACAATTAGCGACAATGCCATTTCAAATACATATATACAATACACAAGTTCATAGATGCATAGAACAAAACACTCACTCAGTTCCTAAACAGACTCTACTCAGTATACAGGCTTTCTCACATAGAGCATAGAATAATACATGCAACACTTTCTCTCATGTCCGTCCTGTCTTGCAGTTCTGAAGCATTCTGAGCTAATGCCGATGTTTCTCGTTAGCCCTTCCTTTAGTCCCCATGCACTTCGTGCGTCACGCTGACCACTCGGCACCAACTGCGTAGTAGCTGCCAGTCGGGTTATCGTTGTGCTTGTCCGTCGCCTACAGGCAATGGCGATGGAGATTCTGACACCATCTAACGAATTCTCGAAAATCAACACTTGTACTTCCGCCTCCACCGCCGGATTTTCTTGTCTGCATTTTCTATCTAGTTGGATGCAAACTGAAAAGGACGTGCAGAAATCTGTTGGCACTTGTACCCACTCCTCGTCAGGTTCTAAGTTCTCCAGTGAACATACCTGTTGAAGAATGTCTTCGGCTTGACCCATCCATGACCTTCCTCTTTTTAACCTGCTGCCCTTCACTTTCCTAATTTCACTATGCAGTGGATGATGTGTGTTTGCGTTAACTCTGAGGTAGGCATGTGCTCTGCAAATTTGTAGTCTGTCTTCAATTGTTGGAAAATCAAGAAGGTAGCGCATCGCCCTGCATGCTGTATCTCTTGTACATCCAAGAATAATGCGTATAGCTTCGTTTTGTATCCTTTCCATCCTTTCCATCTGCTTATGGCTGAGAGTCAGGATCGCCATCACATATTCAAAAACAGACATGACCAGCCCCTCATATAGGAGGCATAGATGGCGCTGCTCACAGTTTGCTGCCGCCATCATCTGCATCGCAGACAAACCCCGCTTGGCTTTTGTTATCACCTGGTCTATGTGCTCATTATAAGCAAGGCTTTGATCAAAACGTATCCCCAGGTAATTCATTGCCTGCATTCTTTCCACAGTCTCTGAACACAGATTAACAGTTGGTGTTGGAGTGTTGACAATATGATTATTCAAAGAGAACCATGTCACTGTTGCCTTTGTTGGGTTGACCATTGCCCCAGCTTCAGCACACCAAGTACTTATGCGATTGAGTTCGGTTTGCAGTTCCACAGCAACCTGATCTCTATCCTTACCCTGACGATACACTAAAACATCGTCGGCATATGAAAATGCCTTCCCCTGTTCAGTGATCTGCTCGCTGGTGATTCTCACAGTGTAGGCGTTGAACAGCACCGGAGATACTGGTGACCATGTGGTAGGCCAGGATATATTGTTCTTCGTTCTGAAGTCCAACTGCCACATCTAAAAACTACTTTCCGTTGGAAGAGGGCTGCAGCGATCCAACTAAGAAGGAACAGACTTATCTTGAGTTCAAGAGGCTGAAGCATACAAAAATCCAATGGTACTCTGTTGTACGCGTCCTCAAGATCAATCGCTGCAGCAAAGGTTTCAATGCCTGAGTGGAAACCTTCATAAACATCATGGGCAAAAACTGCTGCATTGGTCCAGGTTTCTCTTTTGGGACGGTACCCTCTCAGGGTAGGTGGGAAAACACCTTGCTTCTCTAGCTGGCTTGATATTTTTCTGGCAATTAACTTCTCCAGCAGCTTGCCTATTGTATTCTGCATGGTTATTACTCGATATCCCTCAATTCTTGTGTGGTCTTTGACAGGTTTCGGCAAGGGAATCAGATAGCCGTGTAACCACTCTTGCTTGATGCTAGCACTCCCTGAACATAAATGTTAGCATTCAGGGAAAGACCAATTACCAAGACAAGAAGTTTCACTTCCTGGGCCAAATAACCAAAGAGAATGCTCATTATCAAGCTAAAATAAGATCAAGAATTGCAAACAATCAACAACAACAAAAAACACATTCAAAACACATTCTGGACAGCCCACCTATCTCTGTGTTTCCATTGAGCAGCTTGCATTCTGGGAAGTTTCTCCTCATGGCCAACAACTCTGCCAGGGAGAAGGGAGACAACCATATAACTCTGTCTGATTTGAATTGTAAGTTCTCGTGGTGCAGCTGAGCTGAATACAGCTAGGTGATGGGAGACAAGAGCAGGCCATACATCAACATCAATCAAAGAAATAAGAATCGATGAAACAAGTGAAATTATCTTCTTCTTCGTTCCTCTGAGGGAAGTGCATCACACCTAGTTATGCACTTCCCAGGTCGGTGTGTCCAATTTCTGCATGCACTTGTGTCAGGTTTACTTCCTCTAGACAGATTCCATCCAAGGTCATGAGCTCTATCTGCCAGTCAGTAGATTTAATTTTCCTACCAAATTTGCCTGAGCAGCAGCCTTACAGACTACTTTTTATGATATAAACTTCCATGGAATTTTTAATGTGCGCAACTTGCACAAGACCTCCTGTTTTTCACACTTATCAGGGAAGGTTGGGTATCTGATCTCACTATCCAAGAGATCAGAGGAATATGTAAAGTCATTAGATACCAACGGTGTAGGAAAAATTCCCAGCCACAAGCTGGGATCGAACCTTTTGAGCCTGGGACAGACACCATAACGTCTCAGCCACGATTGCCCTGGGAGTGAAGTTAATCTTACGTTACTGAAGTAATACAGAACAATACAAGGACATAATCATCATCATCAGAATAGTCGTCTGAACATATCCATCTACTGTCTCCTGGCCTTAGCTACTCCCTTCTACACATCATCAATCTTAAATCCAATTCTTCTTGTTCTTTTGTTGGCTGGAAATATGTCTCTTAACAGCAATGTTGTCTCTTGTATGAATTTAACTGTTTTAGTTCACACCAGGCCATAATTCAGTGCAACGCATACAGACAGGCTGGTGATTATCAGACTTAATTCAACAATCAAAAATAGAGAACATCTGTTGGATTTTTCCCCAGGATATGCCGACATGATGGGAAACAACCAGGCAGACAGATTGGCTGGGTATGCACCGCTGGGAAGGGTATTGGTGCATGATAAGACAGACGTGGTCAGAGTTCTTTAGAATTGTGTGTATAGTGAGGAAGAACAGATAGATCATCACAGTTTGGAGAGAATGGTGCAGCAGGGAGTAACAAGAGGATTTGGCCAACACTCAGAACTCTGAAGAAAAGTCAGGCAGGCACATAATCAGACTGTTACTGGTACCATTAGTGTTGAGACACTTCGCTGGCTGTTGAAGATAAGGATGGAGTATATAGAGGAATGTCCTGAGTGCTGTGATGTCGGTGCTTGCCTCAACTCAACACACACAGTCTGGCTCAGATTGAGCCCAGGCTGGTCATGTTTCCTCCACGAGGTTTAGGTATTTCATTGCCAACAGACTAAGTCGCTTAAAAGTCGACAGGGTCGACTTCATTGCACCGGGTTTTATCCCATATGACTCAGTCTCTTTCCGCAGCGCGGAAAGTGTCGCACAAAGCACAAACTCCATAGCTCTAGAGACGACCCACAGGAGTCTCCAAAAAATTTCACTCATGAACCAAAGGACGCTGCCTGCAATCAAACCCACAACCTTCGGAGCCCGAGTCAAATGGCTTGACCACTTCGCCACGCAGACTCCCTGCCAACAGACTCCAACCCAATGCCCACAGGGATACAACACACAAAACAAATATGAGCAGAAATTCAGGATACACAACATGGAAGTGAGCTGGTCATCTCACCTCATTAACCTGTGACCTGAAATATATAAACACTATATGGCAGTATTTTATTCACACACCGCTCACCTTCAGCTCTGGAGGGAATATGGGTTCCTGAGTCGAGTCATACACTGGTGTTGTGGTCTCATGGCCGTTCACTCCCTGATAAACAAGAAAGATTTTGACTCCACCAAGATATGACAATAAAATATGAATCGTAATTTGGTTGCAATAATAAATGTCTTAAAGCATAACTCCCAAATGAACTCCAAACGGGAATCAAAGGCTTTAATGAAGCTCGTTAAATAAATCAACTGTAAACCAACTCACCTTGATGAACCGACACGAACTAGCCGACGGCAATTAAAAGGCATTTATTAATGCACTGCAGAATTACACACAAGAGACTGTTCTAGAATATAACCTGCCCTTAAGACAGGGACGGGTGGCTATTTAACTATCTACGAATCAGCTCTCCATTCCACCATTGCGTCAGCGATGTCCTTCGTTCAAATCCGTGTAGTAGGTTTTTCTAAACTCGTCTAAGGGTTATTCCTGTCCCGGTCCCATCACTGTATGAATGTGAGACAACAGACGATTTCCTCGCTCACTAAGAAGATTGCACCAAACCAGATCCTATCCTCTCCAACAAGGAGCCCATAGAAAACACCGCTGTCCTGATGTCCTCTCTCGAAGCGTCCCCCGTTGCCGTCCAATTACGTTCTCCACATTTACCTTGGATTCCTTTGTTGACGTCCACCCTAGTGTCTGAATGGGAAACTCTGTATATGATTTTCCACCGCCCATTCCGATGACGTCATTATGTCCAAACGCCATGTGGCAGTATGCCCCCATCCCTTTTAAAATGATGTAATCATTTTTTCTTTACATCAATAGAATTAACCTGTCACATAGCAGTGTAGACACAATGACTTTCACAAGACCAGCAATAATAACTAATGATCAATGATCAAAATATAACTATACTAACATAGTATTTAATCTAACTACGTTAACTAATCAACTATTATCACAATTAATTAAATTAACTCTATATACACATACTAATAATAATTCAATTCAACTCATCTCACAATACGTGTTCACCGTTTTTCCTTTAAAGTAGTTACCCCCTAGTCACAAACCATCCAAGTGAAAACTCGATACAGGAGAAAAGCCACACAAGTCAAAGTTCTCAAAGTTCTCCATGCCTCAACGGTTCCTCCTCACGTAAATTTCTTATCATCCTGTCAAAATCACATATTGACAGAAGTATCCAACTACTTAAACTAGCTACTTGCATTAATAATATGTAATTGTTGATCTGTGTGTGTATTGCCAGTAAATTCGGTGCTATCTAACCCATTTCCAAACACTCTATGAACCAACAACTATAATAAACTAGGATTGAATAAATTGAATAAAATATTTATATTTATAATTGATTTAAAATATCGGCAAGATTATAATTGAGTTGTAGCTCTTACAGTTTTGTGAAGAATCATATCTCAAAGATTCAAGATTTCTAAGATAATAAATCAGAAATATAATAAATATTTAAATCAAATACTCTTCATAAAATTATTAAGTTCTCTAATAACGATATAGTTACGAACAATTATCTGTAGAATAGAGAACCAACATATTTTCACACACTTAAGTGAAGAAAAATAGTGAGAATAATTCTGACAAGTATAACCTTACACAGTGACATCTGGGATAACTAAGTAATAAGCCCCTAATGTGTCTGTAGTGTACTATGTGTTGACATGAACCTAACACTTTCATCCAATTTTATTTTTCTTGTTATTTTTTTCTTTTATTCGTCCTTTCATTTATTTTCTTTCTTTCTTTCTTTGTTTCAAATCTGTAAAATCTCTCTTCTGCACGCATGCCAATATTTGTACATGGTAACTTTGTGTATCTTCTTTTAACTTGTGAATGGATAATTTTAATGCCGCACGCAACGTATTTCTTTGATTGTGTGTATCCATTAGTGACATACTGTTTAACTTCAGCGTGTATGTGTGTAATACACCTAATGACGTCTGTATGTACGTTTGTGACACACTTCTTGACTTCTGTGCGTATGTATGTAATCCATTTCTTGCCTTTTGTGTGTATATTTGTGCTATGCTTCTTCACCTCTGTGTGCATGTTTATGATATGCGTTTTTGTTTGTATGAAACCGTTTACACTATGTTTCCTCGCTTGTTGTGCATGCAACTTTTGTGTGTAACAACCAATGCGTGTAACTTTTGGTTTCTTTTTTGAATGTTTCAAAAATATGTCATTTACCGACAAATAATCTCGTTTGCTTTGTTTTTGAGTATCCGTTATTTCTTCATGTTTGGGTTCGTTGACTTTGTGCAAATCTTGGTATTTGCACTTATTTACCGTTATGCTATCACTCAGTAGCGTTGAATCATGCATGTCTACCGTTGATGTACCCTGTTCTATTTGCGTCTTTTCTTCTTCTTCTTCTTCTTCTTCTTCTTCTTCTTCTTCTTCTTCTTCTTCTTCTTCTTCTTCTTCTTGTGTTGTTTCAATTTGGGCATTTGTACTTGTAAGTGTTTCGTAAGACTTGTGTTCTATAGTTCCTTTCTGAACGAAATCTCTGGCGATTGGTTCTTTCACTACTGTAGCACATACTTTACTTGTGTGATTACTTTCTTTTATTTCATACATTTGTCTTATACGCTCTTTCCACATTGCTTCCTTTGCAAGATTCTCATTTTGAAGTGCGAGTCGTTTTTTCTTGATTTCTGTCTCTATGGTTAATTGTCGTGCCTTTAACTCTTTTTCCCTAGCCACCATTCGTTCGCGTTCCAAAGCTATTTCTTTTTCTCTAGCCTTTATTCGTTCGCGTTGCAGGGCTATTTCTTTTTCTCTAGCGGCTATCTCATTCTGCTTGATAGCCATCTCCAGCGCCAATTTCTTTTGTCGTTCTTGTCGTTCACGCGTAGCTTGAAGTTGCTCTACTGTATGTTTTTCTCGTTGTTCCTTCCACTCATGTGCGGTTTGAGATCTGAATTCTTGCAGCACCCAATTCCTAAGGTCCGCTCCAGCCAATCCATTCTTCTCACCCAACTCCGTGAGGTATTGTAGTGTAGACATCTTGTTCTACCTGTGTAATAATTTATCTAAAATATGATAGCACAATGCAAAAATGTAAATATGTTCGATTCAGATAAGATAATCAATATAACAACTGTTGAACAACATGTGAACTGTAACTCAACAGCACTGCAAACTTGAACAATAAAGAAATTCAGTAACTTCTCTGTGAAGTGTTACTATCTGTACATAACAGAAAATAATATAAGAAATATATTCAGTATAAAGAATATATAATACTAGACAGTCAACAATGACAAAAGACGACTGACGAGTGCCGTAATTAGATATTTTCTTTCATAAAAGACAATAGTACTTTTATAGAAATTACTACTATACTTAACCCAAGACAAAATTTATGTGTTGACACCACAATATTCAAGTGTCCTTGCTTAATGTAGAAACGCTCTTCCAACCGCTCCCACTATCTATTTTTGAAATAATTTACTTAATATTAAATAATAAGCACCTCATTTATCAACAATAACACATTAACCAACAGTAACATATACTGGCCTTTTTCAGGTTCTCGTGTCCGTAAATATAACTGAGTAGAGTTCCTGTCGTTCAAAAAATTTGACATAGAATTGTGTCGATCAGTTCAATAAGAAATTGATCCGTGGTCACCACTCGAGTATTGGTATGTTTGTTGATTGATACCAGAGAAGCTGTGTCCACAATAGACTGTTGCTCCTGGCTTGAACGATAGTACAATTAACTTGTACTTTCACTCTGGACTAAAGAAGTCCGTAACCAACCCATAACACGTAGTTGGCTGTAGTGTAACGACGACGTTTGAATTTTTCTGCAGCCTTATTGTGATAATTTTAGGCTGCTGAAGTGGTACTGTGTAAAGTTTGTAAAGTTCAATGCTCGTATGTGACAGTAGTGAAGATTCAGTGAGGATCGTTGTTGAAAATTACTTGCATCATGGCGTACTGTGTCAACTTAATCTTCATATGTGTCCCCTTATTCTTGATACTCGTATGTTAAATGCGTGGGTACTGGCAATATCGTACCATCCTTGTGTGTAGTTATATCAGTGTCATAAGCGTGAAAGTAAGTGTTCTTTCTCCTATTATAAGTTTGACTCACTGCTTTGTTAACAGAGTGGAAATGTCGTGTAGGAAGCTAACGCCTCCTTCTTCTGTACCAACAACACATTATAAGTCGAGTGTGGACTCAAACGATCCGTAAACCAAATATATCAGTTGTGTTTACTTCTCCATTACTGTATTGTGCTTCACTTTCCCAAACTTGGACAATATTATGATCGTATTTAACTATTTACTATTGTCTCAAAAGATAGTATATAATTTGCTGTTATTAAATACACGTAATGTTCATTATCTGTTTCTGCTCGTGCGCATCATGTATGTAGATCAGTTAATATAGCATAGTGTAATCTTTATTTCTTTCTTTCCACTGATAAACTTCTCAAACTGTGGCACTTATGAAGGACTAGTTTAATTAAATTATTTAGTCGCTTTACCTGCAGATAATCGTCAAACAATAAGTATGTTGGCGTTTCTCACGATCTTTCGGCAACTGCCATGTTGGCGCGTAACAAGCGATCTTGGTGCTGCATTGTGCTTCAGGAATTGATCCTGGTGTGCATTCTCCTTCGTTTACTTAGCGATATGGCGGGAATCTTCGTTGTTTACATCCACACGATGCTTTCTGGATCAGAGACCCCACATTGTCTTAAAGCATAACTCCCAAATGAACTCCAAACGGGAATCAAAGGCTTTAATGAAGCTCGTTAAATAAATCAACTGTAAACCAACTCACCTTGATGAACCGACACGAACTAGCCGACGGCAATTAAAAGGCATTTATTAATGCACTGCAGAATTACACACAAGAGACTGTTCTAGAATATAACCTGCCCTTAAGACAGGGACGGGTGGTTATTTAACTATCTACTGAATCAGCTCTCAATTCCACCCTTGCGTCAGCGATGTCCTTCGTTCAAATCCGTGTAGTAGGTTTTTCTAAACTCGTCTAAGGGTTATTCCTGTCCCGGTCCCATCACTGTATGAATGTGAGACAACAGACGATTTCCTCGCTCACTAAGAAGATTGCACCAAACCAGATCCTATCCTCTCCAACACGGAGCCCATAGAAAACACCGCTGTCCTGATGTCCTCTCTCGAAGCGTCCCCCGTTGCCGTCCAATTACGTTCTCCACATTTACCTTGGATTCCTTTGTTGACGTCCACCCTAGTGTCTGAATGGGAAACTCCGTATATGATTTTCCACCGCCCATTCCGATGACGTCATTATGTCCAAACGCCATGTGGCAATAAACATGCACAGTTATTTATATTGTTCGAAGGTAAAATGCTATGAAGTCTTTCTGTCTTCATAACACACATTTTAGACACCTAATTGATGAGGCCTCAACATATTTGAGAAATCATTAACATTTGGAATAAATGACCCCAAAACTAGTCTACCATCATTAACACATGGAAATACTGGCCCAAAATATAGGCCTGTTGTACAAGAGAGAATGAAAAGATCAACGCTAACAAACAGAGAAACATTTGTAATCATGTCGCCAACATCTACCTACATTGCTTTCTCCATTGCTCTGTGAAACTCCATTTTGACAGCAAGCCTCACCCATCGGGCATGTGTTCTGAAATTATATCACACAACAGCACATATTTCATTGGACATATTTTGAAGTTATATAACACAAGTGCATAAATTTCATTGGACATATATTTTGAAGTTATGTAACACAATTGCTTAAATTTCATTCAGCACATATTTTGAAATGATATAACAATTGCATAAATGTCAGTGTCTATATACTGTGAAATCATATCACATCTATCTTCGATCCTTGTGTCCTTCCTTGCTCCAGCAATACCTTTTAGCAGTTCTCTTAATTTCTAGTGTCTCAAGGATTTCTGTATTTAAAATTTTTTAAATTATCATTCCACATATTCACTAGATTTTCCTTATAAATCAACATTTCGATGTCATGAATTCATTCTTCTATCTGCATGTCATAGTCGTGATCCTACATCAGATAACAATGCAGGAATATATGTACTGGCACCTCGCTGTCATAACAGACGATAGTTATTGTGCTTAAACAAAAAAGGCATAGCAACCTCTCATTAGCACAAAGCTTGGGCTGAATTTAGGGACCAAGTGTTGCCCAAGCAGCATGATCCCTCTCTCGGGCTGCTTAGTTTACTCCAGAGGAAAGATAACAGCAATAAATCTTGAACAAGACAAGCTGCAGAAGCTGCCAGACCAGCAAAGCGATGCTCATGCTCTAATGGTCCACCTGTCAGAACTTCGATCCTAGACCAGTTGCTGACCAAGACTTAGGGCCTGGTCTGTCCTGCCGTGACATTTAGTACGTTGCATTTCTACACAACAGGATAAGGCTTGTACCTTCCCAATCCCGCTCCTCTGCCAGAAGCCGCTGGAGCAATGTGGAGTGTCAGGTTTGATGAGCTAACAGAAAACAGGTAGTACCACCTACTCTCATATGGTACCTCAGTCATATCTGACTAAGACCTGACTCACAGGGATCTATTTACATTTTTTCCCCCCATATCCCCTTACAGGACATCGCTGTCAACATCAGCATCTTTCAGCTGATTGTTGATCTCTTGGCAAGATTACGCTCAGTAGTTTGCCACTGCTTTTTGAGCGACCGGCTCACATACCCTGTAAGTTACTGACGCGGAGAGAGCCACTACTGATTCTCGCGCAGCGTCACATTACTTACGAGAGTATACTAGATTACGGAGAAAGTCATGTAACCTCTAGACCAGGGAGACCGGCCTATTTACATGAGAAAGTAAAATAAAGATCCTCTTTACCCTCCTTCATATCCCCACTGAGGCAGATTTTTACAAATTGACGTGGGTCTCAGGTCGACCCAGCCTAAAATTGATGCTAGCAAATGTCATGGTTAGTAAAAGCAGCCGGCATGATATATGACCACATCCCTTAATGAGAGTGCTGGCTGACCTATACAAATATGGGCCTAGCATTGTATACCCAACATACCTCAAGCTGTGTAATAGAGCCCTTTACTTTACTTTTACTCATCTCATCTTATCAGGTTCCTCTTGTACCTTGCTGTGTCGAGGTGAAGCACAAACAGTGGAAGAGTGCCCGTGTATGGGCTTCATATATCAAGGTTCCCATGGTCTTTGTAATTCCCTCTATCCAACGTTTACGTGGTCGGCCTCTTCCTCTGCTTCCGTCAGTGTACATCACTGCTTGTTGAGGTATACTGTTAGCTGGTAATCTAGTTATATGGCCAAACCATTTAACTTGCTGATTTCTGATAAAACCTAGTACAGTTATAACCCAAACTTTAGTCCTGACGTCTTCATTTCTGATTTTCTCTCTTCTTGATACACTGAGTATTCTTCTCAGGAATCTCATTTCTGTTGTGATTTTTCTTTTCTCTTTGTCTGTCATTGTCCAGGTTTGGCATCGGTAGCATAGAGTTGGTAGGAAGATTGTGTTGTATAGTGCTTTCTTAGTAGCTATTGATACATATTTGTTCTTTAGTATTGGTGCAATTTGTCCAGTGAGTTGGTCTGCCTTATTGCATCTATTTTCAATCTCGTCTACTGATTTGCCATTTGATGATATTATACTTCCTAAGTACTTAAAGCTCTTTACTTGATTCAGGGGGTGTCCTTCTAGATGAATATTTATTGTGTTTTCTTCTTTGGTTATAGTCATTACCTCTGTTTTACTTGTGCTAATTTTCATGTTATGTTCCATACACACTTCGCTATTTATGTGCTCTTGTAATTTTTATTCTAATTTTACTATTAATGCTTGATCATCTACAAATAAGAGTTCTTTAATGGTGTTATTCGCCGTTGGTTCTTCTTCTGTGTTCTATTCTTCGTGCGGTGTTGTTATGGTCTCTCTTTGGCAGCTTTCCTTACATAAGCTGTCTATATTGGATATGAACAAGAAGGGGGACAGCTCACAACCTTGTCGTATTTCGGATCTTATGGTGAAGGGTTCTGAATATCCTCCATTTGTTCTTACTGTGCATTCACTGTTGGTGTATAAGCTTCTACATAAGTTTATTATATGTGTACTCACTTTTAATTTATACATAAATATAATATCTTTTTATAGTCTATGCCATTTGGCATTGGTGATCATGTCTGTCCACAGGCTTCTGTCGCATGTACTGCCAGTCACTGTTGATACTGATGTTCCTCCATGCCATGATATCAAACTGTCCACCATCTTCTCTCTTGGTTTATCTCTCTGCCTCTTCTCCCCTCCAACTTGCCCAATGTGATGAGATACTCGAGTTTTCCCACTCTCATGATGTGTCCAAGGAATGTGGGCTGTCTTCTTCTGATGCAAGTAACCAGTTCCAACTTCTTTCAGGATATCTTCACTGCTCTTTCTATCCACAGTGTTCTGGGACGCAGAGGTGTTTCCAAGGCACCATGGCTGGGTTCTATACTGGCCAAGACCTATTGACACGTCCTCGCCGAGTGTCCTGGGCAACAGGTCCCTTTGGGGTCCTGGCTAAAGTCAGTAGGATCGTTGATTCCTCTGAAGCCGGAGAGTGTCTGCCTGCACGGTGAGGAACCACCAGTCTGCACACCAATAAGTCAGACATGAGACAACGGATACTCACGCATACCTCAGGTCCTGCATGACATCACACTGATGTTGGACAACAGGATGTCTTCATCCGGCATACAGGACTTCATGCTGGAGTTCATAGCCAGCAAACACAAGCAAGCAAGCAAGCACAGTGTTCTCATCATTATTCTAGAAAAATCAAATCTTCATAGCTTCCATATAATTCTTCACTCATCTGCTAGCTGTCCACAATTTGCTTCTGTACATCAGGACTGACTCAATATATCACTTAAGAACTCTTTCCCTCACTTTGATAGACAAAGATAAAATGCACTTAGTAAATTACACACTATTTTTTTAATGAATACAAATGGAAAAATAAAACTAAAACTCACAACCACTCTTTATTTTACCCAATAGCTTACAAGAAGCAAGAAAATACATACACACATCTTAAAAACAAATAACAATCAATCCTATCATTCCCTGCTTCTCTGAAACATTAGTATTTATATGTGTCGAATATCTTAGCCACATTTCATGTTCATTGGCTCAAAGCTCACCTTGCGAGCAAATGCACTGAAGCCTTCCAGGATAGGCCGATATCCTGTGCAGCGACACAAGTTTCCTGAAAACACAGCAAGGTAATCATTGTATAAGTACAACTACAAGTAAGAACAGGTCACATGTACCCATAACCCCAGTTGTGAGTTTTGTTCTTGTTTATGTAATTGGTTTAGCCACTTTATTGTAATCATACATGCAGATTCCATGACACAGGTGTCCAGCCCACAACAAGGAAACAGATGAGTAACTTTTATATTTATATTTTCATGCAGTGTATTTCATGTCGTTGTGTCGGTTTGTGTTTGTTATTTGTGTGCTGAGAAATGCTTTGGCCGCAACATCTGTTTTGTTGCTTGTGATCGTGTTCTAGTTTACCTTCTACTTCTCATGTTTTGGTGACTCATTCATCCCTCAATAGAACACAGGTCTATAACTATCTCATGCCAAACCAAGTATTGTTCATGGCTCGTTGGATTCTGCAGCTAGTTTTCTATGGGATGAGCTATCCAGTCCCTTGCCAACCCTCCTTAACCGCTTCCTACAACATTATGCTAGGCTGCCGTATTACAATTCTTTGCTTCCCTTATGGATACCCAGTAAAAAATAGGGATGTTGTGGGTTGTGTTAAATGCCCACGCTTCACAGCTGCATGTTGCCACAAGAAATATTCTAAAGTTACAATAAAGAAATCTCTGTCTGGGACACAAACAGCAATCTTGATTATTTCATCTAAAAAGACACATGGCTACCTCCTCCTCCATCTTCTTCCTCTACTTCCTCCTATCCATGAATGAAGCATACCCCCTCTACTGATCCAAAGACTTGTTCCTACTACAGTGCTGCTAGATTACAGTCTCACTGTTCAGTGTTTCCTTTATGGATCCCAGTAACACACAAGTAACAGATGACTGTGCTTACCATCAAATGTCTCCTGGATCTCTTCTTGGGTTGGGACTGGGTTGTTCCTGAGAAGTGTGTACATGGACATAATGATGCCAGGTGTACAAAACCCACACTGGGACCCATGACTCATGGCCAGATGACGCTGAAATTATTCCATATAAAGTGTGTTAACTGATATAGCAGTAAGTAGAAGAAGACTAAGAAACACGATTAAACCAGAAATTAGTGATGAACAATATGGTTTTACACATTACATATTGTCTAGACATTATACATTGTATTAAAAAATGTTTGCATGTCCTTTACAGGACATCGCTGTCAACATCAGCATCTTTCAGCTGATTGTTGATTTCGTGGCAAGATTATGCTCAGTAGTTGGCCATTGCTTTCTGAGTGGCCGGCTCACATACCCCGTAAGTTACCGATGCGATTCGAACCACTGCTGATTCTCACCGTCGTCATGTTACTTACGAGAGCATACAAGATTACGGAGAAAAGTCGCTAACCTCTATGCCATGAAGGCGACATACATTGTATAGACCTTACATTTTGTGCACACATTACATATTGTCTAGACATTATCTGTACAGTTCGCGGCGACTGCACTAGCCAGACGGCCAGAAGGTACTATATTGGCAGTAAATGACAGTTTATGACAGTTTATTATACATTGTATAGACCTTACATTTTGTGCACACATTACATGTAGCGCAGACATTACATATTGTGTAGACATTACATATTGTGTAGACATTAAATATTGTGCATACATTACATATTGTGTAGACATTACATATTATGTAGACATTACATATTGTGTAGACATTACATATTGTGCACACATTACATATTGTGTAGACATTACGTGTTGTGTAGACATTACATGTTGTGCACACATTACATGTTGTGTAGACATTACATATTGTGTAGACATTACATATTGTATAGACATTACATATTGTGCACACATTACATACTGTGTAGACATTACATATTATGCACACATTACATATTGTGCACACATTACATATTGTGTAGACATTACATATTGTGTAGACATTACATATTGTGTAGACATTACATATTGTATAGACATTACATATTGTGCACACATTACATGTTGTGTAGACATTACATATTGTGTAGACATTACATATTGTGCAGACATTACATATTGTGCACACATTACATGTTGTGTAGACATTACATATTGTGTAGACATTACATATTGTGCACACATTACATGTTGTGTAGACATTACATATTGTGTAGACATTACATATTGTGAAGACATTACATATTGTGCACACATTACATGTTGTGTAGACATTACATATTGTGCAGACATTACATATTGTGCACACATTACATGTTGTGTAGACATTACATATTGTGCAGACATTACATATTGTGCACACATTACATGTTGTGTAGACATTATATGTTGTGTATACATTACATATTGTGTAGACATTACATATTGTGCACACATTACACGTTGTGTAGACATTACATATTGTGTAGACATTACATATTGTGAAGACATTACATATTGTGCACACATTACATCTTGTGTAGACATTACATATTGTGTAGACATTACATATTGTGTAGACATTACATATTGTGTAGACATTACATATTGTGCACACATTACATATTGTGTAGACATTGCATATTGTGTAGACATTACATATTGTGCACACATTACATGTTGTGTAGACAAGACATTACATATTGTGAAGACATTACATATTGTGCAGACATTACATATTGTGAAGACATTACATGTTGTGTAGACATTACATATTGTGTAGACATTACATATTGTGTAGACATTACATGTTGTGTAGACATTACATATTGTGTAGACATTACATATTGTGTAGACATTACATGTTGTGAAGACATTACATGTTGTGCAGACATTGCATATTGTGTAGACATTACATATTGTGCACACATTACATATTGTTCACACATTACATATTGTGCAGACATTACATATTGTGTAGACATTACATATTGTGCACACATTACATATTGTGTAGACATTACATATTGTGTAGACATTACATATTGTGAAGACATTACATGTTGTGCAGACATTACATATTGTGTAGACATTACATGTTGTGTAGACATTACATATTGTGTAGACATTACATGTTGTGTAGACATTACATATTGTGTAGACATTACATATTGTGTAGACATTACATATTGTGCACACATTACATATTGTGTAGACATTACATGTTGTGTAGACATTACATATTGTGTAGACATTACATGGTGTGAAGACATTACATATTGTGTAGACATTACATGTTGTGTAGATATTACATATTGTGTAGACATTACATGTTGTGTAGACATTACATGTTGTGTAGACATTACATATTGTGTAGACATTACATGTTGTGAAGACATTACATATTGTGTAGACATTACATGTTGTGAAGACATTACATGTTGTGTAGACATTACATATTGTGTAGACATTACATATTGTGAAGACATTACATGTTGTGAAGACATTACATGTTGTGTAGACATTACATATTGTGAAGACATTACATGTTGTGTAGACATTACATATTGTGTAGACATTACATGTTGTGTAGACATTACATATTGTGAAGACATTACATGTTGTGTAGACATTACATTTTGTGTAGACATTACATATTGTGTAGACATTACATATTGTGCACACATTACATGTTGTGTAGACATTACATATTGTGTAGACATTACATATTGTGCACACATTACATATTGTGCAGACATTACATATTGTGTAGACATTACATATTGTGAAGACATTACATATTGTGCACACATTACATATTGTGCAGACATTACATATTGTGCAGACATTACATATTGTGTAGACATTACATGTTGTGTAGACATTACATATTGCGAAGACATTAAATATTGTGCACACATTACATATTGTGAAGACATTACATGTTGTGTAGACATTACATATTGTGTAGACATTACATGTTGTGAAGACATTCCATGTTGTGTAGACATTACATATTGTGCACACATTACATATTGTGAAGACATTACATATTGTGTAGACATTACATATTGTGTAGACATTACATATTGTGAAGACATTACATATTGTGTAGACACTACATATTGTGTAGACATTACATATTGTGAAGACATTACATATTGTGAAGACATTACATGTTGTGAAGACATTACATATTGTGAAGACATTACATATTGTGAAGACATTACATATTGTGAAGACATTACATATTGTGAAGACATTACATATTGTGAAGACATTACATATTGTGTAGACATTACATATTGTGAAGACATTACATATTGTGAAGACATTACATATTGTGTAGACATTACAAGGTAGTCCATATTCTTTGGACATGTCATGAAAACCGGAAGGCTGGAGAGGAAGAAAGACGAGGAGACCAAGAGAGAAGATGCTAGACAGTTTGACATCATGGCATATATGAACGTTGGTATAGGAAATGATGATGCAAAGCACAACAGACAGAAGGCTGTGGACAGACATGATCACCAACGGCACAAGGCATGGACTATAAGAAGAAGAAGATATTACAAAATGTTGAGGGTTGCATAATTGAAGATAGAGGGCAGGTTACCTGGACAGGGTGCAGCTCTCCTCTAATACTGCCGATGCCTTCAACGGTGGTGACTGCTTGCCCATGTAGCCCACACAGTGGCGCTAGACATGCATTGACAGGATAGTGTATTGGGGCTGTTAAGGTCAATATGTGATCAAGTAAACCCTGAGGGATCTGCTTCTTCTTCTCTTCCTCCACTAACCTCAGTGAAGTGGGGAGATATAAAGTTCTTTTATGTGCTCTTTCTAATGCTCTTTGTAAGTTGGTATTAATTCCTCTAAGGTTGTTCTTGATACCTTAAGCATTGAGGTTTGTAAAGGAACATCTTCACTGTCCATGGATACTCCATAAAAGTTTCATTTTCTCTTACAGAGGACACATCTCAATGCCTGAGGCAAACTTCAGGTGACTGTCAAAAGATCCCAACCTATGCATAGCAGAATTCACAAATTCTATATATTGCCTTCATGTAGTCTCTGTAGTGTCTTCCCAATGTTTATATTATATATTTGCTTGTATTTTTTAACTGATGAAAGCTTTTCACCACAACATTCTTTGTTTTATTTAATGGTGTTCTATAAAGCTACATCAGCTGCGGGCAATTTGGCAGCAGACTGCCTTGCGTTGGTTTTCATTCAATAGTATGAGTGTCGGTCGATCAGGAAGCAACGGTAAACTACTGAAAGTAAACTTGTCAAGAAATCACAAACAGCCTAAAAATGCTGGGGTTAACTGTGACATCCTGTAAAGGATATGTAACAAACTTGTTTTAAAGCTACATTACATTTGTTTTATATTTGTTACATTTCAACAGCTTTACCACAGTGCAGTTGTATTCATAACTTTACTATGTTTACAATGATAACTTAATGTACCATCTCAACGATTAGTCATTATATCTACATATTATGCCTTAATGTGGTCACTGTACTGTCTTCCCTGTGTCTACATGTTGTGTTATCTTGTATTTCTTTGCTGATGAAGGTTATTCGTAACAACATCCTTTGTTTTCCATAATTGTGTTCTGTAAAGCTGCATTACTCTATGATTTATTTAGCAGGCTAGTTGCCTTCATGGTTTACTCTTATTTCCAACTGCCAAGGAATTTTAATCATAAATCATATTAACATGGGACTTCCTATTATTCGTCTTTGTTCAGAATGGCTAGATATCTTACCTACTACCCTGTGATTTGGAGAGGGAGTTGTAACTTCCATATCTAAGCAAATCATTTCCAACTAATCACGTGTTTGATCCTTCATCAAGTAAGATTTGTAAAACAGTCGACCTCATTCCCCCAGGTCAACACAGACTAAAATGGCTACTTGGAAAAATCCTGGGAAGTAAAGTGGACAGCATGATCCTGACCACATCACCTATCATGTGCCGATTAGTCTATAAAAATATGGGGACGAGAACCACATTTCCAATATGCCTGAAAGCTCTCATTATGGCCCATGAAAATGTTTCTTGATTATTTGCCATTCCTCCACCATCTCTTGCACCCTCATGCCCAAACTACCAGCAGTATTGTGTGTTTATCTTCATGCTTGTTGATTCCTGTCTCATGCACCCTCATGCCCAAACTGCCTGCAGTATTGTGTGTTCATCTTCATGCTTGTTGATTCCTGTCTCATGCACCCTCATGCCCAAACTGCCTGCAGTATTGTGTCTTTATCTTCATGCTTGTTGACTCCTGTCTCATGTAACCTCATGCCCAAACTACCTGCAGTATTGTGTGTTTATCTTCATGCTTGTTGACTCCTGTCTCATGCACCCTCATGCCCAAACTACCTGCAGTATTGTGTGTTCATCTTCATGCTTGTTGATTCCTGTCTCATGCACCCTCATGCCCAAACTGCCTGCAGTATTGTGTGTTTATCTTCATGCTTGTTGACTCCTGTCTCATGTAACCTCATGCCCAAACTACCTGCAGTATTGTGTGTTATCTTCATGCTTGTTGACTCCTGTCTCATGCACCCTCATGCCCAAACTACCTGCAGTATTGTGTGTTTATCTTCATGCTTGTTGACTCCTGTCTCATGCCCAAACTACCTGCAGTATTGTGTGTTTATCTTCATGCTTGTGATTCCTGTCTCATGCACCCTCATGCGCAAACTGCCTGTAGTGTTGTGTATTCACTTTCATGCTTGTTCAACTGCCTGCAGTGTTGTGTATTCACCTCCATGCTTGTTGACTCCTGTCCCATCTTGCAGGAACTACGCTTTAGATCACTGCGCTGGAGGTCAGCATGGCCAAATGGATAAGAACAATCACTCTTAAAGTTCCCGTGTGCTGATGCCACTACTAGGATTCACCCCTCTTTCATTCATTCACTAGCATGTCCCTTGCAGAACTTCGCTCCCATAACAACCGTATGGAAAACTTCTCGGTCATTAACAAAATGTTCCTCATACAATACATCCATCTGGAGATCATCTGCCACATCCTGCACCCATCTTCTCTTTGGCCTTCCTCTCTTCCCGGGCATATATTCTTCCATAATTGTTCACTCCAAACTTTCACTACGTTTAAAGTGACCAAAATATGTTCAACCCCTACACCAGTCAATTGGACTAAAATGTTGACTTATCGCCCTTGACTTGGGGATGTAAATTACAAGTACCTTAGAAGTCAGAGTGGGTTCACTTGATGGCGAGGGACACTGGTAATAGGGAAAGCTAATCCACATGCAACATTCAGTCCAGTGCACTAGAAGTAATAACATGTGCATGGACTACGCTTGAGTTCAAAGTGAGTGAATTTACAAAATATCACTGTACTTTCCAAACCAGTGAGATGTTTTAACATGGTCGAAATATTTCAATATCTAGGACATGATGTTGTTTATCAGTCAGCTTTCACCGATGTGCAGATCTTGTACAATGTCAGTATTCTTCTTCATGGTCCATGATATTACAATAACTTTTCTGTAACATTTATGTTTAAAAGCTCAGTTTTCTTCTTTCTTTAGTTATTGCAAAATGGATTATGACTGACATCCATAAGTTGTCACAGACAAGATGCATGTTCTCACAAATGTTGCTTTAATTTGTTTGTTGGTGTCATGTCAAAGGTTCTTAATTGCTTCAGTGCTAAACAAAATAGGTATGGAACAAACAAAAATAGATGGCAGAAGGGAAGTAGGGATGTGTCATGGTAATGATTAAAAAGTTGTTAATATGGTAGCAGACAAGGTGTTTTATATATCAAATTAAAGAGGACTGCATGAGTAACAATGGTGCAATGATATTTTAACTATATTTTTAAACCATCACTCAAAATTAAATTACCTAGTACATATTGAGACAAAAATGGAGAAAAGTATTCACAGTTTTCAATTACTAAGGCCTTACTCCCTCACCTGTGATGATAATCATATTACATTCACATCATCATTATCTTCCACTTTTGCCTTCATGATTCGTGGGGGTGGAGGGATGGGGTATAGTTGACATTCCAGTGCCCGGATGGGTGGCACTGGATAGTGTCATTTTGTGTGAATGTACAATGTCATTGATGTCGTCAATCCATTTTCTTCTCGGGGATCCTCTTACTCTCTTCTTTGTTACATTGTCAGTGCTAGTAGTGGTACTAGTAGATGATGGCAACTTGATGGTATTGCATTCTAACTAAATGACCAAACCATTCCATTTGTCATTTGACCTCCTGCCTTTCAATATATGTGGCACAAGGCACAGACAGTCATTTCTTACTTGGTCTCTGATATTTAAGCTCTCCTCAAGCATCTTGCCTCGCAGAGGTTGATTTTTCGAAAGTGTGATTCGGATAATAGCATACCTAAGTTTGACATTGGTAAGTACTAAGTTAATAATAACATATGCTAATGGCTAATGGCATGGTAGTATGATTGTTGGATAGGGCTGCACTGATAGATAGGACTAACTAATATTAATATTCATAAATAGTTTAAATACAATACAAAGCAATTAAACTGTACAAAAAATACACAGCTGATCAACAAAGGATACTCAATAACATCGTCCTTGTGATTGTACCGGGATACCATGACAGTACAAGCGCCACATCCTCCTTCTCCACACCCAAGCTTGCTTCCAGTGAGTTGAACTGGCCATAGTTAGGGAAATGTCTAGCAGACGACATGATGGTAGGGGCAGTAACTGTGATTGACTGGGGAAGTAACTGGGGTGTTTTGGGGAGGCGAATGTGATAGTTGTAGGGCAGAGGCATTTGTGACTACTACTACTACTACTACTACTACTACTACTACTACTACTACTACTACTACTACTACTACTACAGGGTGTATTTTTAATGACTGTGCAATGTTTTAAAATATTGCCGGTCCAAGTTTTGTATTCACCCTCTGTAAAGTTCATGCAACATAATACTATAGTAGGTAAATACAAAACTTGTCAAAATTTTCAGACACTACAAAGTTATTAGTAATAACACCATGTATTATTACTACTACTACTGCTGCTGCTGCTGCTGCTGCTGCTGCTCCTGCTGCTGCAGCTACTACTACTCATGCGGTTAGTTACTGCTGCTAATACAAAAACTATGAATACTACTATTACTACACCTAGTAATACTATTATTAATGGTACTACTATAGCTACTGCTGCTAAAACTATCACTGCTGCTTATTACTGCTGCTACAACAAGAACAACAACAATAACAACAACAACTACTACTATTACTACTACTACTACTACTACTACTACTACTACTACTACTACTACTACTACTACTACTACTACTACTGCTACTACTGCTACTACTACTACTACTACTACTACTACTACTACTACTACTACTACTACTACTACTACTACTACTACTACTACTACTACTACTACTACTATTACTTGAACGCCTTGAGTCGTACAGATATATGGTGCCATTCCCATATTTTTATAGACCAGCCAGCACGCGATGGGTGATTTACTAAATATCACACCGGCCGCCTTTACTTCTGCTGACATTTCCCGGTACCCATTTTAGGTTGGATCGACCTGCAAGCCCAGGTTCAATATATATATATATTTTTTTTTTAAATCTGAATTTCGAATACAAGACCATAGCGCCGTTAAGCAATCGATTTTTGTTGGACATTTTCGTAGTTCTGAAATGAAGCCTGAAATGTGATGACTTATTCAGCCTATTTTTCATTTTCCAACCACCGTCTGATTTTTAAAGTTTAGCAATGAGCAAAGGAGTCTGCCCAGGTTAGACCTCGGATTTACCCGGGAAGATTATCCCGGTCAACAAATGTCCGCAGAAGTCGAATGTGTCGGCCTAAAGGCGCAAGTAAACAGGCACAATGCAAATACGTCTGGGGAAGAAAAAAAAACACTCCGGATGAACGCAGAAGAAGACCTCGGATTCACTACTCGAACATCCGCGGGAAGTATACCATTCTTTTGTGTAGAAATGCGTAGTCCACTTCGTGTCACGAACCCAGTTTGCACAAAGCAGAATTGAGAACCGGACATTTCAACTTCCAAGCTGTTTCGTCATGGGGTTAACGTTAATGTAAGACTTTCCCGCCATTGCATAGCTGCACCCTGAACTTGGGATATTCCACTGGGATTTAAAAGGATTTAAAAGCAACAGGATCGACTACATTGCACCGAATTTTATCCCATCGGCCTGCCGAAAGTGTCTCACAAAACAAGAATCCCGTGACTCCAGCGACGACCCCCATTTTGCCAAATCAATCCCACGACCTTCGGGCCTGCAAGCGTCCGTGTAGCCAATACGCTATCGTGTCCCCCATTTATATCGTGAAACCCTCAAATTCTGTTGCTCTCAACTTTTTTTTTTTTTTTTAAATTATGGCTTTTAGCAATTGTTATCTTGTGTGATGTATCAAAGTACATTGTCTTTCTTGTTTGTATTTCTTTCAACACCACATTTTTTATATTGACTTGGTCTAGACCTTTCTTATTTATATTTTGTTTTCATTGAAAAAAACAAAAAAACAACCAAAGTGTACCCTAAAATGGATTTATCGTCAGTAACGGCCATGGCCGAGGAGTTAGCAGCTTTCTCCGCAAACCCCGAATACTCTCGTCACGTGACGCGACGAGAATTAGCAGTGGTTCGAATCGCAAAAGTGACTTATGAGAGTAGACCTATGGAGCTAGGAATCAACAGACAGCTGAAAAGATGCTGGTGTTGACCGCAATATCCTGAAACAGGATGGAAACGCGAAAAAAAAACAAACGTGAAAAGTCTGAACCGACAGAAGGGCGATCAGTCGCCTTGGTTATAAGACATTTAAAGAAGAGAGGATCAACTTCATTGCGCCGGGGTTTATCCCATATAGCCGGATCTCTTTCATCAGGGCGGCCTGCAGAAAGCATCGCACAATGAACGAAATCCCTAGCTCCATCGACAACCCCCAGGAGTCTCCGAGAAAACTCGCACTCGTCAACCGCATGACGGAGTCCGGAATTGAACCCGCAAACTTCGGAGCGCGAGGTAGGCAGCTTACTCACTTCGCCACGGATACCTCCCCAAGTCATTTTGGTGTTATGTGACAATTCTAACTAAGGATACGTTTTCGTCTCAAGAACTCCAGCAAGGTCAGCTCGGGGTCAGGATCCTTGACCTCCACCTGCAAAAGATTGCCAAACGATATTTTTCAAGATGGTATCTCTTGAGCATTGTAATAAATACCTTCAAAATGCAGGGGTTGTGTGTGCTTAGTTTTTGGCCGAATCATTCATATTTTATAAATACTGGATACGTGTTGATAGATTGCTTGTTTGGATTATATTATATTGGATTGCTTCATTGACTAATTAATTGATTGATTGGATCACATTCATCCGATGTGAAACTACTCAGGATTGCACTTCCGCTTCTTTGTTCTCGATTGCACCAGGAAATCTCAGCTCAGCGCACGAAATCAATGATATCAGTCAGTAGGTGGGATTGTGTGAATAGATGTGTAATATTTGTGGTTGATAGATTAGATAGGTAGGTAGTGTGTGTGTATGTGTGTGTGTGTGTGTGTTTGTGTGAGAGAGAGATACTGATATAGATAGTAAACATTACTAGACTCAAAATAACATTTTAATATGATGCGCGTGTGTGTGTGTGTGTGTGTGTGTGTGTGTGTGTGTGTTATTTTTAAACCTACATTTAGTTAATTTAACTTACATTTAGGTCATGTCTTAGTCAGATTTGACTGAGCTACCGTATAAGTTGACGGTACTATCTGTTAGAGGCGAGTGTTGGGTGGCATGCATCAATACTAACACCCCACATTGTGTCAACTGTTTCAGGCGTGGATGGGAGGTGGAGGGTGAGGGGAGGGGGCGGTACAAGCCATATCCTAGTGCGAGGAAATGCAACCTAAAGACTAAATGTCTTGACAGGGCGGATCAGGCCCTAAGCCTTGGTCAGTAACTTGTCTAGAATCGAAGCTCCGACGGGTAGACAGTTAGAACATTATTTTGCTGATCGGACAGCTTCTGCAGCTTGTCTTGTTCCAGATGTATTGGTGTTACCTTCCCTCTGAAGTAAACTAGGCAGGCTGAGAGAGGGATCATGCACATGGTCTCTACAATTCAGCCCAGGCTTTGTCCTATGGAGAGGTATAACTCCATCCCAGGTCCCCGCCATGGACTATAGTTATTATGCCTTTTTTTTTGAAGCACAATGTAGCAAACTATAGTCTGTCAAGACGGCAAGGTGCCTGTAATAAGACCTATATAAGTTAGTTGCTTGTCCTTTACAGAACGTGGCAGTCAACATCAGCATGTATTGGCTGTTTATGATTCTAGGCAATTTTAGTTAAGTAGTTTGCTACTGCTTTCTGAACAGCCGATGTCTCATACCATGGAAATCAACGCAAAGTGGTCTGCTTCCAAATCGGTCGGACCACCAACATTGTATTGTCGGGGAATGATGAAACTGCGTCTCGTTAGCCCCGAAGTCACAGACGCCGGGTTCTGAGACCAAAAGTGCTATACAAATAGCTGGATACGAATTATATCCAGTTTGCATAGTTGTGTGATCAAGTGGGTTCAATGAAACTCCCTTGTCTTGTTTAACTGTTCTCCTTCCAACCGGAGCCCCGAAAGTCCATGAGCTTCGCATGTGCCGCAGAGCAGAATCGTCTGTGTAAATGGTTTTTATCACTCCGGGAAAAATTGTCAAACATCCGTGCCTGGGCAGCCTCGCCCGGTAGGAGTAGTCATGTGCACCAGATGACTCCAGACCGTCAACAGGCGACCAAGGGGTTGGCTTGGTCGAGACAGGAACACGGAGCTGATCCACTACTCTGGTAATCGAGTGAGATGGCAAAACATGACCACCCACGCTTGTCGGCATGGCACATGATGGATGGATGGATCCGTGCCTGTACTTCTGTCTTCACGAACAACGAGTGCCCGGTCTAAGGCTGACTGAAAAGGACGTATCGCAGCACCTTTTGGCACCGGCACCCAGTCTTCGCCATCTTCCACGTCCTTCAATTATCACACTTGTTGAATTAAGTCTTTCGCCAGACCAAAATATTTCCCCCTTTTTAATCTGCAATTCTCCGAATCTCATTGTGCAGGCAGATGTTGTATCATACAAAATCCCTTTTTAACTAACTGATTTATCTTTGTCATTTGTTGGTGTGTAGGATTAAATCACTCCCATTGACATTAAATTTTTTAAAAATTATAACCAGATGGAGACGGTGGAGGAACAGATTGAGAACCCGTATGAGGAATGGATAAGATTGGGGGGGGGGGGGGGGTGTTGGCAGAGGTTCTGGTAGAATCCCAAAACTGAGAGGGAAGACCAGGAGAACTTTCAATCAAATAGCGGCGAGAACGATTAGTAGTATGACTCCTCGCTGGCTGTTGAACAAAGGGACAAAACGCATATGGGAATGTCCTGCCCGCAGTGATGTCGGTTCTTAGCTCAACTCAACTCAACTCAATTCTTTTTTATTTCTAATATCTGGTTCCAACTGTTGCTAGTATTATCCCACTACTTCCTACTTAATTGTGTGCTTGGTTGTTGTAGTTATCTTCGGGAAATCTACTGAAAATATCGGAAATTCTTGAAGTGATAGTGTGAAAAGTTGGAAATACCTCTAAATGATAATACAAGATTCCACTTCCCTTTAGCTGACGATCCCCTGACAGCGTATGTACACATCAGCTACTGCCACAGGGGTGTGAAATTGTACACCTTTACGTATAATAAGTCATAACATTACGAGATGGTGTGACCTGATTCCCCATCCTTCAATGAAAATTAACGGGAACCAGTTTTACGAGGCCATCGTCGTCGTCGTCGTCGTCGTCGTCGTCGACGTCGTCGTCGTCACCGCCGCCGCCGCCGCCGTCGCCGTCGTCAGCAGCAGCAGCAGCAGCAGCAGCAGCAGCAGCAGCATCATCATCATCATATTGTGGCCTGCTAACTGATGTAAGCGTTTATGCATTACACACGATTTCGGTCCCTTGTGAACTGGATCAATTTTAATGATGATATTCTTCAAAGCCACCGTCGCAGGCCATTCAGCATCATTTCTCTCGGTTGGCCTCTGCCTCTTCTATCTCTGATTGCTTCATTTGCCACAATGTTTTCCGGTGCCTTTTTTCTCATCACATAACCAAAGTACACCGTTTGTCCCCTACTTATATTTGCTGTGACGTGATAGACGGGCCTCCCCTTTAATTTTGCTTAAATTACGTTTAAGACGGTATCTTTCAATATATATATATATATATATATATATATATATATATATATATATATATATATATATATATATATATATATATATATATATATATATAGAGAGAGAGAGAGAGAGAGAGAGAGGGAGAGAGAGAGAAGGGGAAACGATCTTTTTATATTATCCTATTTCTGTATATATCTATATGTATATTCCTGAATACTTATCGAGGATAGAAGATTCCTTGTCCGCCTCGAGTGCTGGAGGTCCCGGGTTCAAGCCTCGGCGAGGACCGGGATTTATTTTCACATGGACTTCTAGTAATAAAATGTCCCCTGGTCTCTGGGTAGTGAGATCGGACACCCGTGTGTATTGTTGCGCACGTAGAAAATCTCTCGGCAGTTGGAAATCGAAAAAGAGTAGCCTAACAGCGCTGCCCGGGCAAAATTTCAAGTTAAAAATCTACCCAAAGTATTTCAGGATCCTCGCCGGTGATACGGAGTTCGTGCACTTAGTTTCTCCAAACTCAAGTTTGAGTTAGGAGGAGAACGGGGCACTTATGGGTTACACCCGTGTGCCATGATGTTGATCCATCGACTAAACTAAAGTAAACAGAAGATCCCTTACTCCTGGTGACTATTTCATGTCCTTTAAAACATTTTACATTATAGTAGAAAAATAGAGGTGAACGTTGTTGTCTGAGCATATGGCTCAAGCGCAGGTTTGGCTGTGTAACATACTCAGTTTTGGCCTGCATACATTGTGACAACACGAGAATTTGCCTGGCCACTTCCCTTTCAGACGGTAGACAGCGTAACTTGTGATGCGGGAGAGCACAGTGAACCAGTGCTAGCTTGAAAAGACACTTTTCGTCGACAGACTACCCTACAGGCTCTAATAGCCATATGATCAAGAACCAAAATTATAAATTATAATAACGCAACTGTTCCCCCGTTGATAGGTCTAATGACAAAGATTGGAAGGATTCTGCGCCTTCATTTGTGATTACAGTCAGTGAATTGACTCAACAAATTTTTCAAACCACAGCAACGCATAATTTACCTGTTCCTGAACAATCTATCTATTGCCCGAGTGTGTGTGAATCAGCGCAACAAGAGGGAAGAAATAACCTGACATTGATCACCACCCGAGTCGACAACCTGGACTGAAGTCCTGAGCTAAGTAATATACATCACCATCTGACGCGCTTAGCCTGTCCACTCAGCAAATTAGTCTAGGATTATACTTCCGACCTTACACGCACCATTTTTGTCAATAAATTGATTGTTATATTCTACATTTCAACCTAAGCTAGTCTGTTATACTCTAGTTCACTATTCGCATACTCAGAATGAGTGAAGTAATGAAAGTTGTAACTTTATAATTGTAATCTGTCTATCTCCGTGTTGAGAGAAAGGATCAGTTAAAGGGGGATCTTTTATTTTACAGGCATTGGTAGCCGGATTCACTAAGCTACTGTCTAGAGAACTAGTACCTATCCGTGCCTAAACTCTGTCTGAAGACTTGGTCATTCCTGAGACTTGTTCACATCATACATCCTAGCATTGCGAGCCATTTCGGCCTTTTCTTCGGCAGTGATTAGTCTTTCGGAATCCCGAAAGGCTATTGGTTGCTATTACTGATAATTGTCTATCAAAATCTTCAACCTTAAGCTACATTTGTATACAATGTTCAACTTCCATTAGCATTTTCCAGGCACTCGTTGTTAGTTACTCCCACTGCTTATGCTTCACCTCGACACTGCAAGTTACAAGAGGAACCAGATGGGATGAGAGACGCAATGAAATGAGAGATGAGATGAGAGATAAGATGGGAGATGAGATAAAAGACGAAATGATTTCGCTTATCTCATCAGATGCATACTTCAGAACTGGTTCAACATATATTATAACAACGGAAAACGAATCCTGTTAGCTGAAATACACAAATACACTATCACTATCACATGTTTCCCTGTCACCACAGCAGTTTTACACAGACTATTCTGTCTTTTTGTTTACATAATTACCATCTATCAGCATGTAAAGCAAGCAAATTTTATATTCATTGTTAGCCTCTTATTTTGTATTCGTAAATATTAAAACTTTAATTTTGTGAATATTAATATCTGTTTGATTTGTGAATGTTAATATCTATTAGTTTTGTGATCGTTAACATCTATTTCAAATTCTGCACAAGTTTCAATAAATTAAAGGAAAGATAATAAACACAAGGCAAAAATGTAACTTTATTCATACCTTTCTTCCATTAATAAACAGAATCAGGCTGTTGGTATATTCCGCCTTTCCTTGCGCCGGCATGTTTACAACTTTCTCCCAATAGTTCTGAAGTGAGATTTGTTTATCTCTGAGCAAACCGCTAGGGCTCTGCTGGTTACGTTAAGGAAACTGGGTTAAATATATCACAACAACTAATAAACTTAGACGCAGCGTTCGTCTACCTTTTCCTGGTTTCCTGAATGCATTTTCAACACAACACAGGCCACCGAGTTTTGTTCAGGGTTCGTGGGCTAGTAAATTTAATCAGGTTAATGATGATTGAATCTGCTGGTTCTACAATACGGGTATGAAGTGGTAGTTAGTTAGTTAGTTAGTTAGTCGACAGATCATCCTCGTTGCACATCGGACCATTCAGTCCATAAGTGCTCGGATCCCCTCCTCAGCAAATCCCGCAGCGTGTAGCGGCTAACGACGCCAGTTCTGTGTTGGTTTATCAATCTTCTTTGGCTTCCTGCGTAGTGTTCTTGTTTGGCCACCCCTCTTTTAATTTGCTGCTCTCGCAGTCTGGCCATTGTTGTAGATTCACAGTCATCACTTGGTTCTTGCAAAAGTCTCACTTCTCGTAGAGCATTCAGAATGTCAGCCTGGTCCATGGCGCGTCCGCCCTCAACAGTAGCCTCACCTGCGAGCTTGTCAGCCCGCTCATTTCCTTGTACTCCTGCATGCCCTGGCACGAAGATGAAACTAATCTTTGCCAGCCGAGACCGCTTCAGAGGCAGCAACCATTCTCTTCGAATCGACCCCTCCTCTATCCTCTTGATCATGTTCATTGAGTCGCTAAGGAAACAAGCCCTAGTGAATGTCTGTGTCTCGAGCCATGTTATTGCTTTACTTACTGCCATGACTTCCATGGTCAGGCTACTTGTGGTTTCAGTGAAAGCACCAGAGTCCTCCTTCACAATTCTCCCTCCGGCCCGAGCTGTAAAGGCCCATGAGCTTCTCACATGTCGGACGACCGACCCATCTGTGTAGATGACCGCGTCACTGTCTAGCGAATTCTCGAAAATCAACGCTTGTACTTCAGCCTCAACAGCAGCCGGATTTTCTTGTCTGCATTTTCTATCTAGTTGGATGCAAACTGAAAAGGATGTGCAGAAGTCTGTTGGCACTTGCACCCACTCCTCGCCAGGTTCTAAGTCCTCAAGTGAACACACCTGTTGAAGAATGTCCTCGGCTTGACCCATCCACGACCGTCCTCTTTTTAACCTGCTGCCCTTCACCTTCCTAATTTCACTATGCAGTGGATGCTGTGTGTTTGCGTTAATTCTGAGGTAGGCACGTGCCCTGCAAACTTGCATTCTCTCTTCAATGGTTGGAAAATCAAGAAGGTAGCGCATCGCCCTGCATGCTGTATCTCTTGTACATCCAAGAATAATGCGCATAGCTTCATTCTGTATCCTTTCCATCCTTTCTATCTGCTTATGGCTGACAGTCAGGATTGCCATTGCATACTCCAAAACAGACATGACCAGCCCCTCGTACAGAAGACATAGATGGCGCTGCTCACAGTTTACTGCCGCCATCACCCGCATCGCTGCCAAACCCCGCTTGGCCTTTGTTATCACCTGGTCTATGTGCACATTATAAGCAAGGCTTCGATCAAACCGTATCCCCAGGTAATTCATTGCCTGCGTTCTTTCCACCGTCTCTGAACACAGCATTACAGTTGGTGTTGGATTGTTGACAATATGATTATTCAACGAGAACCAAGTCACTGTTGCCTTAGTTGGGTTGACCATTGCCCCAGCTTCATCACACCAAGTACTTATGCGATTGAGTTCGGTTTGTAGTTCCACAGCAACCTCCTCTCTATCCTTACCCTGACGATACACTAAAACATTAAGAGATGAAGTGGTAGGTATGTACTAAGTGGCAAGACAATATGGTTGAGTGTCTGGCTCCCTTGCACGCCAAATATTTTACTACAACGTAAAGAAAATGAGTGGTTTTCCATTCTCCGATGTTGGGTCGACCCCAATATTATAATGTATTGTGTTATATTATATCCGTATCCTTCTGCTGCTGCTGCTGTTGCTCCTCCTCCTCCTCCTTCACCTCCCCTCCTCCTCCTCCTCCTCCTTCTTCTTCTTCTTCTTCTTCTTCTTCTTCTTCTTCTTCTTCTTCACTTTCTTCGTATTCTCTCTCCTCCTCCCTCCTCCGCCTTTTCCTCCTCCTCCTCCTCCTCCTCCTCCTCCTCCACCACCTCCTCCTCCTCATCCACCTCCTCCGCCTTACTATAACCACGCGTTTCCGTGTTGTTTCTGTAAATGTCTTTCACCACGTTGTACTTTAACTCCTTAATGACCAATGCTGTTGTTATTTTAAAATAGCACATGCCTGGAACAGAAATACACAGCGAAGAATCACAGCATGCAACTGTTACGTTTGATATGTAAGATGGGACAGGGTCAAGAGCGTGTGTAGTGACAAGGTCACGATGTCGTGAAATGATTCGCAGACTGTCACATTGTGTTGGGAATGTTATGAGGAGAAACATAATTCAAGACTTACTTACTTACAACTGGCAAATTTGATGTGAAACGAACTACAGCAAGACAAAGAGACAAATACCTAGATGGCTTAGCCAAATGGCACGATCGGGGCAAGAATACAAACCTGGCTGGAAGCTCATGTTATCAAGTAAGAGCTGGTGAACAGTGATCGTCAATGCTTATCAGCATGGCTTATTATGTTGATGATAAACAGTAGCAAAACAAATGAGACAGAGGTGGGCGCATGCAGATGCACGAACCTCCACAATCTGCCTGATATATAAGCATATCAACACTAGCAGGCAGACAGACAGGGAGACGTGATGGGGACATTTGTAGAATGATGTGTTCCGCTTGTGAATCATCAGGTGCCAGGACGAGAGGAGCAGGTGTTCATGTTCTTCCATAAATGTATGTCTTCTATGGTCTTGATAAGCACGACCAGTGATTGCATTCTGTCAAACCACCCAACATTGTCTTCAAATGTTGACTTCTGTCACTAACACCCCCGCTCTATGAAACCACCCAACATTTTCTCTCTCTCTCCCCCCCCCCTCCCGCCCCGGCATGTCAAATTACTCCCCGTGATAATTCCTGATAATCATTTTACGCTGGGTCTTCATGGGAGCCAATGTCATTTAAAAATCCACCATGATGGGGATTCCAACAAATGATCACAGTTTGGGAGTCAAGCGCGTTTGCCACTCTGCTGGTGTGTATTCCGACTCCTTAGGTTTCTGACACTGAATAAGTTAAGAGATGGACTTAAAATGTTGCACGCATCAGTAGAACGTTACGATCAACCCCAACACTAGGTTGATGTTCTAGAGTTTGCCACGGCGAACTAACAGCTTCTAATGTAAAATGCGTAAATTCTTTTCACCGTTAGTCAACCCCACTTCTTGTGCAGGAAAAATTTAGAACTTTCGTGCACATTGTCTGAACGGGATGCGATTTTTATTTACACATACAGAGAGCAGGTCTGAAAACTACAATCAAAGGCAGACGTTTCAAGGGATTGAATAACTTTACTTGAATCTGCGTCCTGTTATCGCCTGTGATAGTATCTGACCCCCTTGACCCGACATTAACCTTGTTCAGATAGCAGCAGACGACATTCTCGAGTTGGCGAAGTATGCAATAAAGTGAAGGTCGAGAAAACCTTGAGGTCCATTGAAGTAATATGTTAATAAATTAAGGCCTTGTGTCTCAGCAAGTAATTACAGTCATCATCACCATCATCATCATCATGATTACCAGCATCATAATAATCAAGTGCGTTGCGGAAGGGTTTGGGCGATCTTGATTGAGAGAGAGAGAGAGGGGGGGGGGGGGGGGAGAGAGAGAGAGAGAGAGAGAGAGAGAGAGAGAGAGAGAGAGAGAGAGAGAAATTTGAATATAATATATGCGATCAGATTTGTAAATAAAACAACAGTATATGGACATGATTGACCCTACCTTGTGTGGCCAATTCCGAATACTGAGGTGGGGGTGGGATGGGGCTTTCAGTGATAAATTCTCCGTATTACCCCCGTTCACTTATTTTTTTCTCTTCCACCTTATTCTTTTTTTCGCTTATTACCCCATTCTCTTTTATGGCATATTCCTTTTTATTTTCTGTTATTACCCTCTTCTCTTACTTCTTGTTAGAGATCTAGTCGTTATTCAATACATACATTGGATAATTGTAAGTCTGCATTAAGCCTCAGACAGGTAAATCATTTATACGAGCCAGTTACACTTTAACACCGGCTGTCATAACACCGCGATCCATTTAATGGCCAAAAAATAATAATTATACATTACAATATGTCCACTCTGTACACAAGAAGAATTATTCAGAACCTCTCACTCACCTTTCTCACCGTCGATCTCTTATATTAACAATAGACCCATACTGTCACTTTTTTTTTAAAATATCCTATTTGCATGGCATCGCTGTCACCACCAGCATTTACTGCTGTTTTTTTTAAATGTCTTGACAAGTTTTACGTTCA
Organism: Cepaea nemoralis; assembly: GCA_014155875.1. Lineage (NCBI taxonomy): Eukaryota > Metazoa > Mollusca > Gastropoda > Stylommatophora > Helicidae > Cepaea > Cepaea nemoralis. The sequence goes on along the minus strand of JACEFZ010020011.1, from coordinate 481,277 downwards.
TTAGTTTACCACTACGACTGGTTTCCACACCAACACGTTAAGAACCAGCGTGACACGGTCTGCTGCCAAATCGGTCGCAGCTGTGTTTAGAACGCAGGTAAGCGGGCTCACGAATCGCCCCCACAAGCCCTTTGCAACAGAGATACAGTCATTAGGGTTGTCGAAACACTATTCGCTCTCAGTTATTTCACTATCACACTTCACAATCTCACTATGCAGTCAAAACGTCCTAAAACCGAAAGAACACGTCCCGTCTGTCCCATGTCAAAACACACTCTGCCCAGTCCTTTCTCCCGCGTCTTGCTATCCCGGCGCGGCGGGGGGGGGGGGGGGGGGGGGGGGGGGGGGGGCTTCTGTTGTCGCCCTTTTCCTTGAATGTTTCGGCCCGTTTATTCTCTTAACATTCTCTAGGGGCGGTTCCGTCCGGGTCATGACTCCCGGCGTCTTTCCCCTGCCGTGCAAGACGTTCGGTGGATTTCGTTGTCCTTGTTTGTGCTTGTCCCTTAGCTGTGAACAAGTCCACTTTCAAGCCTCCCCTCCCTCAGTGAGTAGAGTCTTTGCAGCCTGTGCCTGCCCGTTAGCACCTGTGATCGTGGGGAGCCAGCATCTTCCCCAGCCATGGCCTCTATCGCCTTCGTTGCCATGTTCCTTCTTCGTGACCCGTTCACGGCGCCGCATTGCACTAGGATGCCGGTTCTTCCTCTTGGTTTCTCGACCCACATCTTGGTCTCTGCAGCTGAGTGCGACTTACGGACGATTACCACCCTGGTTTGGAGGTTGGACTTTTGTGGACATTTGCATGATTTGACGACTGCTGCCGTGCGGCGATAGCCCCAGTCCTGTACTTAGATTCATTACTCTCGCACGGAGGGAAGGCAATGGAGTCGACACAAGACGGTGCAAGTTCTTGCTCTTAGTTGAGAGATTGTTGTCGTTCTGCAGTTACCGCTTTAACCATACTTGTCCCAGTCCAGGTTCCGACAATTCCACAGCCAACACGAGGCCTTTTCGGCTGCCTCACCCAGTTGTTTTTGTGCCCGAGTTCTTTCTTGTCCTTTAATGCCCATTTGCTTTAGCACATCATACACGGAGTGGGAGACTTAGAACTCTTGTGCCTACCTCTACAGCGAATAGCCTGACAGTGTACCCGTCCAGCTTAAGACTAGTGACCATGTCACCATACTTCTCTGTCTTGTAGGTATGTTGCTCCTTAATATTTGACTCATATGGGACGGTCAGCTCAATCAGCGTTAGCTGCTTGGCCTACGAGGAGTGGAGTATTATGTCATGTCGCAAGCCAAACTTTTGGATCGTCTCAGGGTATTTGTCACGGCCCTTTAGATCCACGGTCGGTTCCACGTCACCCGCACCTTCGAAAACAGTCGGAAACGAAAGTCGGCAGCGCAGCCTTCGTTGTCTCTGCGTTGCTGCCGGGCTTGGACGAAGTAAATATCCATCGGCTTCGGCCTGCACCTTTGTTCGCCTGCATTCTGGCTACATCCACTATGTCCGCCAACTCAGTAAAGACTTTGTTGTGGCGCCATGTGAATAGGCCTTGGGTTAGGGCGACCTTACATGCGATCAATACTTGCTCAGCTGTCTGGACCTATTTACAGACGGGAAAGGACGGGTCGGTGGCTTTACCCCACTTGACAAAGTTGGCAGTTGATGGCAAGACACCGTAGAGGGATCGGACGATGAAACTTAAGCGCAGTGGTGCCATACGTCATATTTCATTCTAGGTAAGGGACCTCTGCACCATCCCTTCTCATGACACCCACTGGCCCCGCTGCACCTGTTGGGAGGCAGCCAGACGGACTCTCTCATCGTTCCCCCCCCCCTCTTCGCGGATCTCTGAATCACCATGTTCTGCGTTCCACAGTCATCGCCTTAGACCACATCGGATGTATGTCATGGTGCTCGAACCCTCTTCTGTCCGACTGGGTGTGCCCCTTGATCTCCTTCAGCTAGAGTGTTGCCTGGGCATCTTCGACCACGCTGGCGACTTTCCACTTCTTCTCGTTCTCAGGGCGGGCTGTGGGGTACTTGTCACGAATTTGCAGCCTTTACTTCCAGAACAATTTTCGGTTCACTTTTAATGGGCCATGTAGAAAATCAACAGACGAACAAAACTGTTTTCTTTATATTCAAGGCTATATAGTCTTGACGTAAGCTTGCAAAGCCTGCAAGTAAACAAACCACCACAGATGGCTTTCTATTTGGGAAGTTAATTTGACACCAGTACCGGTTCTCTCTCCCCCCCCCCCCCCCCGAGGTTATCAATTCAGCCAGACTGGAGGGCAGACTCAGGGACTGAATGGTAATTAAAACCAACCAGGCATGACGCAAGCAAACCTGGTTTACCAACAGAGTTGTAAACTGGCAGCTGACCATGAGAACCTAATTGTTCCTATGACATGACACCTGATAAGCACAGCTAGGAAATCGCCCAACCGCGATGGCTGACCTCCATCTGAAACAAACTAGAGGTGCAAGGTGTGAAATCACTGATAAGACTCAGGGGGCTAATAATTGTCAGACTCACAGGTGTGAGGGCTAGTGTGCATGCAGAAAGATTTATGACTGACATGTTGGGAGATAATGTGGCTGCCCTGTAGAAGAGTGTGAAAACAGACCTTGTAAAACCGGTCAGCTGTGAAGTGTCAAGACTGGCCACACAAAGTAAATGTGGCTATTGAAACTGAAGCAGGAATGCTAGAGGGTGTGATAGCAAGTTTTGCTGTGAGAATTGCAATTAACGTCAGTGGGAGATAATAAGAATTTATGACTGGAATTCCTGGGAGATAAGTGTCTACTGCTAGGCTAGGTATAAAAACCCACGCTAGACCTGTTCCCTTTAGATTAAGTCTGACTTCAGAACAGGTAGGCACCCAGCTCGTTTTGTAGTCATATGTATGATTCTTATGTTGCTAGATTTCACTAGGAGAATTAATTCTTAGTAACTAGTCAAGTTTTAGATGTATGTACTAATTTTCTGTCTATATCTGATCTAGGTTACTTCAAGAATTATCATTGCTTCAGGTTTCTTGAGTGTATATCCTATTGCTATCAGAGTTGTTCTTACTATACCTTTTGGGAGGCAGACTTTGGACTTTCATTTATCATGTTAGATGTCTGTTACTCTATGGACACTATTAGTTTCTCAGTCGTTGTAGATAATCAGGTTACTACAACTTGTTTGAATTTCCTACTGTATATTAGGAATACTTTCATATGCCTAATGTTTAAGTATATGTCATATGAATATACGAGGCTAGGACTATGCTTCGTACATATCCTTTTTGTGTATATACGTCTCATTTCGTATACATACAAACTAAACTAGTGCATTATGCTATTATGTTAAAGTATCACACGTCTAGTTTAATTAATATGTTTATGTGTATTGGATGTTTGATATATTGATTTGTCATATGCAAACCTGCCAATATGAAGTGTTATGTTATTGGGTGCGCATTGGCACCTTGCCTATTGGTTGCATTTGTAGCAAAGGTGTAATGGTACAGACATTACCCACAAGTATTATGGGGTATATGGTGCTAAACCTTTTTCATCATATGGTGGAGGGTAATTCACGGAAGTCTGGCACAGATACTGGGCACGGCTTGTAAGCCCGGATGATCAGGCATTATTATAATACCATTACCGACCCTGCGAGTTGCTGAACCAACTTTGGACGGAGCGGCTGTACGACACAGAATTTCAGTATTAGCGACATGGATATGGGGCGGCAGAAATGTAATCATTACAGGCGTGTGAGACAATTGAAAAGCCCGTCCCTGACTAAGACAGTAGGAGAGAGATATGGAGGGAGAAGGAGGATGGTGAACGCAGTAGAGCTGGAAGATAACTTGGCCAGACTGGTCATTGGATATGTTTGTGTTATGATATGTATTACTTAGGATTTCACTGATGAAGAACTAGATATAACATATTCTTGACTTTCTTCGAAGCTCTCACAAGGAGCACCTATGTTACAGATCTCAAGAATGAGTGGCGACTAGGTAGAGCTAGGACTGACAAGGTCAGAATACCGGCAAGCTGTTTTTCTTTTGTGGCTACTGGAGAGTGGGGATCTGGACCACAGATCCAGATAGATCAAGTAACAAGTTACGTAATGTTTGTCATCAATAACAATATGTTATATGATTTCATCATCATCATCGTACAAACCATCATATGTCTATTTTTATGATTAGTAAATAAATGTTGTAGTATTATAACTCATAGTTCTATCGTTATATTTGTAATTCCAATTGTGCATACGTGTTGTGTGTGTACATTGGTGGGGTTCACTTAGAAACCAAGGAAGGGAGCAGTCAGGGAGAAAAACCTGTACTGGATAGTTGTCAGCACACTGTAATTCAGACTTAAAAATCTATCTTAGCTAATCTTCTCTTTCCCATTCCTTGGCGAATATTCAGCACAGTTCACTTCAATTTTGTAACGAGCCACTTGGAGCTGTACGTTGGATATTCAGGGCTTAATCTGTAGTTCAGCCATATAGATTTTGTCCCTAGTCAGTTTCTGACTATTTGGGGTTGTTCGCCAGTGAATAATACTTTCATCTAGCCGGTGGGGCACCCGACTTCTGTCTGTCATGGAACAACCCACTAAACATAGAAAAGCCAGTGATAGTCTCCACGCCCGATAGGCCAGTCAAAATCAAGTTGCAGGGTGAGTTAATAATAATTTTGTTAAAAAATTTTCTGTGTGTGTATATATGCCAGCAAAATATAAAGGCCATGCCGATCGATAATAGATACTATTAATTAAATCTAGTATTAGTTAACTAATACTAGAAATAGTACCATGTTTGTGCCATGTGGCTTGCCGACAAGGGTAAAACGCAAAGCTCGTCACACGTGGCATTAAAAGCAGGGCTAAATTACATTACTTGATTCTCGAAATTAGGTGTCCACCCGCGGAACGGCACCTGAGTTAGTCAGTAGACGATTAGAGTTAAGATATATTAATTATGTGCTTAACTTCGGAACTAGCGTATTTCTCTAGATAATATACATATTAGTCGAAGGAATTAGTTCAGAGAATAAATAAGTTACAATTAATTATAGTTATTAGATCTTATCTTGCCCATAGTCAGATTACTACCATGTAGGCCAATATGGCCCCTTAACAAAGTATCAAACACTTGGGGGAATTCTCCAACCCTAATATTGTTCTTATGTATAGTGAAAGTAATCTTAAACCTAGCTAAGAAATCTTCTAGGATAATTAATTATGTTGTAATAAATATAAGGAAGACTATTGCTAGTAGTACAACTCATAACTCTTTAAGTGACTTGTGGTGTTTCATGGATTTAATGGTTCAATCATGTACATCGTGACGTTATAGTTGTTGTGTGTGATTTCATTTCATTCTATGTAATTCATCAATAGATGTGATGTTAATTCATCGTATAGAGTGTAGTTTGTGTGTTTCCATACTTGGAAAACGACGTGTGTTGTTTCATAGATTTAATGGTTTGTTAATGTATATGGTGACGTCGGAGTTGTGGCGTCTGAGTTTTCATTCCATTGAAGTCATCCGATAATATGTACTGTTAATTCATTATGTGAATTGTGGTTCATGTTTCCATGATTAATCATGACTTAGAATATATATATATATATATATATATATATATATATATATATATATATATATATATATATATATATATATATATATATATATATATATATTAGGAATGTGGTCTTTGACGTAGAGCATTAGTGACTGTACATGTTTGATCTAAATATCAGCAGAGAGAATAGATATCATTTGTGTGCTGTTTCATTAGATCAGTGTGCTGTTGTAGATTTCAGATAAGGAATCAAAATATGTAAAATTAAGATAGTACATGCTATTGAAAATTATATGAGACATGTAGGCCATTCAGGACTAGGACATGGCCAAAAAGTAGTTACAACTATGTCTTGAAGGATTATTCACCCCTTCTCACTGTCATTCGCAGAGCCTACACCCTGATCAACAGTAGCCGTAGTCAACGACCGGTGATTGAGCTACGAACCACTCACATTGATGCAGCAGAGAGTGGGAGTCCATACCACTATCCAGTCAGCACCTTCAACTTACCATCCAGGAGGCCAAGATAATCAGATGAGTGGCTAACCACACCGTTTGCCACTGCACAGCAATCACCAATTTATGTCCGCTATGGCCTATGATACACTGTCTAGTGATTATACATCCATAGCTGATAAGTACATAATCTTGTAGAAATTTATCTAACCGAGGATCTGCGTATCTCTTATGTGTCAGTGAGTTCCCTGTGGGGCTCACGTAGTGTTCTTTAGAATTAAACAGCTATGTTATATTGTAATTTTAACAAAACTGCGTCTGTCATTATAGAATTAGATTATAGCATCATCAGATTGTGTGACGAGTGAAAGGTCTATATCTATACTTATAAACCTGTCTTATCTCCTGTTGTGTGAGAATACATTAGACAGTGGGGGCTCATTATTCATCCAGGCACGTTAGCAGGAATCACTTGACATACTGTCTTCGTTTGTTAGTACAGTTAGTCGTCATAACTTTCCGCCTGGGCACTGTTTAGAAGTAGTGATCCATTCTGGGACTTTGAAAATCATTCTTCTAGAATTGCGAGCCATTTGATCGCCTTCTTCAGCAGTGGTTAGATTCTCTATTCATAGAAGTCTATTTAGTATCTACTTGATCCATTTCCATCCTAGTAGTATACGCTACGCTTCACACAGGGATATAAATCAAAGGTTGCCTCTATATTGGAGAATGTTATCAGTTATCAGTTGGGGTATCTTCATTGCACTCCGGACAGGTCCATAGGTGCTCAGATCTCCCCCCAGCATATGCATCAGCGTCCAGGTGGCTAATAGTGCCAGTTCTGTGTTGGTTGACGAGGCGCCTCGTTTTCCCAGATGCTACCTCTCGCGTCTGGGCCGTGCCGATTCTCTACTCCCAAGTCTTTCATCTGGACAGCGATGTGGATTCACTGACGTCAAGTCCTCTGTTCTCGCCATATCTTTGAGGACGTTAATAACATCGGCACGATCCATGGGCTGGCCATCTACAGGGGTGCAGAGCCAGCCAGTTTATCAGCTCGTTCATTTTCCTCGACTCCCGCATGTCCCGGGACGAAGATGAAGGTGACTTTACGGATAACAGACTTCCGCAATGACTCAGTCCACTGTCTACGTACTGATCCAGCTTTGACCTTCTGAATCATGCCCATTGAGTCACTTAGTACACACACGTTGGTATAATGCTGTGATTCCAGCCATATGAAATCCTGTGTAACTGCCATCACCTCCATCGTCATGCTGCTCGTGGTCATAGAGTGGGCACCACTGGATTCTTGAACGGTTCGGCCATTTGAACGGGCTGTAAATGCCCACGCACTTCTCTGCTGCTTTACAACAGATCCATCTGTATAGATAAGCGCGTTGACTTCTGCATTGACAGCGACAGGGTTCTGCTCTCTGCACCGTCTGTCAAGTGTGATAATGCAGGAGAAAGTACACTTAAAAGCTGGAGGTACCGGCACCCATTCCTTGCCGGGGTTGATATTGGTAAGACTGCAGACCTGTCTGACGACATCTTCCGCCCGACCCATCCATGATTTGCCTCTCTTTAGCCTGTCACCCTTTTCTCTGAATATAGCGTTATGCAGAGGGTGCTGCTCATCTGCACTTATTTTTAAGTATGCACGAGCTCTTCAGATCATGATCCTGTGTTCCATTGTCGGGAAGTCAAGGAGGTATTTCATTGCTACGCAGCTTGTGTCTTTCGTGCAGCCCAAAATGATGCGCGTGGCTTCGTTCTGTACCTTTTCATGTCTTCCAATCTGTGTAGGGCTGACAGTGAGGATGGCCAGGGTATACTCGATGCGTGAAAGCACTAGTCCTTGGAACAGAAGTATTAGCAGTCTTTGCTCGATATTGGCAGTCGCTATGACTCTCATTGCTGACAAACATTTTCGAGCTTTCATTATAACATAATCGGCATGATCTCTGAAGGACAAGCTTCGATCAAGCCTCACGCCAAGATATGTCATTGACTGGGTTCTACTCAAAAGGCTCCCACCCATTGTCACAGCCTCACATTATCCACATTATCCGGTAAACCAACATTAGTTAATAGATATTAGCCAAGGGCTACAACTCCCGCCCAAGGGAAAGAAGTAAGACCCTCGAAGGCCAGAGTATTCCAGAACCTTCTCGAAGGACTGGTCAGTGAGTCCACTGTCCCGTGGACACTGATGTGGCCCGCCTATTGCGGGGTCCACGAGGAACTCGAACAGAGTTACCACCCGTGTCGGATTGCGACACGTGTGAATCGGCAGAGAGAGACGGGACATCGAAGAGGCAACAGGGCCTGCCTTAGAGGGACTCAATAGTTTAGACCCATGTGTATTTGGGTTCATAGACATATGCTAGATAGTTTGCTTAGAATGTTTGATGATGTTAAACATGTGTGATGATGTTAAACCTCTGTGATATGCAACTCAGTGCGGGCTTGTTAAACCCACTGCGCCAACGCACTGTATATTGAAATACAATAAATGTTAGATATTATATTTAACGGAGTTATTGTTGCCTGTGTGAGCCCGAGCTCAGATACCTAGACATCCAACACGCTGACAGGCTTTTTGGGGGCTAGATCTCCGGTTTTGGCATAAGCTTTACAGTATAGACGGCTATTGATTGCCAAGTAAAATAGTAAATTAATCATATCAAATTGATGTTTGAAGAAGTTTAACAAATTTGCATCTATCTAGTGATCAACTAGTATTAATATGAGTCCCTCTGCAGCTAGTCTCTCAATGATGTTAATACTATAAACTATTTTGACATGACTGTGACATTTTTTGACTGTTACTAATGTTTTCTCATTCTACGAGCAGATTGTTCCGCGAATTGTGTGGTGTGTAACCTATGTAAACTATCCAACAGTGGCGAGAGTACAAGACAACATTCACAAGTTCTGGGATATAAGATAAGTTTCATATCATGCCCATTGCAACCCTAAGCGGTACTTATCACCATCCATCCATGTATCATTTTGCTTTGCATTGATTTGTATGTATATTCATACCTTGTAACCAACATAACTTTGCATTTGTATTTGCGCATGAAATAATTAAGGGAGATAACTAAATTTTCTACTCCCCAACATTTTTCTAAGGGATTTAACTTCAGTAAATTACCAACACGTAAAAGACAAGATGTCTACGTTAGAAAAATGTATTGAGCAAGGTATTAAATTAGGTTATAAAGAAGAGAAACTGTCAGAATGGGCACAGAAGACGCACGCAGAGAACATTGCCCGTGAAGAAAGAGCGATAGAACGAGAAGAAAAACAGAGGCAAAGTCAGGCAGAAGAAAAGAAGATGACAGATGCAAATTGAGGCAGAAGAGAAAAAGATGAAAATGCAATTGCAGGCTCAAGAGAAACAAATGGAGCTCGAGGCGGCGGCCAAACTAGCCCAATTGAATGCCGATACACAAATAAAACTAAAGCAGATGGAAATAGATTCCAACGTAGAAATATCTGTAAATAAACTAGAAGCAAAGAGGAGGAACAGAAATATAACAAGTATAAAGGCCTCGTCAAGGCATTCTGCTCAGGAGATTCCATCAGTGCATACCTGGAAAATTTTGAGTGTCTAATGTCCTACCATAAGATCATAAAATCAGATTGGTCATTTATTTTAATGAGAAACTTAGCTCTGGAACCTTTGAAAGTAATAGAGACAGTGCCACAGGAAATGAGAAAAGATTATGATTACTTTAAAGCAACGCATTCTCCAACATTTCTCTTTAGATACTGCAGGTTACCAACAACAGTTCGCAAAATTATCCCCACAACCAAACCAAACCTTTATAGACTACGTGTCTACAGTTCAGGATGTGTGCACAAAGTGGATTAACTCAGCTAAAACTAACAACAGCCATGACAAACTAAAAGAACTAATTATTATTGACAAAATAGTTAGTACAATCCCCACACCTTTTGCTAAGTTTTTGAAACAAATGGACTGTAGAAGTATTCAGGATGTAGAGACAAAGGGAAACGCATTTTTCACAGCGAACAGAGATATTTTCCAATTAAACCTAAGTCAGAACGAAACAGCAGCAGTTGTAAACACTAGATACTCGAAACCAACTGAAAGCAAGTTTAAACCACGCTCGAATGTCAGGAAGCCAGTTAAGTGCCAATATTGTAGTTTAACTCACGAAGAATACGCGATGTGCGATAAATCGCCCAACTATCCTCATCATCTCAAAATGATCGTGGAGAAGCAGAAGAACAAGAGAAATGCGTACCAGAGAGCGGTCAAATGCTATTTTTGCAGTAGCTTTGGGCACTACAGTCGCTTTTGTGATGGCCGAAAACTACTAAAACAGGCCAATGCTGCACTAGTTGAAACGTCATCAGACGAAGATATTGAATCACTGAATGAGTGTGACAATCAAAACGAAAGTGTGAGTGAACTAGGAAATGCCGTGCAAATTATTGACACCATTACAGACCATAAATGTAACACCTGTATGAAATTCCAACTTGACACAACATTACTATGTGGCCATACCATTCCTATTTCTAATGAAATGGCCAATGCTGCCTTATCTTCTACAGGCAAGCTAAATTTCTCAACAGGGTTTGTAAATAACAAAAAGTGCACATTAATTCGTGATTCCGGCGCAACGCTCTGTGGGATTAAGAAAACATTAATCAACGACAAAGACTATACACACAAACACGTAACTTGTCGCACATTCTCAGGCACTATAGAGAAATACCCCCTTGCTCTTGTCGAAATTCGAACACCGTTCATATCAGGACTAGTATTGTGCGCAGTCCTAGAAAATCCTGTCGCTGATATTATACTTGGGAATCTGCCCAACATACGACCTTGCTCTGAAAAGGAAATCAGAGATTGGGAGCAGAAAAACGGTATCCAGCACCCAAACAGCGATCCCTAAAGAGAAACACCATTCATGCTTGTCTCAATCTGCCAAAAGAACAAGCGAGACAACCAATGAAGTAATTCAGAAAGAATTCACCGAGGTGTATGATGCAGGGGCGGTCGAATCTGTCAGTGATACGACCAATTTAAAACCTCGAATTGAGGATGCTACCGATCTACCAAGTACCAAGCCTGTAGATTGTGCAACAAACACACACAACACACGAATGCAATAACACGACAGACAACTCACAAAAACTCACACCGACCAACTGCAGGAGTCACTAGAAATTGTAGCACCAAACACTACCATCACTAATTTTGGAGAAGAACAGAAATCAGATCCTACACTTTCACAGTATTTTAGGTTAGTAGGACTGAACCAAAAATTAACTAAAAATGCATCGTGGTCATTTAGATTAAAGAACAATGTGTTGACTAGATTATACACTAGAGATCAGACCACGGTACAGCAAGTAGTGTTACCACAAGCACCTCGAGAGAAAGTACTAAAGATAGCCCATGATTCACCTTTTGGAGGTCATATGGGTACGAAAAGACTAGAGCTAGGGTCCTGACCCAATTTTATTGGCCGAAAATTTTGCCATGTAATATATGTTAAAACCATACTATGCTAGACAGGACACTGACACGAGTGAGCAGACGCAGCTAACTGATGACAGAAACGAAACGACAATGACCCAACTGAGTAACATCTCGACAAACGAAGCATCGTTAACGACGCACTCTTACGACAACAAAGACGACGAAGACATATGTACATTACCGACAATATGTGATAACGACAGCGACGACCAATTTGACGACATATTGACAACGATTAACCTCGACGACGACGACAATGACATTGAGGACAATTTACAAACAGTAGCATCTGTCATAAATCAGACAGACGTAGACAATACTGAAATCCCAGTACCGATTATGAATGACGACGGTAGTATAAAGGACATACAAATCTCTGACACTCTGACACAACAGCAGCGACAAGACATTTTGACTCTCCTTAACGAGTATAAATCTATCTTCTCTAACAAACCTGGACGGACTGACAAAATAACACATTCAATTGTGTTGACAGATCTGACACCGGTCAAATGTAGACCATATTCTATTCCTCTGCATTATAGAGCAAATTTAGACAAGGAAATTTTGGATTTAGAGAAAAATAGAATAATTCAGAAATCTATGTCTCAATATTCTTCACCGATTGTCCTGGTGAAAAAGAAGGACCAAACGAATCCGTTTGTGCATCGATTATAGAAGGTTAAATACAATAACCACAACAGATGCGGAGCCGATGAATAGCTGTGAAGACCTCATTTTGAACATGTCTCAATCATCCTTATTTTCAAAGGTTGATTTAGCGACAGGTTATTGGCAAGTACCACTACACCATGCTTCTAGACATATAAGAGCATTCGCAACACCTCTCGGTTTGTACGAATGGAGATATCTTCCATTTGGTCTCAAGAACGCTCCCGCCACATTTGTTAGATTAACTAGATTGCTATTACACGGAATTAAAGATGTCCAAGCTTATATTGATGATATATGCTATTCATTCTTCTAATATGACTTCTCACTTACTTACACTCAAACAAGTCTTCGACCAAATCTTTCTTTTCGGACTTACTATCAAACCTTCCAAGGTTGAAATAGGCTATAAACAAATAGACTTCCTTGGTCATAGAATTTCTGAAGGCAAACTGTTGACAGATGATAAAATTGTTTCGAAGATTCTCAATCTAGAAGTTCCTACCACAAAGAAACAAATTAGAAGTTTATTAGGTCTTATAAACTATTATTCTAAGTTTATACCAAATTGGGCAGAACTTACATCAGTTTTTTCTAATATGTTGACAAAAGATCATCCATCAAAAGTTTGTAAAAGTACCAGCTTAGAGGATGCAATATGCAGATTGAAACGCATTTTTTCTAATCCACCAGTCTTACGATTACCAAACATAGATTTACCCTTTATTTTGACCACAGATTCGAGTGCTATCGCAATTGGAGGATGTTTAATGCAAGAAGTGGATGGAGTGAGACACCCAATTCTCTACGTAAGCCGTAAGCTGAAGAAAGCAGAGACCCGTTACTCTACAGTGGAATTGGAGGCATTAAGTCTATTATTTTGTATGCTCAGATTGTCTAAGTTCCTCTTGGGTGCCCACTTCGTTGTACTCACCGACAATTCGCCATTGTTGGTACTTAAGCAAGGTGTTCCCAAAAACCATCGTTGCAAAGATGGTGTCTTCTTCTCCAAGATTTCGACTTCGAAATCCGCCATATCAGAGGCACTGATAACATTATAGCTGATATTTTATCGCGGCAGACGAATGCGCCAGCAGAATAACATTTGGCACATTGACCATTCGCCATACCAGAAATTGTGATATTTTATTCCGTAGCATAGAACAGTGTAACTTTACACCTGCTAAAGAACTTCCATTTAAAAGTAATAACACCCCAGTGAATAGGTTACATATAACACCCACGAACGTGAAACTTTGAGAACTATACTACCAATTACCAAAGCTCTAGGACCAATCCGAGCGAGAGACATTATCTGTGAAATGATTTCATCCAGTGAACGGACAGTGATCACGAAAACATTAAGAACACTTATACTCGACAGTTGAGAACATTCCGTACTTGCTGTGGCTAATAGAACTTTGCAAACAGCCGAAATAGAACTACGTCGACGACAACACTCAAGAGACAGCCATACTAACTATTAACATTCATGGCACGACACGCTAACAACAGGAGGACAACGCGCACATCATCGTTGGATTTAGTTACTTAGTTAATTAATTAATTTAGTATTGAATATGTATTATATTATTATGTATATAAAATGTGTTAACCTGTAATTTGTACATTTTCTACCATAATATTACAGGTATTTCCATTCATAGGTTAAATAACCTTCCTATGCAATTTTCTCTATGTAAATTATAAACCATTTTTGAGTCATCGTACAAAAAGTACGTATTATCTTAAAGGGAAAATATCGCCTATTCCGTTTTTTCTAAGGGAAATAACACTTACCTCAACTTTACTTATATATTTTAACCAAATACTATTTTGAATGAAAGATGTGTGAATGGCAGTGTGAAAGAATTAAATGAGAGAGCGATATACTGAGCGGACAAATTGTACGCAAAACGTATTTATTTTAATTTGTCTGCGTCTTTCATGTAAATTGTACTACTTGTCTAAATTGTTGATACATGTTTAGTAGTTAGCTTTAGTACTCTTAGTTAGCATTTAGGATACTACATCTAAGCACCACTGCTTGGAATGCCTGATCATGTATTACACACATTGGAGTAATTCATGATTAAGGATATCCCAACTCGTGACGCTTGGAGATAAGCCACACATTCAGCACACACTTTACACAAAACTCAAGACTGAACACTATCAATTAAAATGCAGTCACTTTATTAGAAGCAGCAACTTATTAGTCAACACACTAACAAGCCAACAGGGACACATGTAGTCAGATGGGATAAAATAACAACGTAACTACATATTTAGCATTATACAACATACGAGAGTAAAAGTGTATTGAAATGCACACACAGAACAAGATTTGAAGGTGTACTTAATTAGCCAAGACTTGTGTCTTGTTAATCCTCTCTAATACAGAGGTTAATTATCTTGGTATCAGTAGGATACTATGAGAAGGACGGGTTGTAGAAACAACTAGTAAACGTCACGTAACTTCGGTCAGATAAGCATTTTTAAGGACACAGGAGAGAGAGATCTCTTCACCAAATCAGAGAAGTGGTGTATGGGAGAATACATGAGTGTTAATGCCAGTATGTAGGTTACCAAGTTACTGTCCACCAAACTACATACACCGACTTTATGTGATTCTGTGACAGAATTAGTACAGAACTAATTACCTTATAACAACCCATCAAATCGGGGAAGAGGGGGACTCCTGTCACAGCCTCACATTATCACATTATCCGTAAACCAACATAAGTTAAGTAGACAGTAGCCAAGGGCTACAACTCCCGCCCAAGGGAAAGAAGTAAGACCCTCGAAGGCCAGAGTATTCCAGAACCTTCTCGAAGGACTGGTCAGTGAGTCCACTGTCCCGTGGACACTGATGTGGCCCGCCTATTGCGGGGTCCACGAGGAACTCGAACAGAGTTACCACCCGTGTCGGATTGCGACACGTGTGAATCGGCAGAGAGAGACGGGACATCGAAGAGGCAACAGGGCCTGCCTTAGAGGGACTCAATAGTTTAGACCCATGTGTATTTGGGGTTCATAGACATATGCTAGATAGTTTGCTTAGAATGTTTGATGATGTTAAACTGTGTGATGATGTTAAACCTCTGTGATATGCAACTCAGTGCGGGCTTGTTAAACCCACTGCGCCAACGCACTGTATATTGAAATACAATAAATGTTAGATATTATATTTAACGGAGTTATTGTTGCCTGTGTGAGCCGAGCTCAGATACCTAGACATCCAACACGCTGACACCCATTCTTACTGCCGGCAGGTCTGTGTTCACAATATGGTTGTTTAGGGAGAACCATGTAACCGATGCCTTTGCAGGGTTGACAAGGGCAACGGCATCAGCTCACCATGAGGAAATTCGATCTAGTTCGCCCTGCATATCATTGGTAACCACCTGTCTATCTCGACCCTGTCGGTACACGAGAATGTCGTCAGCAAATGACAAGAGTCCTACCCCTCCCGTCCAACTGTTGTTCAGTGATCGGCACCGTATACGCGTTGAATAGTACTTGGTGACAAGCGGTGAACCCTGCGGCAATCCTGGACATATCATTATCGGCTCAGAAGACCAACTCCCGCATCTTAGCACCACCTTCCTTTGGAGCAGAACTGCAGCTATCCATCGTACAAGGTGAGGGTGCACTTTCAGTCTGAGGAGGGTTTGCGTCAAGTGCTCGAAAGATACTCTGTTATATGCGTCCTCTAAGTCTATGGCGGCCGCACATGTCTCTTCTCTGACCTGAAATCCTTCGTAAACATCTTGAGCAAAGACCGCCGCATTCAGCCATGACTCTTTGTTAAGTCTGTATCCTCCAAGTGTGGGCGGGAAGTAGCCGAGCTGTTCCAAGTCACAAGCAAGTCTGTGTGCTACAATTTTCTCCAGTAGCTTGCCAACAGTGTTCTGCATCGTAATGATTCTGTAGCCGCTTATCTTGGAATGGTCTTTGTTCGGTTTTGGCAGCGGCAGCAAGTAGCTGTGTAGCCATTCCTCTTTGATCTGACCCCTTTGGATGCTGGTGTTGAATTCTCTGGCCAGTTCTTCCATGTCATCATCTGACATCATCAATAGGTCACCATATCGGATGCCGTCTGGGCCTGGGGCGGTGTTAGGTGATTTCTTGAGCATTGCACGTATTGTCTCAGCTATGATTATGCACTCTTCGTTTGTCCCAACTCCCTCGCACAACTGAGAGAGTGTCGTTGTGGTCCTCTGTCTGGCGGGCTCGTCTTTCTGGTCAGTATGCTCTATTTAGCGTGCAAGAAGGGCCTTACCTTTATCAGCATTCGACTTTTTCCATGTGAGGTCTGTTCCTTGAAAGTCTGGAATACCCCTACGTTGTGCGGCGCCGTTCATGCTCTTATGGAGGCGCCAGAATGTCGTAAGAGATCGCTCCGTGCACACCTTCCTGCAGAACTCGTCCCATTTCTCGGTCTTGGCCTGTTTGGCGCAGGATTTGAATAAAGTCTCGTCCTATGGACCTCAGTCTTCAGGTCCGCCAACTCAACCTGTGGCATGTTGGCCTTTCTGGCTTTTTGCCAGTCTTTGACAGCCTGCCTCTTTCCCAGCCATGCCTTCTCGACCTCGCCATTCCACCATGGTGGCTGCAACCATCTTTCTTGTCTACTGCGGGAGGAAGTTAGTATTGGAGAATGTATTGATGAGCATTGCACCGTGATTGCTCCATCCATAAGGGGGTCATGATGATGGGGAAATGGTAATGATTGTTTAGTGTCGTTGATTGAGAATCGACACTGGAGAGAACAATATAGGATGGTTCTGAGGATTCGTTGTGTGCAACAGTGAGCAATATAGATGACAATATTGCTTTAGATATCAATCTAATGTGGATTGTTTCGCAAGGGTAGCTGGGTAGGCCTAAGGGTATCCCCTACCAAAGGAGAAGTGAAGAAAGGGGAAGCCTCCTTCCCCCCACTAGCCTGCGGGACACCCTTGGGCAAGGTGGAGTACCCGTTTAGCCCCCCCCCCCCCCCAATAGGGTAACGTGAAGTCATGCGAGCAGGGGGTGGATTGGACTTGGGAGCAGCCTCCAGATAGCTGTTGATTATGGTTTCAAGTCAGTGACGGTGGGCAGAGGATCTCTCAATAGAGACAATGGCTACGGTAATGTGATCAGTATGGTCACTGCCAGGAAGGAAGAATGGTAGACTGCCCTCCTTATTGATTCCCGGGCAGAGGAGGCTCGTCAGCCTTGTTTGGTATCTCTTCTAAGAGAGGGAACTCTAAATCTCAAACCTCCGCTGCCTTGCGGGTATACCGATATGGGAAAGGCTTCGGGAGTAAACCTTGAGGTCAAATCCGGAGATGGAGTTCCTAAGGCAGTTCCATGTTGTAAACATAGTTCTGGCAACTCTTGCGACGGCACTGATGCCAAGTTGCATTGGCTACTGCCTTTCCCTTGGTCAACATCGGCGACGTGGAGAGGGGGAACTTGCTACTGGGCAACAGCTGGTTCTCCGAATTCCATTGCCCAGGCTTGTGCCCTGAAGAGGTCACTTCAGCACCGCGTAAAGCGGTGACACAACACGGGAAGCAGCATTTGCCGGTTATAAGTCTTAATGCTCGATTGGCGTAGAGCAAGGCGCCAGGGGCTACTTCCAACGGTGGGAGAGATCATCGTATCTCACTAGACAGCTACCGCCCGCCTAAGCTGGGCATCCCGCAGTCAATAAGGTGCTATCTCGCCACGGTTCATCTGCTCCTGGGGGTGTGTGGAGCTTTAAGGACAAAATCCTGTCACGTGGACTGCAAATTTTACAACTACACAACAAGTAAAAACAAAACCGGCCCTAAGGCTGAGAACATAGAACTTAACAACTTTGACTCCTGGCATCTCAGACGATCTAAAGAGATTGTCAATGCCCACAAGACTGCAGTGATAAACAACGAGCTACTCATACTGTGTTATATTGTTCTGTTAAAGCACGTTATGGGAATGATTGATATCCCAACTGGAGGTAATGAAAGACTATTATCCCTGCGCTTGGCAACCGCTTGTGGTTTTGCCACCATTATCACTGCATATCCACCGACACTCGCTTCCTCTGATGATGTGAAGGATACGTTCTATGAGGAGCTAGATTCCGCTATCAAGGCTACATTTATATGCTCGGTGATTTCAGTGCTCGTGTGGGCAAGGACTCGAGTTCATGGCCAGTGTGCCTTGGAACATACAACATCGGTCGCATGAATGAAAATGGGCAAAGGTTGCTGAAGCATTGCACCAGAAATGACCTAAGTATTACAAACTCCTTTTCTAAAACAAAAGAGCTGTATAAGGTCACATGGAAACATCCAAGATCCAGCCATTAGCAACAGCTGGACTTCATTATCACACGGAGACAACATCTGAACTATACATCATTAACTCAAAGTAACCACAGTGCTGACTGTGATACGGATGACTCTTTGGTTGTTGCAAAGAGACCAAAGAGAATCTACACAGCTAAACACAAATCTAGCCCCAGGATTAATATTATTAACACTCACGATCCTGGAAAGTGCTTTAAGTTTCAACAGCAACTTGAAGACGCTTTCACTGATACATCAGAAAATTGTACAGTAAGTGAAAAGTGGAGTAAACTTAAGGAAACTATTTATAAAACAGCGGTATGGGTTTACGGCACTGTGGATCATAAGAAGCAGGACTGGTTTGCGGCAAACAGCCAGATACTGCAGCCCTTGATTGATAAAAAGAAGATAGCTCTCTTAAGAAACAAGGAAAGAACAACGCGTAACACTCTGAGTGAGCTGAAGCAAGCTAGGAAGAATGTGCAAAAGGCTGCCAGGCAGTGAATATTGGGTCAAGTTATGTGAGTCCATTCAAATTGCAAGTGATAAGGGAAACATCAGAAGCGTGTACGAAGGGATAAAGAAAGCCTGTGGTCCAATGATCAAAAGAAGTGCATCATTGAAAACATTGACTGGAGAAATCATAACTGATAAGAAACAGCAGATGGATAGATGGGTAGAGCACTATTTAGAGCTTTACTCAAGTGAGATAAAGCTAGCTTATGATGCCCTCAACGCCATATAGGCCCTGCCAATTATTGACCACCTGGACACACTTCCCTCACCATAATAGAAGTTAAGTGTGCTATAAATGAACTTGCATTTGACAAGGCTCCAGGTAAGGATGGGATTCCAATAGAGGTAATCAGGAGTGGGCAAGACACACTTACTGTACAGATCCACCAGCTAATAGAGCTATGCTAGCGAGAAGGACAAGTCCCACAGGATTCCAAAGATTCAAGCATCATAACGCTGTAAAAGAACAAGGGCGATCGGAGCGACTGTAACAACTATAGGGGTATCTCACTTCTGTGTATTGTTGGAAAAGTATTTGCCAGAATTGCTCTGCGCAGACTTCAAGTCCTGGGAGATTAAGTCTACCCCAAATCACAGTGCGGCTTCCGACAGAACCGGTCTACCATTGATATGACATTCTCATTGCAGCAAATGCAAGAAAAATGCCGTGAACAGAATCAACCACTGTTTATTGCCTTCATCGACCCCACAAAAGCATATGATTTGGTCAGTCGTGAGTGTCTGTTCAAAGCACTAAAGAAGTTTGGCTGCCCACCAACTCTTCTGTCCATTGTGGAATGGTTCCACACAGGCATGAAGGGTATAATCAAGTTTGATGGTGCAACCTCAGAAGAGTTTGAAATCGAGAGTGGAGTTAAGCAAGTTTGTGTACTAGCTCCCACCCTCTTTGGGACATACTTTTCACTTCTACTGAAATATGCCTTTCGTGATCAGGATGCCGGTATATACATTCACTCACGCTCAGATGGCGGACTCTGTAATGCTCAGAGATTGAAGGCCAAGATCAAAATTAGGAGCGTACTAATCAGAGAGTTGCTTTTTTGCGGATGATGCTGTAATTACGTCCCGCTCTGAGGAAGAATTACAACATCTACTATCTGCATTCTCCAATGCTTGTTCTGAATTTGGTTTAACAATTAACCCAAAAAAAAGACAGATTATGTCACAAGGTGCACATGGGGTACCATCAATCTTTATTGACGACGCCGAACTGGAGATAGTAGACCATTTTACATATCTAGGATCAGAGGTAAATAGCAAATTATCCCTAGATCAGGAAATCAACATCAGGATTGGTAAGGCAGCAACAACAAGGAACATGTTAGCAAAAAGAGTCTGGGAGAACAGGAAACTTTCTGCAAAAACAAAAGTCCTCGTCTACCAAGCCTGTGTCCTTAGTACTCCTCTTTATGGCAGTGAAACCTGGACAACTTACTCACACCAAGAGAAACGTTTAAACAGCTTTCATATGCGGTGTCTGCGAAGAATACTCGGTATTAAGTGGCAAGAAAATCACAAATACTGAAGTATTAGAAAGATCAGGTTGTTTGACGGTGTGTTCCATGCTCAGTCTTCGTAGACTTAGATTGATAGGACACGTTAGGAGGATGGATGATGGTAGAATACCAAAGGACATCTTTTTTGGTGAATTACAGATGGGTAGGAGATCTCAGGGTCGGCCTCTACTCCAATACAAAGATGTGTGTAAGCGGGACTTGATTGATACAGGCATTGATAATGCACATTGGGAGCAAGTCGCTGATGAACGCGTTGCATAGAGGGCAACTATCAAAAATGGAATAAAGACAAAGGAGAAAATGATTGCAGATAAAGCACACACAGAGCGTGAGAGACATAAGATGGTGCATTATGGTGGAAATGACCATGTGTTCACATGCATCTACCGTAGACAAACATTCGCAGCACGAATTTGCCTTATCAGCCACACTTGCCACCACCATGGGAGTAGTATACTAGGAAGGTTACCCATATCATTTTGTGGTATGATGTAGTATATTACAAGGAATAAAGAATACCAGGATACCATGATACCAGAGATACAGTTAGTATACATGGTATACAGAGTGGCCATATTTCAGAGAGGTGAGTCAGCAGGTTGAGTGTAAATGTCTCAAAACAATATATAGATATTCACTATTTAAAATATATCTATATATTTAACACCACACAGCACAACACAAAACAATCTCTCAATGACAAGAGTAGAATTAGGACCAAAGACCTATGTAAACGTGTGAAGTGTGAACATATAAGATATGTGTCTTAACTCCTATCCCTAGCTGGATCCTCATTAATATGATATCACCATCCCGTGTCGAGAGATCCCGTGTCGAGAGATACAGTGTCGAGAAATCCCGTGTCAAGAGATACCGTGTCGAGAGATACCATGTCGAGAGATCCTGTGTCGAGCAATCCCGTGTCAAGAGATCCTGTGTCGAGAGATCCCGTGTCGAGAAGTCCTGTGTCGAGCAATCCCGTGTCAAGAGATCCCGGACGAGCCCCCAGTTATGTCGTAATAAGTGTCGTCCCTGGGGTGAGGGGAATCAACACCCACATTCTTTTAACCCCATATCAATCTTTTGAGGATCTCCTGGATTTCTGTCCACAACACCCCGTCAGTCTTCGGATCTCTCTCTCTCTCTCTCTCTCTCTCTCTCTCTCTCTCTCTCTCTCTCTCTCTCTCTCTCTCTCTCTCTCTCTCTCTTACCAATGGACCATGCCCCCTCTCATTCTTTTCCAAAACATACCCACACAACTCTAGCTTCTAACAAACTGACAACTTAATTTAATAAAGAAAAAGTGTCAGGTGTGCAAAGTGTATGTGTAGAATGTCTGTCGTATAATCTAGTGTGTATGCAGAATCAGATGGAACAGCTCAGGATCAAAGTCTGCTTCATCACTGTACTGGCCACACAACAGCACCATAGATCAAGTACAAGAAGACCTCACCAAATGATGCGTCTCTCCGGCCAAATGTCGACTTCCTCCAATAGCTCTTGGATAGTCCGGATACCTGGTCACCAATAGTGGATATAGTCCAATACTGACCATGAATCTGACACACACAATGTAACTAATAGGTCACTGAAAGTTCCGTGATCTGATAACACTTGTACCGTAAAATCAATGTTTATAGTCACTTTGAAACTAAATGTTAGTAGTTAAGGTCATTGGAATTCACCAATTAGAATAAAAACTCAAAGTTAATTGGTAATGTTTCACAAGAATTCCCCATTTAGAAAACACAATGTTAATTTTCCAGTTTTCTATATACTACTGTTGTTCCTGTTTGTCACAGCCTCACATTATACGGTAAACCAACATAAGTTAATAGACACTAGCGAAGGGCTACAACTCCCGCCCAAGGGAAAGAAGTAAGACCCTCGAAGGCCAGAGTAATCCAGAGCCTTCTCGAAGGACTGGTCAGTGAGTCCACTGTCCCGTGGACACTGATGTGGCCCGCCTATTGCGGGGTCCACGAGGAACTCGGACAGAGTTACCACCCGTGTCGGATTGCGACACGTGTGAACCGGCAGAGACAGACGGGACATCGGAGAGGCAACAGGGCCTGCCTTAGAGGGACTTAATAGTTCAGACCCATGTGTTTTTAGGGTCATAGACATAGACAACGCACTGTATACCTAACTGCAATAAATCCAACACGCTGACACTGTTACTGATGGTATTGTAAGAATATGTACTCTATTATAATAAGAACCACCACCGAGGAATCACTCTGAAATTATCATCAGTTCCTTGCTCAGCAGAGGCCAGGTTCTTGCAGACCCCCTGGGTTATGGGCCCAGTGCAAAAGCCGCTGAGTAAAAAAAACTTCCTTCAATAATCGAGCCATACTTTTCTGCTACTTCTTTGTAAACCTAGTTGAACCTGTTGAAGAGAGAACACACCTGGTGAGAGCAACCCGATTCCGACCTTTATTGGGTGAGTGTAGGCCAACGGCCGCACTCAGATAACCAAACTCTCTCATAATGCAGAGGAGCTCATCACATTGGTCTGAGTCATGGTAAGACAAGGAAAGACTAAAGGAAAAGTGCAGAAACCCAGTAGACACCCTACTGGAAGATCCTACCACTTTAAATTTCCTTCATCCCCCCCCCCCCCACCATCCTCAATCTCCCTAAACATCATCCCACTACATTGTTCTTAATTCACTGAGATAATTGATATCTCACACAAGCTAGTTTAAGCAACGCGACAACCTACTGTTACCGACGCTCCTATAATACATTCTCCCAACGCATATTACTACACTCGATTCCTAAGAATAATTTAATTTATGTCTATTAAATTAAATACCATATATTTATTCCGGTTTGAAATTGAGACTACTAAATCACACAAAGGAAAAATGTCCGCCGATGTAAATCAACAGAAGACATTGGTAGTCTCTCTCCAGAATCAAACTCGGAATATCACACACGTCCTTATTGCTTCACAACATTTGGTCGACTCCCGCCAAAGTTGTTTATCCAGACTGTTTTAATACTGGGTCTGAATGACGTCACAGGTCTGTCTAGACGGTATGCGTCTAGAAGCTATTTTTTCTCTCTCAGTTTCCGACTGGATGGAAACAACTAGTCGTCTAATCCGCTTTCATCTGGGGAATTGTCCCGGTACTTCAAAAAGTCTGGCCGGCTGTAATCTGGAGAATATTTTCCCCACAACAAAAGATCTTGCCGGCTTACATCCAGACAGAGTGTCTCCAACTTCAAAGAATGGCGCCCGCCTGTAGACTAATGGCGCGACAGTCTTTCTTTGATCGACAACACATCAAAGAATGACGGCTGCTTGTAGACACATGGCGCGACAATCTTTCATCGATCGACACCACCTTCCCCTTGTCCGTAGGCACAATTCCACCAAGAGGTGCCTTCCCTGCTAGCCTATCAGCCTGTTCATTCCCCCGTACACGCTCATGGCCAGGGCAAAATATCCATAAAATTCTCACGATCTGTGACCTCTGAAGCGACGAGAGCCATTCCACACGAAACATTCCTTTCTCCACCTTGCTAAGCATACTCTTTGAATCCGTAATGAATACAACGTGTGTTGCAGTAGTCTCCTCTAGCCATCGAAATACCGCTGTTACTGCCTGCACCTCCATTATTATGCTGGAGGTCGTAGTCTCATATGCCAGACTCTCCTTTTTCAAGACTCGCCCTTTAGCCTTTGCAATAAAGCCCCAGCCACTACGTCTGTTTCTCACCACTGACCCTTCGGTGTAGATGACTATGTCACCTTGATGTGTGTTGCTCGGGATCCGCTGTTGTACTTCAAACTCAGTGCGGCCCGCTGCCCATTCTCTGTACTCACGACCCAGTGTAATTATTACATTGTGCCAGTCCGTCATGTCTTCCGGAACTTCAACCCACTCTCTCTCTCTCACGATTGATGGTCTCTAGCTCGGACACCTGACTTATAGAAAGTTCTGCCTGTGCCATCCAGGACTTGCCACGTCTTAGTCTATGATCCTTAACCATAACCATTGCTGCATGCAGCGGGTGATCCCTGTCTGCGGCAACTCTCGGGTACCATTTGGTCTGAAGGACCCTATGCCTATCCGTCATTGTTGGTAGCGCCAGGATATGCCTCATGCATATAATTGGTGTATTGGTAAGTATGTTTTTCTATTAAAGACGATAAAACAAAGAAAATTGAGGGGTATGTGCCTGGAAAGAGAGGAAGAGGTAGGCCAACGAGAAGATGGGTGCAGAATGTGGCGGATGATCTCCAGATGGGTGTATCGGACGCGGGACATCTTGCTTATGATCGAGAGGTTTTCCAGAAGGTTGTTATGGGAGCGAGGTTCTGCAAAGGACATGCTACTGAATGAATGAATGAATGAATGAATGTTTTTCATTTTGCTAAAGGCTACTTTCGCCATAGTGATTCTTGTTCTAATCTCTTCAAGGCATCTCCCATCAGATGTTATGAATGTTCCGAGATAGTTGTACTGATTCACTTGTTTAAGAATATTCCTTGTATATTACTTTGTGGTATTTTCTTCTTCTTAGTGACGACCATAATCTGTGTCTTCTTACAATTTAATTCTAACCCAAGTTGTTCACCGTGTGCAACAATCGCATCTACTAAATGTTGCAGATCCTGCTCATTGTCTGCAATCAATACTGTATAATCCGCATATCTAATGTTATTGATGAGATGTCCTCAAATAATGATTCCTTTCATATCGTCAACCGTTCTGAAAATATTTTAACTGTTCAAGAAAAAAGATCTGGTGACATCTCTTGATGTACAAAATCTTTAATCCTCTTCTTTTGTTGTTTTAAAAAACATTATTAATTATTTTAATTCATATTGTGTTATTTTTTCCCGCTGAATAATGTATTTTTTTTTTTTATAATTATTTCCCCCCACATATATTGGTTGGGAGTAAATCCAGATTGGTTTCGATCCCTGATACCATTGACCTGATGTTCCTAGAGTTCAGTTCATATTGACTGAGCTATCCTAACGCTCTGTAATATCTGCTCAATGAAACATTATACACACCTTGCATCATATTAACGGTACAACTAAACGAACATGCCCAAAATATATGCACTTTTTAAAGACTTCTACAAGCGAATTAAATCAACAGTCAGCAGAACATTTTCCCCGACGGCCCGAGGATGATTTTCCACCACGGCCCGCGGATCAGTTTCCATCCACCACCCACGAATCAGTTTCCACCCACGGCCCTCGGATCAGTGTCCATCCACGGCCCTTGGATCAGTGTCCATCCACGGCCCGCGAATCAATTTCCATCGATGGCCCTCGGACCAGTTTCCATCCACGGCCCGCGGATCAGTTTCCACCCACGGCCCGCGGATCAGTTTCTACCCACGGCCTGCTTAACGCATTTTTGGCAATTCCTATTCTCTTTTTGATTACTATTTCACCTCTGTCATCATCTGTTAATACATGCCCAAGATAGGAGAAACTTGTTACTTGTTCTAGTATCTTTATTGTGATGTTCATTGGTGACCTTCCCTTTCCACTGATAATTATCATAGTTTACGTTTTTAGGATGTTAATATCTAAGCCACATTCTGCACTATGCCTGCTTACTTGTTCCACTAGGTTTTGTTTCTCTTGCTCGCTGTCTGCTAGTAACACTGTATCGTCTGCGTACCTAGATTGTTTATGATTCTTCCATTGATGTTAAGTCCAGGCAATTCAACTTGTTTAAAAATCTTTTTGTGTATAGGTTAAAGAGGCTTGGGGACAGCACACATCCCTGCCGTAATCCTCTTTTTACCTCTAAGGGCGACGAAGAATTGTTTCCGCATCTAATTGACGCCAGTTGTTCCCAATACAAGCTACTAATAAGTCTATGTCCTTTCCACCTAATGCTATATCTTGAAGACATGTAATTAGTCGTTTAGTTGTATTCTATCAAAAGCTTTCCTGTAGTCTATAAAACAAACATATATATTTTCTTCTGAACTTCTATGTATTTTTCAATTAACACCCTCGAACAGATTATTGCTTCTCTGCTGTTGCTGTTTTTGCAGAACCCAAATTGTTCTTCAGCTACTTCCTCATTTAAATGCAGGCACAGAACATACAACCACATAACATACAGACACAGAACACACAGACACAGTACATTCAGTAACAGAACATTCAGGCACAGAATATTCAGGCATAGAACGTTCAGGCACAGAACATTCAGGCACAAACCATCGAGGCACAGAACATTCAGGCATAGAACATTCAGGCATAGAACATTCAGGCACATAACATACAGGCACATAACATACAGGCACATAACATACAACTCAAAACTCTCGTTGCACATGTTTTTAAACATTTCAACTTCAGCAAATACTCTGTAAATGTTTAGTGAAGCATGTAAATTATGTGTTCACAACTACCGCATGTGTAAAAATGTAAAAAAAAAAAAATGAGCAACTGCTTCATGAATGGTGTTTGACATAGGATGCGTGATGTGCGAGAACTGGTTTGTTCCCTTTATTCATGACATTTGTTGTGTACGACAGGAGATGGGTGAACCTTGAGATTTGTTGTCTTTTCTCCCATGGTATACTGTGAAGTATCATCATAATCAGTATCATCATCATCATCATCCCCATCGCCATCGTCCCACCACCATCATCCTCATCATCACTATTGTCAATATATGCACACATATATCTACAGTCATACAGCATAGAAAGGCTCTGTAAACAAACGTGAATAAACATATATAATCATATTTTTAATAAATGTTGCATCCTTTAAATGACGTTGCTATCAACAGCAACCCCAGTAGTTTGGAACTATTTTCTGAGCGAGAAGTCAAAGTTGAACTGACAGATTTAGGAATTGTGCTGTCTACTGCACCATCAGGGTACCGGAAGTTTAACTGCAAGCGCATTAAGGCCCCCCCCCCCCACAAACCACCCCATCCCGCTGATCTACACCGTTTTTTTTAATTTGCATATCCCTTACAGGACGTTGTAGTCAACATCAGCATTTTTCAGCTGCTGTTGATGTACTAGGCAAGATTACACTTAGTAGTTTGCCATTGCTTTCTGAGCGACCGGCTCACATACCCCGTAAGTTACCACCGCGGCGAGAACTGCTACCGATTCTCGCACAGGTTACGTTACTCACGAGAATATACGGGATTACGGAGAAAGACGTTATCAGCATATGTAAATATATGCTAGTTGCGTTCAACTAGTATTGAACTTTTGACGGGAAAAATACAATCCTTCCCTGCAGGTCTGAAACTCTAATCCCCTTCAAGGTAATCTACTCCTTGGGACTCTACACATCTTCCCCAGCGGTCTTGTCATCGTTGGGAGCACTTTAGGAAGGCCTGTTTGGGAATGGAGTACAGCGTGGCATTTGCGTACCACACAATGTCTTCTGTTGGTGAAGTCGGATCCCTGTCAGCATAATTTTCAACTTGGGTGGGGGAGGGAGGGGGACCTTAAACAATCGCAAGGAGCCATGTCTGGAGAGTAGGGACCTTGATAAACATGAATACTATTATGTTTGGTCAAGAAATTATGTATCGAATGCAAAGAACGGAACCGTTGCCGCTCCATCGTGACTACGCATCCGCCCATCTTTCCTTTTTTCAGACTTTCTTGGTCAAACACAGTATCCACCTTGTCCTTTGGGCACGTGGCTCTTTATATTACACCACCGTCCTACAAATATGTAGATGTTAAAATAAACTGAATGTTAATGTTATAATACACCGCCCTATGAAGATGTGGATGACTAGCTATTTACAGTTACACAATAACGTCTTGTAGAAAAGTATAAAAGATAAAACAAACTTGTTGATTACGTTTCTCTGACACCGTCCCGTCAAAGATGATTGGTAAAATAAACCGATGGTCTAAGGTTACATTGCACCCAGCTCTAGATCTTTCCTTTGCGATTTGTGTTTCGGAGTCTGTCTTGTTTCTTTGACCATCTGAAAAACAAAGATTGGAACTAAAGAGGTTAATGCTTATGGCAGCCCGTAATTTCGGTGGACACGCGACAATAGTGTATAGGTATGCTATTATTTTGCGTGTAAGAGGCTAAAGAAACCATGAAATTATATACTACTAATTCTACTCTTGTCATTGAGAGGAAAAGGAGGGGAAGCTGCTGGCCGAGTGGCTAAGAACGCAGATTCTGCTTCGGGAGACCCGGGTTCGAATTCTCGGTAAGGTGTGGATTTCTTTCTGTCGGGGCAAAAAGAAAATCATGACAAGCACAGTTCGCGGCGACTGCACTAGCCAGGCGGTCCTAATTCCTCAGGCTCAAGATCCCCCCTCTCTCTCCCCCCCCCCCCCCCCCCCCCCATGCCCTACACTGCAAGGTACTATAAGCAGTAGATGACAGTTGTTTTGTTTTTTTTACTGTAGGAAGGGGACAAACAACATTATTTTGTTTTGTAATGAGAAGAGAGGCATTGGAGAATATCGTAACAACTGGAAAGCTCAGTTGGGGGGGGGGGGGGGAGAAGAGAAGGGAGAGTCAGAAGCAGACCGAGAGAATTGATGCTGGATGGACTGAGACTTTGACATGGAGGAATATCATCAGCAGAGTTGATCCAGAGCACCAAGGACTGAGATCTGTAGAAAGACATGAACGCCGATGCCAGCTGGAAAAAACACATGATGATGTTGATATTATTATTTTGGGATTTACAAATCACCGACATGAGTTCCCAGGTCAATCCAGTCTGAAATGTGCACCCGTAAGTTTCTGGGAAGTAAAGGTCGCCAACATGTATTTGACCACGTCAGTCATCGAGTTGAGTTCAGTTGAGTCGGGTCGAGTCGAGTCGGGGCGGGTCGGGGCGGGTCGGGTCGGGTCGGGTCGAGTCGTGTCGGGGCGGGTCGGGTCGGGTCGGGTCGAGTTGAGCTGAGCTGAGCTAAGAACCGACATCACTGCTCTCAGAACATTGCCATATGCACTCCGTCCCCTAATTCAACAGCCAGCAAAGAGTCACACTACTAATCGTCCCCACCGCGATCTGATTGAAAGTTCTCCTGGTCTTCCTTCTCAGCTTTGAGATTCTACCAGAACCCCTGCCAACCCCCCGCAACCTCATTCTTTCCACATACGGGTTCTCAATCTGTTCCTTAACCTTCTCCACCTGGTCTGTCTGTCTGTGTATCTGCCGCCATGTGTCTGTCTGCTACTATTCGTATGTATGTCTGTCTGCTACCATTCCCTTGTCTGTTTGCCTGTCTACTTGCTTGTCTGTCTGTCTATTGCTGCCATTTGTCTGTCTGCCACCATTCGTCTGTCTGCCTGCCTGTCTGTCTGCTTACCTGCCACCATTCGTTTGTCTGTCTGCCTGTTTGTCTGTTGCCATTCGTTTGTCTGTCTACCTGTCTATCTGCCGCCTCTCGTCTACCTATTTGCCTGCTTGTCTGTCTGTCTGCCGTCATTTGTCTGTCTGTTTTCCTACATACTTCCCTATTTGTATATCTGCGCAATTCATCTTTCTGTCTGCCGCCATTCGTCTATATGCGTATTTATTTGTCTACACATTTAAACTACTCACGTGGTCATTTTCCGATTGTTGGGATTCCTCAAAATCTTGTAGGGTGTGGTGACTCTCTCGAAAGGAAGTCCATGAGGTGGACTGAGGATCCTCGTGGGTGTGGTCAGACGGACATACTCGTCGTCGTCGTCACTGGACTGGTCATCTGCTGGAGAAGCTAGTCGACGGGAAGCGCTAGTTTTACCATCACGGGAGGTGGCTGTGGTGAAGATTCGGGTAACAAAACAAACGTGCCTGTGTTATGTTGGATGAATGTCATATATTGTTGATGTTGGTTGGCTGAGTGGTTGGTTTTGTAGTTGTGGATGGTGGTTGATTGATTTGATGGTTGGTTGGTTGGTTTTGTAGTTGTGGGTGGTGGTTGATTGATTTGATGGTTGGTTGGTTGGTTTTGTAGTTGCGGGTGGTGGTTGATTGATTTGACTGTTGATTTTGTTGGATTTATTGGTTTGTAGGATGGTTGGTTGTTCGATTTTGTGGTGGACAGGGATGGATTTTTTGATTGTGTGGTGGGCAGGGATAGTTTGTTTGATCGTGTGGTGGTAAGGGATAGTTTGTTTGATTGTGTGGTAGGCAGGGATGGGTGTTTTGATTGTGTGGTAGGCAGGGATAGGTTGTTTGATTGTGTGGTAGTCAGGGATGGGTTTTTTGATTCTGTGGTAGACAGGGATGGGTTGTTTGATTGTGTGGTAGGCAGGTATAAGTTGTTTGATCGTGTGGTAGGAAGGGATATGTTTTGTAATCGTGTGGTAGTCAGGGATACCTCTGGAAGACCAAGTCCTTCCTTCATCTGATGACTACAATGTATTGGTGTTTGGGTCGTCAGGGCCATGATGATATATTGCCTCCATGGGAGTTAGCTTGGTGTAGAGACTTTCTGTCCTACCCGGAGTTAGCTGTGTGTTGAGACTTTCTGTCCTACCCGGAGTTAGCTGGGTGTAGAGACTTTCTGTCCTACCCGGAGTTAGCTGGGTGTAGAGACTTTCTGTCCTACCCGGAGTTAGCTGGGTGTTGAGACTTTCTGTCCTACCCGGAGTTAGCTTGGTGTAGAGACTTTCTGTCCTACCCGGAGTTAGCTGTGTGTTGAGACTTTCTGTCCTACCCGGAGTTAGCTGGGTGTAGAGACTTTCTGTCCTACCCGGAGTTAGCTGGGTGTTGAGACTTTCTGTCCTACCCGGAGTTAGCTTGGTGTAGAGACTTTCTGTTCTACCCGGAGTTAGCTGGGTGTAGATACTTTCTGTCCTACCCGGAGTTAGCTGTGTGTTGAGACTTTCTGTCCTACCCGGAACTGAAGTGAAGTCTTTACAGTAAATGTGCTGCAGGGCATGCCATTCCTTTTCCAAGCACATGAACCAAAGGGTGTGCAATGCCCGTACGTGAGCTTTACATTGCTGGTTAGGCATAGTTAAAAACTCGCCCAACCTTCTGAAGACCTACATTTTCTCAGCTTAAATTGTAATCTCCGTCTTACAATCACTCGCTCCAGAAGTGTAGAATGCACATAGTTCTCTTGTAAGCTCTTGAGTCCCCATCAGGCTTCATCATGAAGATATTGGTCGACATTTGTTGTATTAGTCAGACTATCGTTTGTTTAGTGGGTTGGATATACAGCGAGATCACTGTCATTGTGGTATCTGATCTGCGCGCTTCTCAGCTACCCTTGATGGTTTATATCTAGACGAGTGTTTGTATCGACAGGTGTTGCTTAAAGATTGAGACGTTGTTGTGTTGAACAGCCTTAAACATGACTTCATTATACTTCTCGGCAGGAATGCACCCTACCCCTTGTGCTTGAAAACATCCTGTTGTATTCGTCATCATCATGATCAACATGTAGCAGGTATTTGCCGTATGTCGCTCTCATCACCGTCAGCGGAAACAAATGTTTGATCCTTTGCCAGATCTCCGGCCTCATGCAGTTTCCCGTCCAAGGAGTTTGAACTGTCCTGTGTTCATATCCGTGCTGGTCACCCGCAGTCTTTTATATTCCAGGATCCATGCCTCCCGTCACAGTTCTTTCAAACCACTTGCCGTTTAACATGGCCAATGTATGTACACAGTCAGATGTACTATATTAAGGTTGTACCTGATGATCTATGTAATTAAGTAGGTAGATAGGCAGGCAAGTAAGTAAGTAGGTAGGTAGGCAGGCAAGTAAGTAAGTAGGTAGATAGGCAGGCAAGTAAGTAAGGGATCCTTGTGCACACCTAGGGTGCTTTGGGCTTATGTTATTAGACCCATATTTTTATAGACCAGCCAAAACTCGGTGGCTGACGTGGTCAACATCACACCGACCGCCATTACTCCCCAAGACTTGCCCTGCTACTCACTTAAACTGGGTCAACCTGGGAGCCCTGGTCAGTTGTAAAAATCCACCCCGTGCAAATTTGAACTCATGACCTACAGGCCGGCACCAAGCGTTCCAGCCACTGCTCATCCCCTCACATAAAATGTGCCAGATAGTGAGTGCAAACGAAATGACGTCATATAAATTAAAAAGAAATCCTCGACGCCAAAATACGATAAAAACTAAGGAACGCGTTGGAAACAACTAAAACGTCACATTGCGATCAGAGTAACAACGAACAGACTTGCGAGGACATGGGACCGAGAAGGCAGTGCAAATTTTAGTAGTGAAACATTGGCGTTGCTATGGATCAGAGTTGGCATAAAGATCAGTGGCTAGAGTTACAATAGCAGAGAAAGAACAGGTGACAGACATGCTACAAGATATCGCCACAAAAGTAACGAACCTGCAGGCAGAGAAACTAGACATATTTCACATAGAGCAGCGAGACGAACACTGAGTGGATGGACAGAAGGTCGTCTGCGGACGAATAGAACAAATGGCTGATAGTTAGAAAACCAGGTTTGTCTTCTATTCATGCATATTCATATCAAATGTTCTTAAGCCCCGCCTGGTGTCACAGGCTCTTAAGTAATAATGAATTGTAGTGTCTGTCGAAGCAAACGGTGTACGTTGTAACAATTAAACAGTGAGAATTATAATTTAAAGCCAAGAGTCTGCTTCGTCCATCACTTTCAAGTTACGGCTCCAGTTGCTCTTGGTTGTACAGTTCATTGAGCCAGAAAGAATTATATGCGTACCGTTGGATTGTTGGAGTTATTATTATTATGATTATCCTAAACCAGCAGTATGGCAAAATGGACAACAAAAAGTACATGGGAGGTAAATAGGCTGTCGTGATATCGATCAGATCAGCCGTGGAGGGTTGTTTAAGTTGTTAGTAGTCTAGTTAATTCACCTGGAGATTTTATGGCTGCTCTGTTGTATGTAGGATTTGTGGCCCTGGACTTCGGTCGCTCGATATTGTCTCGTATTTTATGGTTGTAGTCCATCGTGGGTGTATCACTGTACCTGTAGGAGACGATAGTAAATACATGTGACCTTCTCACGAACTGAACGTTATAGTGATGTTAATGATAATGTGGATTTTGTATTTTAGACACGTTCATATTGTCATTACACAACCAGTATCAGTGTTGTCTTTATTAACACATTAATTCAGGTGTCTCGGAGACTCCTAGGGGTTGAACACATTAACACAGTTGTCCTGGAGACTCCTGGGGGTTGGTGCTGGAGCTACGGAGTTCGTGCTTGGTGCCACACTTTCGGCAGTCCACCCTGTGGAAAGAGACCGAGCGATATAGAATAAAACACGGTGCTTTATCTTTAAACGCATCACACTTTTTTCTTTTCCTCCAGTAAACCGTTGTGAAAGTGAGTCTGCAGCTGTAAAGTAAAACTGACATGGAGTGAACGCTTGCTTGGACCTTAAAGAACATATCTAAATGGAAAACTTTTCAACACAGATGCAGACTGCGGTGACCAAATGGTTCAAATGTTAACTTAAGGGAAATAACAGCTAAACTATG
Organism: Cepaea nemoralis; assembly: GCA_014155875.1. Classification (NCBI taxonomy): domain Eukaryota; kingdom Metazoa; phylum Mollusca; class Gastropoda; order Stylommatophora; family Helicidae; genus Cepaea; species Cepaea nemoralis. The sequence continues at coordinate 447,174 of JACEFZ010020011.1, read as the reverse complement.
TGTTATAGTTTTATTACAGGTTATTTCCCCTGTTTGGTGTTCAACATATTATCAATGATTCATGACGTGCCATTCCAATGAACGTGGACTTGGTATCAAACAATATTCAATCTCAGGCCAGTTCTTTGTTCTTGTCCCCATCATACCATGTGACCACACTCATTTACAATCATTTATCATCATCATGTGCTATGTCGATAAGCGAGGTCATGGTTCGCCAAGTCACAAGATCATCAGAGTCTTGGATCAGTTGTGTTCTTGTCTCTATTATATCCTGTTGCAAGCTTTCCAGATATGTATCTCTCTGCCTTTCCCTTGCTCTTTCCCCTCAATCTTGTTAGTTGTCACTAAGTTTTCCAGTTTATTTCTCTTCATAACCTGCCTAAGACATCATGCCTGTCTAAGCCTAATTTCTTGAATCAGTTTGCGGTTCTAATGTGTTTCTCGTGGGATTCTCATCGGTTTGTCTATTCGCCCATGGTATTTGCATTTGCCTCATAAACCACATTTTCACAGCCATTAGGTGTTTCTCAGCTTGTCTGCTAATTGCCCATGTTTCACATGCATATAAGTTCTATATAGCACTTCAAAACTCTTTTTGTTCCCATTACAGTTGAGAGCTGTCTGTTAGTCAGTAAGATTTCCATCTTGCAAAAGGCTACCCTTTGCTACAGTGATTCTTGTTCGAATATCTACAAGGCACCATCCATCATGATTTATGACTATTCCGAGATAGGTTTTATTCTTTAAGAAATTTCCCTTTATTTGGATGTTACATTGTGGTATTTCTTTCTTCTTGGAGATGACCATGTTTTCTGTTTTCTTTCAATTTACGCCGGCAGTCTGGGGTCACCTGGTGCACAAAGCTAAGCCTACCAGGCGAGGATGTGCCCATTGAGCACCCATTTATGCCGTGTGTCAGGCTTTCTGTGAACTGACGAATCAAGGCATTCTAAGCATCTCTAAAGAAGGTAGCATGTCATTACTTTCCTTCTTGTCAGTGACTGTATTGGTTGATGACCGTAGACATTGTCTCTATAAAGAGGTCATCTGCCTTCCGTCGTGGAACTTGAGACCATAACCAACATCTATACGTCAGCTGTACTCTAGCTCCATCCACCACCAGCTCATGGTGTCACGCTACGCTGGTTGGGGGTGGAGGGTGTGAACGGATACCCCATCTTGTCCAAGGCTGTTCATTAGGCTAGCGGAGGAAAGACGGCATCTTACTTCTTCTTATGAAAGATGATACCCCTATCCTACAACACAAATATGGGACTTAAATTAAATGTTTTGAATATCCTTTACAGTACATCGCTGTCAACATCAGCATCTTTCAGCTGTATGTTGATTTCTTGGCAAGATTACGCTCAGTAGTTTGCCATTGCTTTCTGAGCGGCCGGCTCAGTTATCCCGCAAGTCACCAGCGGTGGTCGAACCGCTCCCAGTTCTCGCCCGCTACGAGACTTTGCGTGATAAACGGGATTACGGAGAAAGTGTTGTAACTCCTCGGCCAGAGAGACCGGCAAATATGGGACTACTGCAATATGTTCCCACTGTTTCACTTACCACCTTGTGCCTACTGCAAAATATTTCTGTTGATTTACTTACCGCCTTGCCACTACCGCAATATATATCCCTATTGTTTCACTTACCTTCATGCGACCACCGCAACAAATTCCTAATGTTTCACTTACGGTCATGCGACTACCGCAACATATTCCTTGTTTCACTTACCGTCATGCGACTACCGCAACATAATGCTAATTTTTCACTTACTGTCATGCAACTACCTCAAGAGATTCCTATTGTTTTACTTACCGTCATGCGACTATCGGGACGCAGAGGTGTTTCCAAGGCACCAGGGCCAGGTTATATACTGGCCAAGACCTACTGGCGCGTCCTCGTCGAGCGTCCTGGGCAACAGGTCCCTTCGGGGTCCTGGCTAAAGTCAATAGGATCTCCAATTCCTCCGAAGTCTGAGAGTGTCTGCCTGTACGGCGAGGAACCACCAGTCTGCACACCAATAAGCCAGACATGGGACAACGGATACTCACACAAACCTCAGGTCTTGTATGACATCACACTGATGTTGGACAATAGGATGCCTTCATCCGACATACAGGACTTCGCGTTGGAGCTCAAGCCAACGAACACAAGAAAGCAAGCAACTTCTAGTAATAAAATTTCCCCTGGTCTCTGGGTAGTGAGATCAGACGCCCGTATGCATTGTTGCGCACGTAAAAAAATCCCTTGGCAGCTGGAAATAGAAAAAAGAGTAGCCTAACGGCGCTGCCCGTGCAAAATTTTGAGTTAAAAATCTACCCAAAGTATTTCAGGATCCTCGCCGGTGCTACGGAGTTCGTGCACTGAGCTGAGTTTCTCCAGACTCAGGTTTGAGTTAGGAGGAGAACGGAGCACTTATGGGTTACACCCGTGTGCCGTGATATTGATCCATCGACTAAGCTAAACTAAACTAGTCATGCGACTACCGCAATTGATTCCTATTGTTTTACTTACCGCCATGAGACCACCGCAACATATTCCTAATGTTTTAGTTACCACCATGCAACAACCGTCACATCTTCCCAATGTTTCACTTACCGAACTTTCTTCTTCTGTTTTGGCTGTTGGTTGTTATAGGACGCATTTGACGAAACTTCGTTTCTGGACCCAGGATCAGAGACAGGCTGAGGTGACTTCTGTGGGGTGACTATCTCTGGGACACGATTAGGATATGGATGATCTCGGCGTTCTCTATCCCCTGATGTTGGAACCCGTGAAGTAACCGCTCTCTCTTCTGTGTAACGTGCATCCTTCGTTAGCGGCAATGTGTTGTCTGTGCCTGTTCGTGGCATGGCCTTACTGGAATTATCGTCTGGTTGTCCCGGAGACTTCCCTTGGTTGAACATTCCACTGTCTCTGTTATCCAAGCGGCTCTTGCTCCCATGTCTGCCGTTGTCCTCATCATAGTTGGCGTTATCAAACTTACTATCTTCATCTATGTCCTGAGAAATGTTGTCCTCATTCTTGTCAGTGTGCCTATCATTGCTGTTGTCTTTATCCAAGATATTGTCTTTGCTTTCAGCCGGAGACAGAACGTCATGACTTCTACTGGTTAACAGAACATCCTTGTCTACAGGTTCCTTTGTCTTCATATTTCGATCAGAGCTGTAATTATCTGGGAATAATCTGTCATCATCACATGTCTTATTGAAACGTATTTGACTATCATCTTTGCTGTTGGTGAACATATCATCTTCCTGGAAGTGAGGTCTGTCATCCGTTTCCTGATAATGTGTATTCTGTATTTTCTTATCGGGGTTTCTACTTTTGTTGAAGCTAGTGTCCCCGCGTTGTGGGACAGACTTGCTGCCGTCTGTCGTTGTTTTGCTCCTGCTACTTCTGGTGACGCTGTCTGCACGTGATACTGACCTGGACGTGTCTGGGTACTGACCCGTGTGCACAAACTGTGGGCTGTACCTGCAAATACAAAACAACAGTTATGTAAAACTTTCCCTCTTCTTCTTCCCTTAATTCCTGCCTCTCCCTCCTGCCTGTCTGCCTGCCACCTCTTTTTCTGCCTGCTTGCCTGCCTTCATCACTCCCTTCCTGCCTGACTTCCTAAACTCCTTCCCTCCCTCCTGCCCTTCTTCTTAATCTTCTTCTTCCTTCCTTACACACACACACACACACACACACACACACTCACACTCACATACATACATAGATAGATAGATAGAGAGAGAGAGAGAGAGAGAGAGAGAGAGAGAGAGAGAGAGACCATCTTTTTCTATTCTTCTATGCTTGTATATATCCATAGATAGTTATATATACTTAGCGAAGATGTAATCCTTGTTAATACTAAGTCAGATATGACTGAGCTACCGTATAACAGCAAACGGTACTACCTGCTTTCTGTTAGAGCCGAATGTTGGGCGGCGCTTACCAAACACGACACCCCACATTGTGCCAACGGCTTCGGGCGGAAGAGCGCAATTGGGACGGTACAAGCCCTACCCTGATGTGAGGAAATGCAACCTAAAGACAAAGTGTCATGGCAGGGCAGACCAGGCCCTAAGCCTTGGTTGGCGGCTAGTCTAGGATCGAAGCTCCGACAGGCGGACAATTAGAGCATTGCTTTGCTGATCCGGCAGCTTCTGCAGCTTGTCTTGTTCCAGATGTAGAGGAGTTACCTTTCCTCTGGAGTGAACTAGGCAGGCCGAGAGAGGGATCATGCTGCATGGGCAACACATGATTTCTATATTTTAGCCCAGGCTTTGTGCTATGGAGAGGCAATAACTCCTTCCCTTACAAACTATCCTCTGTCAAGACGGCAAGGTGCCAATGGTAATGTTAATACTAGTGAATATTGATTTTTAAACTATAAACTATACATTATAGTATAGTGATATTAGTTGCGCGTGCCAGAGAACAGGAATCGCCAACTACAACCGAAATAAGTATATATATAATGGAGATGCCGCTGATACTAAAACAGCGAAATAGAGGGAAAATGAAAGGTGCGAACGGCACACAAAATGCGAATTTTAGCCGGCTGCACTAGACTATAGATTATCAAAAGTCCAGATAATAACACTCGATTATTAACTAGGGACTAATAGAATCTATACTAGAAGAGTGGATCACCAGTGAAGTAATATAATTATAGAATGTGTTGGGTAATTCGGAGGAATAAATGGTGATAGGAAATACTGAATATGTAATTGTGAAATAATAATTTTTTTCACAAAGTCTGATTGAGACCGCGTGTGTCAACGATCACACCATGACAGCGTGGGATAGGGGCAAGCCACCTTCACATCAGTATCGTCGCTTGAACGAAGGCCTTCCACTCGCCTACCCTCTATATCTCTGTTAATACTTCAACTTCGTGTAGTATTTAATTTGTGTGTGTCTGGGGTGAATCAGAATTATAATTTACAATACTGCTTCATGTGGTGAGATAGAATCTGTGTGCGTCATAATATATGTTCATACTTTGTTAAATGAACGTAATTTGTGTTCTTTATAATCTATGGAGGTATTTCGTCAGGTGAATGTACTTGTATGATTCATAGTCTGTGGTGTACTTCATCGAGTGAATGGAATCTGTGATTCATAATGATGCTCGGGCTTCATAGTTAAGTGTAATCTGTGTGATGCATACTCCTTGTCTACTCTTCATAGTGGTAAATGTATTTGGTGTGATTTATAATATATGTGAATACATCATTGTAGAAAGTACAATCTGTATGTTGTAGATTGTGATCAGACTTAGAAAATATACAATGATGTGTCAGTAGTCTGTGGAATGAAATACTTGTGCGTCTGAATCGGACTAGAATTATTATAGATGTGGCTAAGGAACCAGTAGTTGTACACTTTAGCCGTTTGTCATTGTGTTGTTAGTAGTCATAGCGTCAGGGATGTGGCTGTGACAGAGGAAGATAGTCTTGTGACGCTAGTCGTGTCTGAATATGAGACTGAGTAATGGGCAATGAGTGTATCTTGTGTATCAGCAGGAGTGTATGACAAGAGCATTCATCTGTTCTCATTAAATACCTTCCCGGAGTTCTGCCTGCACCTTCATTGTTGGTACCGTTGAGTCATCGACCTACAGCAACGCATTACTTACCTGTTCCTGGACACCCTGTCTATTGCCGGAGAGTGTGCGAATCAGCCGCCTCACCTGGAACATCACCCGAGTCGACAACCCGGAGCGAAATCCACGGCTAAGTGACAGACATCACTGCCTGACACCTGTAGCCTGTCCACTTGGCAACTTAGTATATGATTATCTTTGCAGACACGCTAGGGCGACTACATCTTTACACGCAACAAGTTTATCAATAAATGTAATTATTATATGTGATACTAGAACCCTACATATATCCTAAATCACGAGCCAATTCGGCCTCTTCTTCGACAGTGATTAGTCTTTCGGAATTCTGAAAGTCTATTTGTTGCTATTTCTGATCATTGACTATCAAAATAGTCAACTTCACGCTATACCCCCTCACTCCCTCCCTTTCAGTCTGCCTATCTCTCTCACTCTCTTTCTGTCTGCCCCCTCTATCACTTCCATCTTTCGAGCAGAGTGCATCAAACGTAGCTATACACCTCAGAGGTCAGAGTGCCCGACATCAACCTACAGGTGTGTCCATGTTTCCTCCAGCTAGACAGATTCTCCGTGTGATTGTCGGTGACGTACAGACACGCCCAGGCGTGACTACGTTTTAACATGTCATGACTACCAACTTAACTATGAAATAGAAACATGGCATTCTACGCCTCACGAGGAGAGTCATGAAAGAGCGCTTTTCGTTTGTCAGAATGACACGAAGTCATCAATGGGCCTTCTCCGAAGTCGGAGAGTGTCTGCCTGTACGGCGAGGAACCGCCAGTCTGGACACCAATAAGCCAGACATGGGACAACGGATACTCACGCAAACCTCAGGTCCTGTATGACATCACACTGATGTTGGACAACAGGATGCCTTCATCCGACATACAGGACTTCGCGTTGGAGCTCAAGCCAACGAACACAAGCAAGCAAGCAAGCATCAATGGTCCTCTCCAAGTAGGGAAACCCACGGTGTGTGCAAGATATGATACTGAAACATCACATCTGGAGAGACGCGTATCAGGATATAACCAGGTCTTGATTCAGTACATCACATACAGACTGGACGTGGCTAGGCCTGGGGTGGCCATTTTCTATCAAGGGTTTGGGGTATTTCACTGTCAATAGACGCCATCCCAGAGTCCTGGGGGGGGGGGGGGGGAAGAGAGAGAGAGGTGTTATCCTTTACAACAACGTGAGAATGACATCATTTCGATTGTTTCATGTGGCTTTTGTGGTTTAATTTGTCATCCGTTTCTAAGGATGTATCTTGCCTCTAAATGGCACGAGATCTGCCATTGTCGAGGGCAGCCGTGTAAAAGGTTAGCAGTGGAAAGATAACATCAAGAGTTGGACAACAGTAGCATGTCAGAGCGAAATGCCAGTAGAAAAAAAAACGAAAAGTGGTAGAGATGGCATATCATCATCATCATCATCATCATCATCATCATCATCATCATCATCATCATCATCATCAGATGTCATGCCGACAAGCATGGGCAGTGTGTGGTTCTGTGTATCTGTAAGAAAGGTAGTCTGACATTGCTGTCCTTCTCAGAAAGGGCTCTGTCATTCGATTCGCGAGTGCAATTTCTCGGAGACTCGAAGTCATCGCGATCGCGGATCGGGTTCATCTCTGGAGCTACGGAGTTCATGTTTTGTACGACGCTTTCGGAAGACAGCCCTGCGGAAAGATACCCAGTCATATGGAATAAAACCCGGTGTCATTAAGTCCAGCCTCTCGTTTTAAAGTCCTTTACACCCCTTTAGTGACCTTACAGGTCGGTGACCATGGCCATTGTCTCTATAAAGAGATCCTGTGCCCACAGTCGTCAACTGGAGTCCACAAGCAATATCTAAGACGTTATAGGGCTGATTTCAATTGACACGTGATGTTACCTGGACGGGTATCTAGGAAGCGGCACATGAGGCAACGGTCCAGGGATGATGTTGGAATAAGAACCACTCTTGTCTCTGCTACTGTCGCCTGCCCGCGACTGCCTGGTGGGGCTGAGGTAGGAGTCGTCTACATGAGGTCTTGAAGAAGATTTCCCGAATGATCTCGATGTACTGTGAGGCGATCTGTCTATCTGGACACCTATGGAAAGTATTTACAATAACCACCCATGATACAATAGTTTCGTGCGAGTTCAAGAATCAACGTCATTGCACTGGAGACAACCCCACATGTTGATAATCACAGACCACACAAACAATGTGGAGTGTGTTATCCCTACGGTAATCTCACATTCAAAATAGGATTTATTTTTTCGGCCAAAGTATTATTCGTTTATTCACTTCATATGGTATATAACTCTGCGATATTCACATGACGAGATGCAGCGAAAAATGTCAGGCAAGGAATCGTGAAATATATTGTTTGTGGCTTCTGTGTATAAATTCCCACATGTTCTTCGCCCGCTTCTTCAGTAGCCAAGGAAGTGTTTCCACGCTGATGATACCAGTGGTGGTTTTACTAAACTGTCCTCTGCATTTCCCCCAACTAGTTGATGTTTTCTAAACACTCAGCTCACTCTCCGCTGAATGAGCCTGTCCAGATGTGGATTATGCCTGTTTTCCTGCACTTTCCACGTGATCCCAGACAGTCTTCAACACGTCAGCTTTGTCATGAAGTAGCTACCCACACACAGGAGCCCAGCAGCCAGTCTATCAGCCTGATATTGCCTCGCACACCCGCATGTTCTGGGCAACAGTTTCTCAGAGAATAAACAACCGTATACATTTTATAAACATTTTCAGTTCAGTTCCTTTTAGCAATAATATTATCATTGTACTCCGGACATGTCCGTGTGTCCTAAGATTTGCTAGGTAGTAAATCAATCAGCGTAGAGGGACTAATTGTCGTGCCTCAACTTGTGTACAGAAGTTATGCGACAAAAGATAACAGTCTGTCGCTGTAGGACCCCATGAGGTAATTTAAATAATATAAGAAATTAATTCGCAGGTATCAACTTCCATTCATAGAAGAAAAAAACAAAGACGTGATGGCGGCTGGTTTGAATCATTTTTTTCCCCCACATTTCCATGCTGTTTCAGGATATTGCGGTCAACATCAGCATCTTTCAGCTGTATGTTGATTCCTAGGCTAGATTACGCTCATCAGCACGCCACGACTTTCTGAGCGACCGGCTCCATACTCTCATAAGTCACTGGTGCAACTCGAACCTCTTCCAATTCTCGTGCACTCACGTCAACCACGAGAGTATTCGGGATTACGGAGAAAGCTGCTAACCCCTCGGCGGTTTGAATCATATGGTGTCTATAATTTTTATATTTTCCATTTCAGTGTCCTCTTACCTCTGCGTTTTTTCTTTGCTTCTACGAGTGCCAATCAATAAATGTGAATTTATCTGTAAATCGTGTGTGTGTGTGTGTGTGTGTTCAATCATTACAACGGCGTTAAGTTGGGCTTAAACGTTGACTTCTCTTTCAGAAAGCACTGGCAAACTACTGAACGTAAAATTGCCGAGAGAACTAACCTGGGGTTGATCGCAACGTCCTGCAGAGGACATGAAACATTTAAAAACAAAATCTATACAGTTGGGTTTCTGAAAACTTGTGTGCGGCTCATTCTTCTGTGTGGATGCGAATACTGGGCAACAAGTAATGACTGTCGAGCTGCGATGTTTGAGAAGATGGTACAGAATATCGTGAAGAGAGACAAAAGCAAGCATGAGGTATTGAGAGTGCTACTGTTGCAAGAGTACATATGAAAACTATAAGAAACATACAACTGACACGTATAGGGCATATCCACAGAATCACGTGGATAAACAGATAGGTCATCACTGCTTGGAGAGAATGGTGCTGCAGGGAGTGAGCAGGGGATCTGGCCGACACTTAGGACTCCCAGAACAGGCCAGACGGACACATAATCAGACTGCAAATGATAATATAATTATTGGGATTCTTCGCTGGCTGTTGAAGATGAAGACGGAGCAAGAATGAGAATATCTCGATTGCAGCGATGTCGGTTCTTGACTAAACTCGGCTGAGGTGAAATAGAAAATGTAGCTACACGTGAGTAAATATAAGACAAGAGAGGCAGAGGCGTATGTGGAAAGATGAAACAGCTGGGCAACAAATAATAGAACAACTAACATCAGTTTCATCAAATGTCTTGAGACCAAACAATAGAATAAGCAGCATTAACTTCATCAAACATCTGGGCAACAAATAATAAAATAAGCAACTTCAACTTCAAGAGGAAGCTAGGTAACAAACAATAGAATAAGCAACATTGCCAAGACACAACAGAGCACATGACGCTAAAAACAGAAGGAGCAGAACTCTCGATCGGAAATTCTGAAATAACTAAGAGACTAGCGCATCACGTCAATGTTGTTGATCAATAGTTACGGCAGTCAGATCATGGATTCCAACAAAGAAACAGCACGTTGAAATTGTCTAGAACTTGGAAAAGAATACTGAAGAGCAGGACAACATCATTATGGCCAATATAGATTGCAGTGGACAACGTACAAAGTTGGAAAGATATATGAGCCCGAAAGAATAGACCGAAGGCAACAGATCCAAACGGGACTGGGTATCTCACGGCAAGGTCAAACCTATTCTTGATAAAGAATGACAGAAGAATAGCGGCAGGAATCAATTAGAGGTCTAGTGTTTTCAACGATCGATTACTCATATCTCACCATCAGAGACAGTGTATATGTATGTTATGGATATTTAAGGATCGTTTGAGAATTACACGAGAAATAATTTAATTTGCCGGTCTTCAGTCCTTTTGATTGCCGTTGAGTTTTTCCTGCTTCGAGATTTGTTGAAAGAGTGTCACACCCTGGACACCTTATCTGTTAATGATTTAGATTGAATTTTGTTGAGACACTTTTCAGCAACCTCTGGGCAACAAATAATAGAATAAGCAACATCAATTTCAAGAAAAAGCTAGGCAACAAATAATAGAATAAGCAACATCAACTTCGCTTACACTCAGGAAATAAATGACCGTAGACCTCGAGGTAGACCAAGAAGACGGTGGAGAGATTATATATATATACAGACCTACAAGCACTTGGAATCAACGACTGGCAAGAGAAGGTCAACCGGAGAGACGAATGGAGACGGATTGTATCTGCAGCAAAGAACCTCAATGACTCGGAACGCTGAAGAAGAAGAAGAACATCAACTTCAAGAAAAAGCTAGGCAACAAATAATAGTGTAGTTGTAGCCAACACCACTTCATAAAAAGATGAGACTACAGAGTGGGGTGGAGAATAATCATCGCTGGTGTCTGCTCCAGGTCTGGCGCCTGAAGAAATAATAGAAGATATGTTTCTACCAAACCTCTGCGGCCAATGCAAAATATGTAAACATAACACACAGTAACAACAACAAGTTAGTTGCATATCCTTCACAGGACGTCGCTGCCCATACTAGTTCTTCTTCTTCTTCTTCTTTCGTTCGCTTGAAATATGTCTATAAATGCAATGCTGTCTCTTGTATGAATCTAACAGTCTTTTTCAGTTCACACAGCGGTCCATAGAGTTTATCTTCCACTGTCGACTCTCTAGGCCAGAAGGTTTGCCTAGATATGTTATATTTTGGGCAGTCATGGAGTATGTGCTCTGCTGTCTGCGACGCCAATCCACATGTGCACATGGCTATTTCACCAATCTTGAATTTTGTATACATGTGGTTGCGTAATCTATTGTGCCCTGTTCTGAGGCGCAGAATAATGACTTGTTCTGGTCTGTCCATAACGTGGTAGTCATCTTGAGCAGGTTTTGGTGGCTTTCTGACTGATTTGATCATTCTTTTCTTTTGGTGGTATGTAACGGGCACATCAGGCTGTTCTTCTTTGGCTCCTTCCTTAGCCAATTGATCAGCTCTGTCGTTTCCGGGTACTCCACAGTGGGATGGTATCCACTGTATGGTGACCTTATGCTGACTGCTAAGTTCAGAAAGTAGTGTCCTTAGTACTGGCAATTTCCCAGACAGGAGCGCCTCGAGTACTGATTTTGCATCTGTCAATAGCACCACAGGTTGTGTACCATTGCTGGTATTTAGTAATTTCTCTGTTGCTATCTTGATTGCCTCAATTTCAGCATCATAGTTATGGCAGTACTTTCCTGTCGGTACTCTAGCTGTGTCCCTAGTATTATTTGGGTATTCTATGTACACTCCCGCTCCTCCATTTCGAACAGCATTTTGTGCTGACCCATCTGTGTAGACTCGGATCCAGAGGTCCTGTGGGTATTCTTCATCAAGGAAGCTGAGAGTGGCTGTTCTGCGCTGCACACTGTTCTGTTCTTCCTTGTCAAATATTCCTCTCACTTTTGTCTGGATTTGTAATGATAGTCTATGTTCATCTTTCCATGGAGTTCGCTCTGGAATAGTTGTTAGGGGATACCAACTGTGGGCAGATCGGTGGTTTCTCTGCAGAGTCGTTTGGCCTGGTGGATAAAACTACTTCTTTTCAACCGCCCCATAGCTAGGTTTTCAAATCTGTTCTTCATAGGGTGGCCTGGCAAGCTGAGGAACTTTTCTGCTTGTATTAGCGTTTTCGTATCTCTGCGCTCACTCAGTGCTTGTGTCCTCCCCATCTTCTCCATTTCCACTATAGGGGTTGATCTCATCCCTCCTGTGGTGACTCTAAGTGCTTGATTTTGCACTTGTCCAGCTCTTGTAGTGTGGTTTTTGATGCCGAACACCACGCAGTTGACCCGTATTCCAGGTGTGGTCGTATGCTCTGTTGATAAACTTTGCTAAGTATTTTCCCACTGGCTCCCCATGTGGTTCCACTTAGCTTTCTCAGGATGGCTATTTTCCTTCTGGCTTTTGCTACTGCTTTGTTGATGTGCTTTCTCCATGTCAGCCTGCCATCAAATGTTACTCCAAGGTATGTTGGTTCTTTATCTTCTCTTAGGGGTGTTCCATTTATCTGGATGGATCCCTGCCTTTTGTTTTGGAGAGAGGGTAAATAGGGTGGTGCTGCACTTGTCAGTGTTTATGCTGACACACCATCTATTTGCCCATGCAACAAATGTATCTACAGCTCTTTGTAGCAATCTGGTGGCCACTGATGCATGTTCATTTGTGCTCCATAGAACCAGGTCATCGGCGTACATTGCCGCTTTAATTCCATGCGGTAGATTAGCAACGAGATCATTGATGAAGATTAGAAAAAGTGTGGGGGACAAGACTCCGCCCTGGGGAACACCGTGACGCAGTAGTACTTTCTTGCTCTTGAGTCCGTCTATCTGTACTCGGGCTCTTCTGTTGTGCAAGTATGCTTTCACCCATTTGTACATTCTTCCATTGACTTTGCAGTTTCTCAGTTTCTTCATCAGACCTTCTTTCCAGACTTTGTCAAAGGCTTTCTTCAAATTTATCCATGCCGCAAGCACCGGCTTCTTCTCTTGGAATGCATCCTCAATTTCTTGAGAGAGGTAGGTTGTCTGATCTTCCGTAGAGTAGCACTGCCTAAAGCCAGCCTGCTGTGGCACAAGGATGTTTTTACTTTCAATGTACCACTGCAGTCTGTGATTGATGATGCGCTCCAGTGTTTTGCAGAGACAGCTGGTGAGGCTAATTGGTCTGTAGCTAGAGGCAATGGAACTATCTTTCCCTGATTTTAGGAGGGGTATCATGATTGCTTCTCTCCAGGCTTGTGGAACACTGCCTAAGGTCCAACTGTTATTGAAGATCTGCAACAGCTTTGCTTTGGCCTCTGTTCCTAGGTTCCTGATCATTTCATTGGAGATACCATCAGCTCCTGGTGACTTTCTCATTTTCAGTTTTGATATGGCTAGCTCCAGTTCGCTGATTGTGATGGGTGCCTCCAGAACCTCATGTACTATTTCCTTCTGTCCTGTATGTTGCCGTTTCTCTCGAATCTCTTGTTGTTTCTCTGGACTAATTTTGATATTGTTATCTTGTGCGAATGAGTCCGCAAAATGGTCAGCTGCTTGCTTTCTTGTTAAGATGTTTCCATCTTTATGTAGTGCAATTTTTGAGTTTCTCCCTGTGCCCTCATCGTTAAGTTGTTTTATTAGCTTCCACAATTTCCTAGTGTCTCTTTCAAAGTTCAGAGACTCTGTTTTTCTCCTGCCAGCTTTTCCGTCTAGCCTGCAGCTTGGCCCTTTGAAATTTGGCTTTTGCGTGCTGGAATTTATTGTGGTGCTCTTGGCTGGGTGTGGCCTCTGCTTGCTTTCTACACACTTCCACATCATTATGCAACTGTTCCAGTTCACTACTCCAGTAGGGTTTATATTGTTTACGGGCTCCTCTTGGTACTGTTTCTCGCGCTGCCTGTAGTATGCATTTCCCAAACTCTTCAACTACTTTATTTATGTCTTTCTCAGTGTTCAGGTTTCTAACCAGTATGCTGGTGCGATTCTTGTACATTGCCCAGTCTGCTTTCTTGTAGTTCCACCTCGAGAGGGTGCTGCTTTCACTTACAAGCTCATTTTCTACAGTTAGAAAGACTGGCCGATGGTCACTGCCACCAAGTTGTTTCCCAACAATTCGTGTAATGTTCCACTCCAGGTCTGGTGAATGAAAAGCCAGGTCAGGTGTAGTTGTAGTGTGCCATGATCTCGAGTAGAAAGTATGTGGGTCGGACGGCTTGTTAACCAAGATGAATCTATTCTCATCCTGCCAGTCTTCCAGTCTCTCTCCTCTCTGGTCCATGTGATCATAGCCCCAACTCTGCGAGTGGCTGTTGAAATCGCCACACACAATCATTTTTTCTGTTAATGGTAGTGTGTCCAGTGCCTGTGGGCGGTCACTTGGACAGTAGTAATTGATCAGATGTAGGTCTGTATAGCCTGTCTTAAGTTTAAGTGTCTGATACTCAGCCCCTTCCATGTAGACTTCGATTTGGGAAGCAGTGATGTTATTTTTTACAAGGGTAAGTATCCCACCTTTTCGCCTGTCCTTTCGGTCAGATCGGTAACACTGGTAGCCTCTGATTTTGAAGGCTATATTTTCGTTGAGGTGAGTTTCTTGCAAGCAACATATGCTTACTTTTTCTTGGTCCAGGATGTTTTCTAATTCTATTTTTTTGTTGCTGACTCCCTCCGCATTCCAGTGCATTATTTTAAGTCTTTGTTTAGTATGGCCAGCCGTTCTATTCTCATGTCCCTGGCTCCACAGGACATCTGAGAAGGACCTCCAGTAGTTGGGGTTGGACCCTTTCGAGACATAGGGCCCGGCACTGCACCTGCCTGGGGGTCCAAAGCAGGGCGAGCACCATAACATTTAGCAGTAGTCGACATATTCCATTTTGCGTAATTGCGTGGCATCCTGATTTCTGTGGTGCGCCTCCTGGCTGGTTGCCTCCGTCTTCAGCACCTTTCCTTTGCTAGAGCAGACTGTGGTCTCACTCGAGTTTAGATGTGTACGCGCGCACACACGTGTCTGCACATGCATGTACGTGCATACACATCTAGAGCATACTGGATACTGTTTATTTTTCGGCGCCAGAAACTCGCCGTCGCCCCTTCTCCTGTTAGTAGAAACAGTTCCGCCACGTGAAGGCCAGGAGTTGGACTTTTGCTGCAGAGGTTATGTATTCACGAGCCATTGGGGTATTTAAGCAATGTTGGGCTCTCACCCCAACACTGCGCCCCAGCTACATACAGCAACATTTGGAACCGCCCATACTAGTATTCCTTAGCTGTTTGTGATTTACTAAGCAAGTTTACATTCAGTGGTTTGCCATTGATTTTTGAACGACCGGCGCTCATACCATTATTAAAAATCAACACAAGTCGGCGTGCTTCCATATCGCCTGCAGCTGATTTCAAACGTGTTTTGCGGGACAGCGAATAGTGTTCGCTACCCTGTCGCCACAGCGAGCGGTGACACAAAGTAAATGACCCCTTTGCTTGGTATACGGTGTTAGACTGATATATTCATAGGCCAGTCGGAACTCCCTGGGTGATGTGGTCTACCTCTCACCGCGGACTTTACTTGCCAAGTCATTTCCTGGTACTCATTTTAGGCTGGGTCAGCCTCGAAGTCCGTCCGGGTAAATTTGGTAAAGTCAGGCTCGATGCGAATTCGAACCCAACAGGCTGATCAACTTGAGAACAAAATGAGGCAACTTACTGTACGATCTTGCGGTTTTGAGTGCCGTGACGTCATCGTGCAGCATCTTGATTTCTGACCTCAGCGCTCCAAGATGGCCGTCCAACATTTCTGCGTCAATGATTCGACGGCCGTCCGTAGTTTCTCCAAGATTTCTGTAGTGATATCCTGCCAAAGACTGGTCTAGTAGTGGGAAATCCCCTGCAAGAATTTGTTAGCAGTGAAAACACAACGATGTCGTCACTATTTCTGATAGAAAACTAACGTTAACTCTCTCTCTCTCTCTCTCTCTCTCTCTCTCTCTCTCTCTCTCTCTCTCTCTCTCTCTCTCTCTCTCTCTCTCTCTCTCTCTCTCTCTCTCTCTCTCTCTCTCTCTCTCCATCCCCCATCCCTCCGGTATCTACCTAAGCATAATGATGACGATGTTGGTGTTGATGATGATAATTATGTATTTGTTTTTGCTCCAGCGCGCTTTGAACTCCGACGTAATCCACACACCTGCTACTACCTCCACTGAGAGCACTGGACTGATTGTGCATGAGAATTAACTTTCCCTGCTAGCAGTTTCCTCCGCCATCAGATGCACCCAACCAACCTGAATTCCGAGGTAATGATGATGATGATGATGATAATGATGATGATGATGGTGATGATGATGATGATGATGATGATGATGATGATGATGATGATGATGATGATGATGATGATGATAATAACCATCCTAGAAATATTTCGTGATAATTATGGCGATAATGGTAATAATTGATGGTGCTGGTGCTAGTAGTGACAACAGTAGCAGTAGATTAATAGTAGTAGTAATAATAGTAGTTGTAGTGGTGATGGTAGTAATAATTGTAATAGTAATAATGGTATCTACACTAGTAATAGCAATAGTAGCAATAATAATAGTAGTAGTCGCGCTTTTGTTGTTGCTCTTGTTAGAAAGGGAGGAGGCGGCTAAAGACCAGATAGAAAAATGAACAATGAGGGAACATGCCCACGGCAGCAGAGGATATGAAGACGGGACAAAAACAATAAACCTAACTTACTGAAGACGGAACAAAAATACCGGATATAACGTACTGAAGACGGGACAAAAACACCGGATATAACGTACTGAAGACGGGACAAGAACACGTGATACAACGTACTGTTAATAGGACAAAAACACTGGATATAACGTAGTGAAGACGCGACAAAAACACCGGATATAACGTACTGAAGACGGGACAGGAACACGTGATACAACGTACTGTTAATAGGACAAAGACACTGGATATAACGTAGTGAAGACGGGACAAAAGCACTGGACAGCACTTACTGAAGACGGGACAAAAACACTGTACAGAACTTACTGACAGAATTCCGGCCCTTTAAGGTTGCTATGTCCTCGTGGACTGTCTTCATCTTAACCTTGAGGTCATTCATCTGCTGTTGGAGGTGCCCGTGGAGGAGCTCCTGATGCCCAAGACCTACCGATTGTCTTAGTGGGCTGCGGTCGGAACTGTAGGCTTCTGGCTCTCGCTGCATGGCCAGTTTGTCCCGCTGTGTTCTGGAGTCTGCATTTATGGAATAAAAGACTTCTAGTTATAGACAATGGCAAAACACATGTTAGTTTATTCCACGCCTATGTATACACGCGAGCAGGGACCTAGGACTCCTCAACATATACTAGGGGAATCCCCGTGGCTAAGTGGTTTAAGCCGCCTACTTCGCACTCCGAAGAATGTGGGTCGGTTTCCTAACTCCGTCTTTCGGTTCACGGGGGGCAGTTTTCTCGGAGACACTTTTCGGTTGTCGCTGGAGCTACGGAGTCCGTGCTCCGACTGATGCTTTTGCTCTGTGCGACGCTTTTGAAGTTGCTCTGTGCTGAGCTTCTGACATGTTGCTCTGTGCGATGCTTTATTATGTTGCTCTGTGCGAGTCTTGACATGTTCTTATATAACGCTTTCGGCACGCTCCCTTGCAGGGAAAAAAACAGAGCCATATTGGATAAAACATGATGCAACGAAGTCGACCCTCTGGCCCATAAACTCTGTAAATATGATGGAATCTGTCTAGACTCTAGAGGAAGCAAACTTGACACGAATGCATGCCGAGGTCGTACAGACTGACCTTTGAGGCGCAAACTAGATGTTAGGCACTCCCCTCAAAAGGGGAAACTAAGAAAAAAACCTGTTATGTACTACAATACCCCCAAGCAGCGCAGAGCTGAGATCTGTAACACGGAGAGAGGGGGAAGAAAGAAGTAAGTAAGATTAGATATTTGCAACTGCTGGCAACAAACTGACCAGCAAATCCATAAGAATGTTATCTGATTCGGTTAGTTTAGTTGCATATCCTTTACAGGACGTTGCAGTCAATACCAGCATTTGTGTGCTGTTGTGATGTCTTGGCAAGTTTACGTTCGGTAGTTTGCCATTGCTTTCTGAACGACCGGCACCCATACCATTTTCGTTAAAAAAAAAACCAAACGCAACGCGGTCTGCTGCCAATCGCGCGCAGATGTGTTTAAACGCGGATATGCGGGATGAGGAACCGCGCCCGTAACACCTTCACCCACATAGCCGCTATCTGATTCAGTTACGAAGGATTATATATTGTCAAACGTGACTTCCCATTTGGTCAGAAAGACTATATATTGCCTTACGTGGGTCATCGTTTTATGTGTTTTTTTTCTGGTATCTTCCGCAATTTTAAAGCTCAGTGAATGAAAATTTACATTATAATATTCTTCATGTAATTGTGTACCAAGTTTGCTAAACCACTGAATCAGATATGAACAGACTAAAAGCCTTATTAAAGTCAGTGGTGAACGTCTGCTCTGTTGTGACCAACGTTTGACGTAATGTTGTCAATACAGAGACCAGTGCCTGTGGGGAAACTTAAAAAGCTGGACAAGAAACAAACAATTTTGATTTCATGAAAAATATCAGGTGAGAGAGATTATTGTAGAGTCATGGTCGCCGAGATCTGTCCATGAATAGGCACTTGAAAGCAACAATAACAACAACATCAAAAACAACAAAAGAGAAGAAGCAAATTTATTGTTTAGGCTGAGAATGACCAAACCCGGGACACCCTCAATACGCAGTTTCGGCTGAGGTTAGCAGAGCTCACCAACGTCACCGTCCTGTGTGTTGACAGCTGCCGCAGTCATTTTGGTTGAATATTTCGGAGCTTGAGAGACGTAGATTTGTCTCGTTTGTCGCTTGTGTGATTCATTCTAATAGGATAATATTTTAATTGTGTGGTCTTGGAACTGTGCGTCTGTCGTTACCAGCCATGTCGTTACAATTGTAAGCACAGTTTGCTTTGAACTTCTCTTCCTAGAAAGTTTATGTATGTTATTTCATGTTCAGAGACACAGTTGTAATAATATTTAAAAGTGTTTTTAATATCATTCCTATAGAGAAGACAACCACAAATGTATCAAGACATTTGTAAATCAATGGAGAGCAATTGCAGGAACGGGCATTTTCAATATATAGGTTCGCTGCTGGCAGGTCATGGACATGTGTTGACAGAATCTGTAAGAAGAACAAACATAGTTCTACGAACACACCTGCAGTTAAATGAACCATTTATGAGGGGGGAGTCAGAACATCAAAAGTGAAAGTACTGAGCGCATGCATGTTTTTTGTGGCAACACACGGGCCTGGAACTTGGAAACTGAAAACATCAGCTGAAAAACACGCATGCACATTTGAATACGTGTTTCAGACGTGTGTTAAAAATCTCATTGGACGGAAGGTAGAACAGACAGCGCTATCCAACAAGAACTCTGTATTGAAGAAGCTGTATAAGTAAGACAAATACAATTGTATATTTGGGGATGTAGACATGCATGCTGGTAAAAGAGTGTGGCGTACCAGGGAAGCGGAGAGGATGCCCACTCGTAGATGGATTCGTGTATGATTTGATTTGAAAGAGTTCACACATGACAGCAACAGAGGCAAGGTCTCTGGCTTGTGATAGAGAAGAATTTGGGGAAAAACTGTGATGAGATACAGTTCTGCTACACAGGGCAAACCGCTGGATGGTGATGGTGGACGGTGGCTTGTGCAACCAGTTGTTACCTTTTGCCGTTAACGTCAGGAGTTTTTTTCAATTTGAACCAACTGTGTTCTTGTATCAACAACGGAAAACTGAATCCTGTGAGATATGTGTGTGTGTGAATTATTGTGGAAAAAAAACTTTTTGTAAAAAAAGGTTTTTTTTGGTGGTTTAATTTTAAAAAAAATAACCCCCCCCAAAAGATCAATGGGGGGGGGTTTTTAAAAATTTACCGGAAAATTGACAAACCGGGTTAAACCCCAATTTTGGGAAGTGCTCGTGGAGGAGCTCCTGATGCCCAAGACCTACCGATTGTCTTAGTGGGCTGCGGTCGGAACTGTAGGCTTCTGGCTCTCGCTGCATGGCCAGTTTGTCCCGCTGTGTTCTAGAGTCTGCATTTATAGAATAAAAGACTTCTAGTTATAGACAATGGCAAAACACATGTTAGTTTATTCCACGCCTATGTATACACGCGAGCGGGGACCTCGGACTCCTCAACATATACTAGGGGAATCCCCGTGGCTAAGTGGTTAAGCCGCCTACTTCGCACTCCGAATAATGTGGGCGGTTTCCTAACTCCGTCTTTCGGTTCACAGGGGGCAGTTTTCTCGGAGACACTTTTCGGTTGTCGCTGGAGCTACGGAGTCCGTGCTCCGACTGATGCTTTTGCTCTGTGCGACGCTTTTGACATGTTGCTCTGTGCTGAGCTTCTGACATGTTGCTCTGTGCGATGTTTTTATTATGTTGCTCTGTGCGAGTCTTGACATGTTGCTCTATATAACGCTTTCGGCACGCTGCTCTGCAGGGAAAAAAACAGAGCCATATTGGATAAAACATGATGCAACGAAGTCGACCCTCTGGCCCATAAACTCTGTAAATATGATGGAATCTGTCTAGACTCTAGAGGAAGCAAACTTGACACGAATGCATGCCGAGGTCGTACAGACTGACCTTTGAGGCGCATAACTAGATGTTAGGCACTCCCCTCGAAAGGGAAACTAAGAAGAAAACCTGTTATGTACTACAATACCGCCAAGCAGCGCAGAGCTGAGATCTGTAACACGGAGAGAGGGGTGAAGAAAGAAGTAAGTAAGATTAGATATTTGCAACTGCTGGCAACAAACTGACCAGCAAATCCATAAGAATGTTATCTGATTCGGTTAGTTTAGTTGCATATCCTTTACAGGACGTTGCAGTCAATACCAGCATTGTTGTGCTGTTGTGATCGTCTTGGCAAGTTTACGTTCGGTAGTTTGCCATTGCTTTCTGAACGACCGGCACCCATACCATTTTCGTAAAATAAAAAACAACGCAACGCGGTCTGCTGCCAAATCGCGCGCAGATTGTGTTTCTAAACGCGGGATATGCGGGATGAGGAACCGCGTCCGTAACACCTTCACCACATAGCCGCTATCTGATTCAGTTACGAAGGATTATATATTGTCAAACGTGACTTCCCATTTGGTCAGAAAGACTATATATTGCCTTACGTGGGTCATCGTTTTATGTGTTTTGTTCCCGGTATCTTCCGCAATTTTAAAGCTCAGTGAATGAAAATTTACATTATAATATTCTTCATGTAATTGTGTACCAAGTTTGCTAAACCACTGAATCAGATATGAACAGACTAAAAGCCTTATTAACGTCAGTGGTGAACGTCTGCTCTGTTGTGACCAACGTTTGACGTAATGTTGTCAATACAGAGACCAGTGCCTGTGGGAAGCTTAAACAGCTGGACAAGAAACAAACAATTTTGATTTCATGAAAAATATCAGGTGAGAGAGATTATTGTAGAGTCATGGTCGCCGAGATCTGTCCATGAATAGGCACTTGAAAGCAACAATAACAACAACATCAAAAACAACAAAAGAGAAGAAGCAAATTTATTGTTTAGGCTGAGAATGACCAAACCGGCACACCCTCAATACGCAGTTCTCGGCTGAGGTTAGCAGAGCTCACCAACGTCACCGTCCTGTGTGTTGACAGCTGCCGCAGTCATTTTGGTTGAATATTTCGGAGCTTGAGAGACGTAGATTTGTCTCGTTTGTCGCTTGTGTGATTCATTCTAATAGGATAATATTTTAATTGTGTGGTCTTGGAACTGTGCGTCTGTCGTTACCAGCCATGTCGTTACAATTGTAAGCACAGTTTGCTTTGAACTTCTCTTCCTAGAAAGTTTATGTATGTTATTTCATGTTCAGAGACACAGTTGTAATAATATTAATAGTGTATATTAATATCATTCCTATAGAGAAGACAACCACAAATGTATCAAGACATTTGTAAATCAATGGAGAGCAATTGCAGGAACGGGCAGTTTTCAATATATAGGTTCGCTGCTGGCAGGTCATGGACATGTGTTGACAGAATCTGTAAGAAGAACAAACATAGTTCTACGAACACACCTGCAGTTAAATGAACCATTTATGAGTGGGGCAGTCAGAACATCAAAAGTGAAAGTACTGAGCGCATGCATGTTTTTTGTGGCAACACACGGGCCTGGAACTTGGAAACTGAACACATCAGCTGAAAAACACGCATGCACATTTGAATACGTGTTACAGACGTGTGTTAAAAATCTCATTGGACGGAAGGTAGAACAGACAGCGCTATCCAACAAGAACTCTGTATTGAAGAAGCTGTATAAGTAAGACAAATACAATTGTATATTTGGGCATGTAGACATGCATGTCTGGTAAAAGAGTGTGGCGTACCAGGGAAGCGGAGAGGATGCCCACTCGTAGATGGATTCGTGTATGATTTGATTTGAAAGAGTTCACACATGACAGCAACAGAGGCAAGGTCTCTGGCTTGTGATAGAGAAGAATTTGGGAAATACTGTGATGAGATACAGTTCTGCTACACAGGGCAAACCGCTGGATGGTGATGGTGGACGGTGGCTTGTGCAACCAGTTGTTACCTTTTGCCGTTAACGTCAGGAGTTGTTTTCAATCTTGAACCAACTGTGTTCTTGTATCAACAACGGAAAACTGAATCCTGTGAGATATGTGTGTGTGTGAATTATTGTGAGAAACTATGTAACAGTTCGTGTTATAAGTACCCCAAAAGATCATGGTTTTAAAATTACCGAATTGACATCCGGTTACATGACATGTGTTAGAAAAACAATCCGTCAACTGTTTGTCCCCCTAGGCAGTGGATCCGACCTCTAGCTTTCAGTGTTGAGAGTGACAACGTACCAGGAGCAGTGTGCACGAAGCTTTAACACTCCTTCAACCGGTGTAAAGAGTAGGCTGTCAGGCCCATACACGCGCTATCTCAGACAATCGTGGCAGGTTATGTAAATAGCTCATACCGTAGTAGGTCCTTTGCAGAAAGTCGCTCTCACCATAACCCACCGAAGACTCTCGATCTTTCACTAGTTCGCTGCCTCATGCATTTTCATGTCCTGTGTGTCTGTCTTGTGTCCACCGTTATGTTGGCCGCCCATTCCAGCAGCCGTGTCTTCCATTATTGTTCTACCAAAGTCACTGTAACCTTTAATTTGACCAAAATACTCGATATTCCAGACATACCGGGAATGATAACCCGGTCAATAAACATCCGAGGTCGAATGTGTCGGCTGTTAGGTGCAAATATCGCAGCTCTGCTGTAAACTGACAAATGCAATTACTCTCAAAACAAACAAACAAAAAATGGGGCGAACGACGACGACGAAAAAGAATACAAGACATGACGCGGTTTATGAGCCAGGTTTCTTCCATGTTAAGACCTTGTAGAATGTCCGTATTTTTCTTCTTGGTTCGCAATACTCAGACCTTTTTCCTGTAACATTGAAGTTGTCTTCTGCACATCCATGTGTTGCCACGGGACAGATGCGAGTTTTGCACATGTTTGCTGGTGTTGTTCCGTAAGCTCTTCATATTGTTGAACGTCGGTATTGTCATGAACATGGTGTTGTTCCGTAAGCTCTTCATATTCATAGGAGGTCACCTCAGACAGATGCAAGGCCCAGAACACTTCGGATGAAGACACAGTGACAGTGAAAGAAATCAAGGCTGTGCTTCGACGATCAAAAAACAGTGCTCCAGGTCCTGATGGCATAAGATACGACGACATAAATAGGTGTACCGACAATGAGCTAGAGAAACTAGCAGACATGTACAATAACAGTATAGGGAGTGCTAGCATCAAGGAGGAATGGTTACATAGCTATCTGATTCCCATGCCGAAGCCTGACAAAGACCACACAAAAATTCAGGGATATCGAATTATAACCATGCAGAATACAATAGGCAAGCTGCTGGAGAAGGTAATTGCCAGGAAAATATCAAGCCAACTAGAGAGGGCAAGGTGTTTTTCCCACCTACCTGGGTGGGTACGTCCAAAAAAGAGAAACCCTGGGACCAATGCAGCAGTCTTTGCCCAGGATGTCTATGAAGGTTTCCACTCAGGCACTGAAACCGTTGCTGCAGCGATTGATCTTGAGGACGCATACAACAGAGTACCACTGGATTTTTAATGTTTCAGCTTCTCGAACTAAACGTAAGTCCATTCCTCCTTAGTTGGATCGCTGCGCCCTCTTCCAACGGAAAGTAGTTTTTTAGATGTGGCAGTTGGACTTCGGAAACCAACAACAATATATCCTGGCCTACACAGGGATCACCATTATCTCCGGTACTGTTCAAACGCCTACAACAGTGAGAATCACCAGTGAGCAGATCACTGGACCTGGCAGGACATTGTCATATGCCGATGATGTTTTAGTGTATCGTCAGGGTAAGGGATAGAGAGGAGGTTGCTGTGGAACTACAAACCGAACTCAATCGCATAAGTACTTGGTGTGATGAAGCTGGGGCAATGGTCAACCCAACAAAGGCAACAGTGACTTGGTTCTCGTTGAATAATCATATTGTCAACACTCCAACACCAACTGTAATGCTGTGTTCAGAGACGGTGGAAAGAACGCAGGCAATGAATTACCTGGGGATACGGTTTGATCGAAGCCTTGCTTATAATGTGCACATAGACCAGGTGATAACAAAGGCCAAG
This sequence comes from Cepaea nemoralis, assembly GCA_014155875.1. Lineage (NCBI taxonomy): Eukaryota > Metazoa > Mollusca > Gastropoda > Stylommatophora > Helicidae > Cepaea > Cepaea nemoralis. The sequence continues at coordinate 422,402 of JACEFZ010020011.1, read as the reverse complement.
CGGGGTTTGGCAGCGATGCGGGTGATGGCGGCAGCAAAACTGTGAGCAGCGCCATCTATGTCCTTCTGTACGAGGGGCTGGTCATGTCTGTTTGGAGTATGCAATGGCAATCCTGACTCTCAGCCATAAGCAGATAGAAAGGATGGAAAGGATACAGAATGAAGCTATGCGCATTATTCTTGGATGTACAAGAGATACAGCATGCAGGGCGAATGCGCTACCTTCTTGATTTTCCACCATTGAAGAGAGAATACAAGGTTGCAGGGCACGCGCCTACCTCAGAATTAACGCAAACACACAACATCCACTGCATAGTGAAATTAGGAAGGTGAAGGGCAGCAGGTTAAAAAGAGGACGGTCGTGGATGGGTCAAGCCGAAGACATTCTTCAACAGGTGTGTTCACTTGAGGACTTAGAACCTGGCGAGGAGTGGGTGCAAGTGCCAACAGACTTCTGCACATCCTTTTCAGTTTGCATCCAACTAGATAGAAAATGCAGACAAGAAATCCGGCTGCTGTTGAGGCTGAAGTACAAGCGTTGATTTTCGAGAATTCGCTAGACGGTGACGCGGTCATCTACACAGATGGGTCGGTCGTCCGACATGTGAGAAGCTCATGGGCCTTTACAGCTCGGGCCGGAGGGAGAATTGTGAAGGAGGACTCTGGTGCTTTCACTGAAACCACAAGTAGCCTGACCATGGAAGTCATGGCAGTAAGTAAAGCAATAACATGGCTCGAGACACAGACATTCACTAGGGCTTGTTTCCTTAGCGACTCAATGAACATGATCAAGAGGATAGAGGAGGGGTCGATCCGAAGAGAATGGTTGCTGCCTCTGGAGCGGTCTCGGCTGGCAAAGATTAGTTTCATCTTCGTGCCAGGGCATGCGGGAGTACAAGGAAATGAGCGGGCTGACAAGCTCGCAGGTGAGGCTACTGTGGAGGGCGGACGCGCCATGGACCAGGCGACATTCTGAATGCTCTACGAGAAGTAAGACTTTTGCGAGAACCAAGTGATGACTGTGAATCTACAACAATGGCCAGACTGCGAGAGCAGCAAATTAAAAGAGGGGTGGCCAAACAAGAACACTACGCAGGAAGCCAAAGAAGATTGATAAACCAACACAGAACTGGCGTCGTTAGCCGCTACACGCTGCGGGATTTGCTGAGGAGGGGATCCGAGCACTTATGGACTGAATGGTTCGATGTGCAATGAGGATGATCTGTCGACTAACTAACTAACTAACTAAGCTCTTCATATGTTGAATGTCGATATTGCCATGAACATAGTGTTGATCCGTAGGCTCTTCATGTTGTTGAATGCCGGTATTGCCATGAACATTGTGTTGATCCGTAGGCTCTTCATATTGTTGAACGTCGGTATTGCCATGAACATTGTGTTGATCCGTAGGCTCTTCATGTTGTTGAATGTCTGTATTGCCATGAACATAGTGTTGATCCGTAGGCTCTTCATATTGTTGAACGGCGGTATTGCCATGAACATAGTGTTGATCCGTAGGCTCTTCATATTGTTGAACGGCGGTATTGCCTTAAACAATCTCCACCGGGTTTCTGTGTAGCAGTCCACAGCGTTGTTAATTGTGGAGCCAGTGTGTTCAAAGTCTGAAAGTTTCATTTTATAAATTGTGGATTGCCTATAAACCGTAAACTGATTCCAGTAATTAGATGCAGATAGAGGATATAATTTGGGCACTATAGAGATGAGAGGAGATATAAATGTGAAAACTTGGTGACAATCTCATCTCATCATGTTCCTCTTGTACCTTGCGGTGTAGAGGTGAAGTATAAACTTCGTGAGAGTGCCCGGTTATGGGCTTCGTATATCGACATTCCCATGGATTCTGTTATTCCCTCAGTCCAACGTTTACGTGGTCGGCCTCTTCCTCTGTTTCCATCTGGTCTGTATATCATTGCTTGTTGTGGCATGCTGTTGACTGGTAGCCTACTTGCATGGCCAAACCATTTGACTTGCTGCTTTCTAATAAAATCTAGAGCAGCTTTAACCCCTTGGTGACAATTGACAAGACTAATGTGAGAAAAGCAGTGCAAAGGCAAAGAGATAAATACATATATGACTTGGCCACATGGCATGGTCGTGACAAGAACACGGACCTGATCCGAGACTGGTGATAGTGTGAAATGACGTACTATGACCGCCCATGCTAACTGGCATGGCACGTGATGATGACTACGGTGATTGTATGTACATAGAAGTTACTGCAATAAATATTACCAGTTCTTAGGCTAGCGATATCCTGATGAATCGTCTTCAGGCTCTGTCCACATCGTTCAGCCGATGTTCCAGACGGAGGGTTCCTAGAGTCTGCGAGTCACGACCCTCTGGCGTCACTGTGTGATTGGCTGGCATTGTATGATACAGTGGGGACATGTGATCTATTAGACTTTTCTGACTGGCTTGTGGCCAAGTCTCATTTGCTGGAAAGTTTTGATTGGACGAAAACAAAGTTCGGCTAGGAAAAACGGGCCAGCTGAAAGCATAGTCTGGACTTGTGCCCATGTACGGTGTGCAGAATCTGTTGGGCGTTGCGTGCATACCACCCTGCGGAAATATCACGGTACAGATCATGTAGTAAATTAATATATAGTAAATGCAAACTGACAGATAATATGAGGCGAGTCAATAAGTAAGTCACACAGTTCTGTGGATGGCAGGTAAATGTAGTTGGTGTTTTCTACAGGTGTCATTAGGTGACAGCAACATCGAACTTTATATTCCCGTTCGTCAGGTGGCGCTAGGTGTCTCATGCGCATGCGCAGCGCATAAACAAAATGGCGACTGTACTTACGGAGTGTACAACCAAAGAGCAACGTGCTGTTGTGCGTTTTTTGTGGGCAAAAGGACTGCCTGCAAAGGACATTCATAAGGAAATGCTTCCTGTTTATGCTGACAAATGTTTGTCCCGTAAAGCGGTGCATAGCTGGGTAGAAAATTTTCTCAAGGACGCTCTAAAATTGTTGATGAAATCCGATCTGGTCGTCCTGTTGAGATTGCAACAGAAGCATCCGTGCAGCGGGTGGAGGAGATGATTAGAGGTGACAGGCGAGTAACGATAGACTCTGTAGCATCTGCAATAGGGTGCTCACATGGTTCAGCATACAGCATAATGCATGATCGATTGAAATTTAAGAAAGTGTGCTCAAGGTGGGTACCCAGACAATTGAAGGAGGAACACAAAATGAACCGATTTGGCCTGTCCTTGCATCATCTCTGTCGATACGAAGATGAAGGAGAAGACATGCTGAACAGGATTGTTACTGGGACGAATCATGGGTGCATCACTACCAGCCCGAATCAAAGCGTGCTTCAATGCAATGGAAACATCCTTCTTCGCCTTGTGTCCAAAAATTCAAGGTTACGCCATCAGCAGGGAAGGTTATGCTGACAGTGTTCTGGGATTGCCAAGGAGTGCTTTTAACCAATTTCAAGAAGAAAGGTGACAATGTGAATTCTGAATCGTACTGTGAAGTTCTATCGATGCTTCGTGATGCAATTCGAAGAAAACGTCCAGGACTGCTGACTAGAGGAGTGGTGCTTCTTCATGACAATGCCAGACCACATACGGCTCGATTAACTCAGGAGAAAATTAACCAACTAAGGTGGGAAGTTCTGGAACATCCACCTTACAGCCCCGACTTAGCCCCTAGCGATTTCCACCTTTTTGGTCCACTGAAAACCCACCTTGGCGGGAGACATTTCGCGAATGACGCCGAAGTTGAATGTGAAGTGAAAACGTAGGTTAGAAACAGAGCACGCAGTTCTATGCAGCCGGTTTGAGGAGGACTGATAAAACGATGGGATAAGTGCATCAATGTTGGTGGAAATTATGTTGAGAATAAAGGGACAATGTAGTATAAAATAAACTGGTTTCAAGTTGTTATCATATTTAGTTATTTTTCTACAGCCATTTGTGACTTACTTATTGACTTCCCCTCGTATAATTAACCTTTATTATGTTGTTTCGGGATTTGAGGTTTAAAGATTGAGCACAACCCACAATTGGATGGTCGTATTCCGGTACGAACATAAGGCCTTGCCCACGTCAGATTGGAAGCACTAGACTGGAGTTTCTGAGAAGATTTGATCATTCGGTGCCACATCGATTGACGGATGTCAGTCGCGGCGATAGGGCAAATTTTGAGCTATAGCCTACGATGGATGACGTTGTGATATTCTAGTGTGATAATTTGGTCGCATCTAGCGTAAGCCGCATGTCTAGTGGTTACACACCCGCCTTGCACTCCGGTGATCCGGGGTTCGATCCCGAGTCCAGTCAAGGATATGCACTACTGACGAGCTCAAACGAGAGCGAAATTCGAGTCTAGTGCTTCCAATCTGACTGAGAAGGCCTTAGGTTCGTACCGGAATACGATCAGCGTTGCCAGTAGTGGGTTGTGAATATAAGTAGTGGCTGTAAATATAATTAACCTTTCGTATACACGGCACCCTAGCGCGCACGTTGGTGTAATCGTTAGGAGGTCGGACAAGGACACGATGCATACGCTCGCCGTTAGCCGAGAGAAAGGACAAATCTGGCCACCTCTCCCTCCGGGCATTCACCTAGCTCATCATAAGATAAGTAGCAGATTGCTGCTTTGGGTTTTGGTTGTATACACGACCAGGAGCCGCGGCGGGTAGCACGCTTGCCCAGCAACCTGTTGGTCATGTGTTCTAATCCCCATCAAGGTGCATTAAAAAAAAATAAGCCTGTGCCCCGAGGCCCATCCAACCTAAAGTGAGTGCTGGGAGATGTCTTGGGAAGTACGGCCGATCGGTGTAATGTTGGCTACATCACCCATATAGTGCCCATTGGTATATACAATAAGGCTAGCACCAGTACACCTCAAGGCATGTTGAAATGTCCTTTATCTTACTTTTTATAAACAGCACCCCAAAACATCCCATCACATCTTCATACTCATACTGAATGTAACAACCCTGCATGTCCCTCTCTTCTTTTGCGTTTCCCCGACACTGAAATAAAAGCCCTGGTCCTATCTGTCACTATCGCCTGTAGCACTAACATCCTTCAATGTTTATGTTCTTGTCTGCCCACGAAATTCTCAACATTTTTCTCACAAACCCACGTTTCCACTACTTAGCGCTTTTTGGCTTTTTAATGACTATACTCGTTGTCCAGCAATTCGCATCTATTATACACACGGAAACATGACACACAACTGCACAACTCTTCATTGAGCGGATTTTGTAGAGACAACAGGAGAAAATGAGAGTGGCAAACCTTCATGTTCCTCCAGTCCGTCTCCGCCCTGTCTGTCAAAGTCCCAGTCTTCAGCTCGTGCTCCGACTCTGAGAGGCGCTCGCAGACCAAGTAGTAGTCGCTGGCTAAAAAGGGCGTTTATCAACGCCGGATACGCCTTTGCTCCACGCCTTTGTAAGGTCCGGATCAGGAGTCGGGTGACTGCCCTGTCTCCCTGAGCAGCCGTCCTTAAACAAATATAAGAGACCACGTTTCACTTATTTATATTCTTATTTACTCTATAGACACTTATGTCTACAATAGAGAGCGCAGAAACAAGTATACGAGATCAGTAGCACAAGAATTAGGCTTTTGGCCTGAAAAAAATATAATTACTCGCCTGGAGATCTGAAACCCCTTCATCCCCTTCAGAGTATTCTCCTGTGACTGTACACTCTTCTCGCGGCGGGTCCGCCATTATTGGAAACATTTCAGGAAGGTCTATTTGGGAATGGAATTCAGCTGGGTTTTCCTGTTCTGCATGTCTTCTCGTGATTTGAGCCCTCGCAGCTTGTTAGTTGCATATCCTTTACAAGACGTAGCAGTCAACTCCAGCATGTTTGGCTGTTTGTAATTCCAAGGCAGGTTTACGTTCTGTAGTTTGCCATTGCTTTCTAAACGACCAGCGCTCATACCATTGCATGGAAACCAACTCAAGGCTGTCTGCTTCCATATCTTCCGCAACGGTGTTTCGAACGTGGTATGCGGGATTGCGAATTGCGTCCGTAAAACCTTCGCCACACTGAGGAGCAGCTAAAAATCGCAAAGAGCAATGTCGTGAGAGTAGGGAGTCTGATGAATATTGAAGACTAGTGTGTTTGGGCAAGGAAGTCTAAATCACATGCGAGGAATGGGTTGGTGAGTTGTTAAGTTCCAGTTACCCACAAGTCCGTTCGTTTGCGCCGGACAGCATTTTTAGTTACACACTCTTCATAGGACGTCGCCATCAACTCTAGCAATTCCCCGGCTATTTGTGATTTTTTAAACAAATTTACGCTCAGTAGGGTCAGACTTTCTTGGCCAAACTGGTGCGCCAGGCTCCCTATTGTGTGTGTGTGTGCGCGCGCGTGTGTGTTCAGACTTTCTTGGCCAAACTGGTGCGCCAGGCTCCCTATTGTGTGTGTGTGTGCGCGCGCGTGTGTGTGTACACACATTCACACAGACATACACACACAGACATATACACACACTCACTCATATATATATATATATATATATATATATATATATATATATATATATATATATATATATATATATATATATATAATTGGTGTCAGGTCTTAGTCAGATATGACTGAGCTACCGTATAACAGTAGACGGTACTACCTGGTTTCTGTTAGCGCTGAACGTTGGGCGGTCGCTTAACCAAACCGGACACCCCACATTGTGCCAAACGGCTTCGGGCGGAAGAGCGCAATTGGGAGGGTACAAGCCTTACCCTGGCGCGAGGAAATGCAAGCTAAAGACAAAATGTCATGGCAGGGCAGACCAGGCCCTAAGCCTTGGTTGGCGACTGGTCTAGGATCGAAGCTCCGACAGGCGGACAGTTAGAGCATTGCTTTGCTGATCCGGCAGCTTCTGCAGCTTGTCTTGTTCCAGATGTAGGGGTGGTTACCTTTTCCTCTGGAGTAAACTAGGCAGGCGAGAGAGGGATCATGCTGCATGGGCAACACATGATCTCTATATTTTAGCCCAGGCTTTGTGCTATGGAGAGGCAATAACTCCATCCCTGGTCTTAACTGGTCTCGGAATCAAAGCGAGAGGCTAACTGTTACGGGTTATAAGTCCTTGTCAGTTGGCGAGACATGGGGCGCCACGCGTTGCCTCTGACGGTGGGAGACACCTATAGGTGTCACTGATCAGCTACCGCCCGCCTCAAGCTGGGCAGCCCCCAGCCAATTGGGTGCTGATCCGCCACAGCCTGCCTGCTTCAATGGGTGCTTGGGGCTAGGACAAAATCTGAATCGCAGGCTGTAAAAACCAATGCACCAGGTACAAACAAAAATAAAAATAGAAACCTCAAGCTACGGCTTGCAACCTGGAACGTTGAGAACCATGTGTCCCAGGATTTTCCACTGCCTTGACCAATATTGACGATGTGAGAAAAACGGCTGTGATGATGCCGAACTCAATCGTCTAACATTGATATTGCTGGCCTGCAGGAGACTCGCCTCGCTGAGGAAGGGTCACTCAGGGAAAACAACTACACCTTTTTCTGGAAGGGTAGAGGGCAGGCAGAAAAAAGGCAACACGGTGTGGGCTTTGCAGTGAAGAATTCGCTACTGGAATGATTGAAAATTCCAGCAGGAGGAAATGAAAGACTATTATCCCTGCGCTTGGCAACCTCTTGTGGGTTTGCACCATTATTACTGCATATGCACCGACACTCGATTCTTGATGATGTGAAGGATTCGTTCTATGAGGAGTTAGACTCCGTGATCAAGGCAGTTCCAAAATCTGACTACATTTATATGCTCGGTGATTTCAATGCTCGTGTGGGCAAGGACTCGAGTTCATGGCCAGTGTGCCTTGGAAAATACAACATCGGTCGCATGAATGAAAATGGGCAAAGGCTGCTGGAGCATTGCACCAGTAATGACCTATGTATTACAAACTCCTTTTTTAAAACAAAAGAGATGCATAAGGTCACATGGAAACATCCAAGATCCGGCATTGGCACCAGCTGGACTTCATCATCACACGGAGACAACATCTGAACATATATCATTGACTCGTAGTTACCACAGTGCTGACTGTGATACGGATCATTCTTTGGTTGTTGCAAGGGTTAGACTGAGACCAAAAGAGAATCTACACAGCTAAACACAAATCTAGCCTCAGGATTAATATTATTAACACTCATGATCCTGAAAAGTGCTTTCAGTTTCAACAGCAACTTGAAGACGCTTTCACTGATACACCAGAAAATTGTACAGTAAATGAAAAGTGGGGTCAAATTAAGGAAACTCTTTATAAAACTGCCGTAGGGGTTTACGGCACTGTGGATCATAAGAGGCAGGACTGGTTTGCAGGCCAACAGCGAGACTCTGCAGCCCTTGATTGATAAGAAGAAGAAAGCTCTCTTAAGAAACAAGAAAGACCAACGCGTAACACTCTGAGTGAGCTTAGGCAAGCTAGGAAGGATGTGCAAAAGGCTGCCAGGCAGTGTGCAAATGATTATTGGATCAAGTTATGTGAGTCCATTCAAATCGCAAGTGATAAGGGAGACATAAGAAGCATGTATGAAGGAATAAAGAAAGCCTGCGGTCCAGTGATCAAAAGAAGTGCACCATTGAAAACCTTGACTGGAGAAATCATCACTGATAAGAAACAGCAGATGGACAGATGGGTAGAGCACTATTGGAAGCTTTACTCAAGTGAGACCAAACTAGCGGATGATGCCTCAAGCCATAGAGGCTCTACCAACTCTTGACCACCTGGACACACTTCCCACCATAACAGAAGTTAAGTGTGCTATAAATGAACTTGCATCTGGCAAGGCTCCAGGTAAGGATGGGATTCCAATAGAGGTTATCAGGAGTGGGCAAGACACACTCACTATACAGATCCACCAGCTAATAGAGCTATGCTGGCGTGAAGGACAAGTCCACAGGATTTCAAAGATTCAAGCATCATAAACACTGTACAAGAACAAGGGCGATCGGAGCGACTGCAACAACTATAGGGGTATCTCACTTCTGTGTATTGTTGGAAAAGTATTGCCAGAATTGTTCTGCGCAGACTTCAAGTCCTAGGAGATCAAGTCTACCCCGAATCACAGTGTGGCTTTCGACAGAACCGGTCTACCACTGATATGATATTCTCATTGCGACAAATGCAAGAAAAATGCCGTGAACAGAATCAACCACTGTTTATTGCCTTCATCGACCTCACAAAGGCATTTGATTAGGTCAGTCGTGAGGGTCTGTTCAAGGCACTAAAGAAGATTGGCTGCCCACCAACTCTTCTGTCCATTGTGGAATCGTTCCACACAGGCATGAAGGGTATAATCAAGTTTGATGGTGCAAACTTCTGAGAATTTGAAATCAAGAGTGGAGTTAAGCAAGGTTGTGTACTAGCTCCCACCCTCTTTGGAATATACTTTTCACTTCTACTGAAATATGCATTTCATGATCAGGATGGTGGTATATACATTCACTCACGCTCAGATGGCGGCCTCTACAATGCTCAGAGATTGAAGGCTAAGACCAAAATTAGGAGGGTACTGATCAGAGAGTTGCTTTTTGCAGATGATGCTGCAGTTACGACCCACTCTGAGGAAGAATTGCAATGTCTACTATCTGCATTCTCCAATGCTTGTTCTGAATTTGGTTTAACAATTAGCAAAAAGAAGACACAGATTATGTCACAAGGTGCACATGGGTACCATCAATCTTTATTGATGACGCCGAACTAGAGATAGTAGACCATTTTACATATCTAGGATCAGTGGTAAATAGCAAATTATCCCTAGATCAGGAAATCAACATCCGGATTGGTAAGGCAGCAACAACAATGAACAGGTTAAGAAAAAGAGTCTGGGAGAACAGGAAGCTTACTGCCAAAACAAAAGTCCTTGTCTATCAAGCCTGTGTCCTTAGTACTCTTCTCTATGGCAGTGAAACCTGGACAACTTACTCACACCAAGAGAACAACTAAACAGCTTTCATATGTGGTTGCTGCGAAGAATTCTTGGTATTAAGTGGCAAGACAAAATCACAAATACTGAAGTATTGGAAAGATCAGGTTGTGTGACAGTTTATTCATGCTCAGTCTTCGTAGACTTAGATGGATAGGACATCTTAGGAGGATGGATGATGGTAGAATACCAAAGGATATCTTTTTGGTGAATTACAGATGGGTAAGAGATCTCAGGGTCGGCCTCTACTACGATACAAAGATTGTGAAGCGGGACATGATTGTACAGGCATTGATAATGCACATTGGGAGCAAGTCGCCGCTGAACGTGTTGCATGGAGGGCAAATATCAGAAATGGAATAAAGTCAAAGGAGAAAATTATTGCAGAAAGGTCACACACCAAGCGTTTGAGACGTAAGATGGTGCATGATGGTGGAAATGACCACGTGTCACATGCACCCACTGTGAACGGCATTTACAGCGCAAATGGATGAAAACTTTGAGGGCAGCGAATATATTTGTTGGTCATGGGTCTCAAAGTCTTCGCGACGGCAGCCGGAGGATCTCTTTTGAGAGACAATGGTTTGCGGTCACCTGACCAGTAAGGTCACTGCCATAGAGGAAAGTCAACGGCAACCTACCTCTTTAAAAGTGCCTATTACATTATGATTCGCTTAAAGACTGATCATCGCAAGACAAGGACAGAGACAGTTAAAATTAGCAACATGGAATGTTAGGACGTCAAACGACGACGACAATTTAGAGAACATAAAACAGAGCTGGGAGAGAAAAAAAAAATATTTTAGGGATGTGCGAAACGAGATGGACAGGAGCAGCATCAAGATAGATGAAGATTTTAAGATTATTTATTCTGGAGGTGAAGAAATTCGACAAAGGGAGTGGCAATTATTTTGGCCCGGAAAACATCAAAATCTGTTCAAGGATTTTGGCCCGTGTCGGACAGAGTTCTACTAGTTAAATTAAGTGGCAGACCTTATAGAATAAATGTTATTCAAGTATATCCCCAACAGGAGAATCAAATGAAGATAATGTAGAGGAATTTTATATTGACATATAGTCTGCCTTAAGAAAATGTAAAAATTCAGAAATAAACATCATATTAGGGGACTTCAATGCAAAATTAGGAAATCAAGGTGATAGATACACAGTAGAAAACTAGATTTAGGAGAGAGAAATGAAATAGGATACAGACTCGTATGGGCAAAGAACAGGAAATGTTGTAGGAAACACCTGGTTTAAGCAACACCCTAGAAGATTATAGACATGGAGGAGTCCTGATAACAGGATTAGAAACCAGATTGACTACATTCTGATTAGCAGCAGATTTAGAAACGCGTTAACAATAGCAAAATCAGTTCCCAGTGTAATTGTTATAGCGACCACAGATTACTTGCAGGAACATGAGGATAAGTTGAAGAAAGTCAAGTATATAACAGGAAATACTAAATATGATTTGTGCACATTGAGTAATGACAAGGAAATACAAACAAATTCAACATAGAAGTACAGAACATTTGATATATTGTCTGATCTAGAGATCCTATTCCAGGATGTGGATGTCAATGGGAAATGTTGAATAATTCAATCAGTTTGGCGCAGAAACAACTATTCCAAAATTAAAGAAGGTGGGTCGTAAGAAATGGATGACTGAAGAAATGTTACACCTAATGGAAACACCTAATGGAACCAGGTAGGAGAAGTGCCTGGGGGTTCTTAGCAAAAAGCCAATGGTCGACCGTTTGGTGGGCAGGAGAGCGGACATATGATACCACAACATCTAGCTTAAGTATGGAGATGAGGCGGTCAGGTGCAGCTTTCGCTGGATGAGAATACGATACACACACACACAATCGTAACTGACTCGAAAGCATGCTGAGTAGGGTGAAGACAGGCAAGCTTCGTGCAGAGTGGCTTGCTCGCTTCGGAAGTCACGGGTGACAGCATTGTCTGGATCTTTTCCCGGGGCATGCTGGTGTGCTGGGGAAATGAACATGGACAGATTGTGCTGCTCTGCAAACTTGGTGGAGTATTGATGCATGACATAAGGCTAGACGATTGGTTGCGGACCTTTCGGGAGCATGTGTACACCTCGGAGGAGCAAATGGTATCACCATGGTCTGGCAAGAATGCGGACAGCGAGGGTGACGAGGGGATCTGGCCGACGCTCGACGCTCAGAGGAAAGGCGAGACGGACAGATAATCAGATTGCTACTGGTACTATTAGTGTTGGAACTCTTCGCTGGCTGCTGAGGATGGGGACGGAGCGCTTATGGGAATGCCCCAAATGCTGTGGTCCGGTCCCTAAATCAATCAATCAATCAATCAATCAACCTAATGGAAACAAGAAGACTCAACAAAAATAATTCTGCCAAATATGAAGAATTGATTATTGGTTGTTTCGGGATTTGAAATTTAAATATGAGCACAACCCACTACTGGCAACGCTGATCGTATTCTGGTATGAACCTAAAGCCTATCCACGTCAATATGGAAGCACTATACTCGAGTTTCGCTCTCGTTTGAGCTCGTCAGTAGTGCATATCCCTGACGGATCCGGAAACAAGCCCCGGATCACTGGCGTGTGAAGCGGTGTGGTAACACGCGGCACACGCTGGACACGCCAAATTATCATAACAGAAATTACAACGATCACCCATCGTAGGCTATGCTCAAGATTGCCCAATCGCCGCGACTGACGTCCGTCAATCGATGTGGACCCGAACGATCAGGACTTCTCACTGGCAAGGAACACCAGGCCTCCTAAAATCCAGTGAGCAATAATCAAATTGATTATTTGGTTGTTTCGGGATTTGAAATTTAAATATTGAGCACACCCACTACTGGCAACGCTGATCGTATTCTGGTATGAACCTAAGGCCTATCCACGTCAATATGGAAGCACTATACTCTATATATTTAATTATTGCTCACTGGATTTTAGGAGGCCTGTTGTTCCTTGCCAGTGAGAAGTCCTGATCGTTCGGGTCCACATCGATGACGGACGTCAGTCGCGGCGATTGGGCAATCTTGAGCATAGCCTACGATGGGTAACGTTGTAATATTATGTTATGAAATTTGGCGTTTCCAGCTTGTGCCGCATGGTTACACACCCGCTTCACACACCAGTGATCCGGGGCTTGTTTCCGGATCCGGTCAGGATATGGCACTACTGACGAGCTCAAAAGAGAGCGAAAACTCGAGTATAGTGCTTCCATATTGACGTGGATAGGCCTTAGGTTCATACCAGAAAACGATTAGCGTTGCCAGTAGTGGTTGTGCTCAATATTTAAATATGAAGAAATCACAGACAAGTCAGAATATTATGTAAGGAGGAAAAAGAAGCATGGCTTGAGGAAAAGTGCTTAGAAATTGAAAAACAAACACAACAGTCACAATACCAAATTAGTGCACAAAAGAATTCAGGAACTTACTAATAAAAGAACAAGTACATCACTGGCTGTCTAAAACTAAAGATGGCAAAATCATAATAGAAAAAGATCACATTATACATGTATGGACAGATTTGTGAAAAACCTTTATGAGGATAACAGAGAGGAACAGTATGATATTAGATTTAATAATGAAGGACCGCCAATTTTGAAGATGGAGGTCGAAATGTTCTTAAGCATATGAAAGCTGGCGAGGCCCCCGGTGCAGATAACATCACAACAGAAATGATTAAAGCTTTAGAAGAATTGGACTAGATCAAGTCACCAGACTGCTGAACACATTATATGATACGGAGATATACCTTCTGAATTATATAACTGTATTTATTGCAATCCAAAGAAAATCAAGAGCCTTGGAATGTGATCAACATCACAAAGAATTTGCTAAGAATTATCATGCAAAGAGTGAGGAGAAATTACAACCTGAAATAGGAGAAGAACAATGTGAGTTTGTGGAAGGAAAGGGTACAGTAAATGTTGTGTATATGCTGCGAACAGTTTTGGAACGTCATTGGCACCTTGCCGTCTGACAGACGATAGGTTGCGCTTTAAAAACGGCATAACAATTTTCACCTATGGCGTAGCGCATGTGACTGATAAGGCCAATTGCGCTGTAAATGTCCGTTCACAGTGGGTGCATGTGAACAATTGAACGTGCTATAGAAGTAAACAAGGATATACATTTTTGCTTATTGACTACCCAAAGGCTTTTGATAGAGTTAGACATGTCAACATGGTGGATATGCTTGCAGATCTACAAATTGATGGAAAGACATTAGACTTATTAAAAACATATATTGGAAACAACAGCTGCCATAAGGATTGATAATGAAGTGGGACAATATCAGCCTATTAGAGAGGTGTTTAGGCAGGATGTGTAATGTCTCCAGATCTTTTTTCCCTGGAAAGTGAAAATATTTTCAGAAATGTAGACGATATAAAGGGAGTCAGCATTGGAGGACGAAACATCAATAACATTATATATGCAGATGATACAGTATTGATTGCAGACAATGCGCAGGATCTGCAACAATTAGTAGATGCGGTTGTTGTACACAGTGAGCAACTGGGGTTAGAATTAAATTGTAAAAAGACACAGGTTATGGTCCCACTAGGAAGAACGAAGTGCCACAATGTAATCACTTGTTGAAGAATATTCCCATTTACTTGTACAAGCAAGCAAGCATATACAAGTAAATGGGATATTCTTCAACAAGTGAATCGGTACAATTATCTCGGAACAGTCATAACATCTGATGGGAGATGCCTTGAAGAGATTAGAAACAAGAATCGCCATGGCGAAAGTAGCCTTTAGCAAGATGAAAAACATTCTGACCAATAAAAAGGATGTCAATTGAACGAAGGAGAAAAGAAGTGTTGAGGGGATACATAGAGCCTGTTCTTTATATGGATGTGAAACTTGGACAATGTGCAAGTCAAGCTGAAAAACATCTGATGGCTGTAGAAATGTGGTTTCTGAGGAAATGCAAAGAATACCATGGGACAGATCGATAAAAACCAATGACCAGGTACTACATGAGACAAATGAAAAATTCGTAAATTGATTAGAGAAATTAGACGTAGACAGTCAAAATCTTTTGGACATGTTATGAGAAGAAATGGATTAGAGACGTAGTGACAACTGGCAAGATCGAAGGGAACAGACCAAGAGGAAGACCGAGAGGAAAATACCTGGATGGCTGTGGCCACATGCATGGACGAGACAGGAACACTGAGCTGATCCACGGCACTGGTGACAGAGTTAATGCCGAGTCATGACCGCCACACTTTCCGGCATGGCACATGATTGATTGATTGAGTTACTTTACTTATATACAAACATACATACATATGTTAAAACAGACAGTCAGAAAAGCAGACACAAATCAAATACACACTGGCAGACTAACAGAAAAGGGTAGACATGCAGACGATCAAATAAATAACCATAACACAATGTAAGACGTGTAATAAGAGAATCAGACATAAGAAGGATGACATACACACACAGAACACACTACACATACAACACACAGAGCGACACATAAATATACATAGTCACAGTGCCGCATATTTCTCTGTTACATATGTCAAATATGTCCCTGTTTGCGTCAATTAACAAGACTCACGAAGAATTATAAACACGACGGACCGCACGATACACTGTATCTAAGGCGGAGTTGCAAGCATAATCCCATTGGCATTGATGTCGTAGGGGTTTCATTTATTGAAAGAAGAGATGGAAGAAGATTGCGAGAGAAGTTCTGAGTCTTTCTTCTTCGTGGCTTGGAAAAATATCAGCACAGAATTGTACATGCTTGAGATCGCGAAATAAGCATGTGCATGATCGCAGTCGCCAGTCGGCAAAGCGCTTGATGATGAGAGGGGTTTGAGATATAGGGGTGACTATATTACGTCATAGATGGGGGTGGGTGGTAATAGATTTCTTCGTCGTCCTTCTATTGGCCAACTAATAGCAAATTCAGGTGCCCAATTTATGACTTTGCGTTGGAGTGATGCAGGGTTTTAATTTCAATTCATTATATATATAAATATATACGCGCGCGCGCACACACCACACACACACACACACACACACACTCCATACACACCCACCCTGATGCATTACCATTAACCAGTAGTTTGTAGAACTATGCTCCAAACCAGTCTTTGGAAATTTCGCCAGATGTCCCGTCTCTATTGTTGTCATGTGTGAATTACCTATCACGTCTACTTTGTGGTTTTCCTCTTCTCCACTTCCCCAGTATCCTTTCCTCATAATTATTTATTCCAGACTGTCTTTTAACGAGCCCAAAATATTTCATTTTTCGCCAATAGTCTTCGATACTGAGTTCTTATTGGACATCGACACATCATACTCACATATATGGGGACGACCCGTTGCGTGAAGTTGGAACCGTGACTAACTAACTAACTAACTCACACACAGACACACCACACACACCACACACACACACACACATATATATATATATATATATATATATATATATATATATATATATATATATATATATATATATATATATAATAGATATATATATATATTCCAATTTTCAAAACAAAAATTCCAAATTCGGCTCATTCAGCCTGCCTCTTCAGCTGTTGTTATTGTTGAGGACCGTCGTTTTTGTGGGTTTATTCACCCTAATTCTTGTCTTGTGCTCTCTACGAGTGAGTCCTTTCTCGGACTGGTTAAGTAAGCGTTTGTGTCTGTGACGTCAGCTTGAGGGATGGTCGGCGGCTGTCCTTTGTTCCCGTCTCTGGCGGTTTCTTTTGTTAGTGAAGGCTCCTAGCTCGTTTGGTTTGACTGGTTGCACGTCCTTAAGAGGACTTTTTATTTGGTTTTCGTTCTGCCTCCTTTTTGTGTATTTTCTGTGTGAGCTTGTCTACGTTTCCGTGTTCCTCCTTGCGTCTGTTTTCTTCTTCGTGTTTGAGTTTCTGTTGCCACTCGATTTTCCCTCTGCGGTCAGAAATGGGAAGATCTCTCCGTCATCTATATATTATTGCCGTTGGTGTTCGTCATTCTCGTATAAAGCTGGTTCTTCAGCGATACGGAACGGCATTGGATTTCCCTTGTATTTCTTCTGCTTCTTTGCTTTTTCTTCCATACGCCTTCCTGTATTCCTTGCACCTGAGTTCGTATCTCCTCTTCATCTCTGCGAGTTCTTCATCGGTAAATAATGGTGGTATCGGGGCGTCCTCTCTGCCGTCGTCAGGGTGTTCATCTCGGTTTTCTTCGTATGTCTGGCGGGATATTGGCTTCCCCTTTGGCTGTTTCGGGCGTCGTGGTTGGGCTGCTGGCTTTCGCTTCGCGATTCAGGCTCGGTCTCTTGGTTTTTATCTGCGGTTTCTCTGTAATTTCTTGTACGGCTGCTGTTGTTTTGTTTCGGAATATTTCCATTTCAGCTTTCTGTAGTTCTCGCTCTGATTTAATGGCTTGTAGGTTTCTTCGTTCTCCTTCTTAATCCGTGCCATATGTTCCACTTCTTGCTTGATGTTAAATTATAAATGTACGTGCAGATGTAACAACTGACTTACTAACGATCCCACACCACACACACACACCACACACACACACACACACACACACACACACACACACCACACACACACACAAGTGGATACTAACCTCGCCAATTGGTTGTAATCCAATGACGTCAGAATCCCGTCTTTGTAGAGTCGACCAATGATCTCTCGGGTTTTCACGTGAAACGCTATGAAGTCCATTTCCCTGTCGAGCGTTTCCTTGTGAGCTGCCATCATTGGATACACTCGCCACATGACAGGTTCTAGACCAATGAAATCTGAGTGCGAAAAATTGTGCGATTCCATTGGATTGTCAAATTGTAAAAAATTACCAATCACATTAGAGTTCCTGGAAAACAATCTTAGAAGTGGTTTGTCCAGTTTGGAGTCTGAAATGTTAAGGTTGTCGTCAAAAAATGTTTACATGGAGGTAGGAGAGCGAGATGAGAAACCGTTTGGGAAATTCTGATCTCTATGGAGTCTAGAACGGATTTTGTTGACATTTTCGCGGTTAACAGTCATGGAAGACACTTTGAATCTAGATGGCGAATCTTTTGATTGGTTAGACCGACTACGGCCCATAATCTGTTTCTGCTGATTGGCCAGTGTAAGGAGAGTCTTTGACCACACCCTCTTTGGTTGAGGTTCCATTCGGGAGCCGGAAGTCCAGTTTCTGGGATGTTGATTGGTGACGTCAGTTTTTGATCTGCAAGAAAACATTGGATTATTACTTCATGGTCTGACATGTGCCATTGTGATTGTTATTCAAAATATGAGCATGAGTAATGGAAACATATATAGCTCTTATAATCCCATTCTCTGCCATTATTCTTCTTCTTCTATCTTCATCTTGCAATGGAGCACTGGCCTACAGCCCACTTTAACGTTTGTATACTTGTCATGATTGGTTGGGAGCATCGTCTGCGTAGTGGCTAGACTCGGTGGCCAAGGGATCTATTCGCAGTTGAGCAAATTCGGATTTAAAAAAAATCACTTTGGCTCCCTGTCGACCCAGCCTAAAATTGGTACCAAAAACGTCATGGGATGTAAAAGCGACCGATAAATACTGATCACATCAACCACCGAATACCCACTGTATATTAAAATATGAGCCTAGCACCGTCTGCCCCATGCGTTTTAATGTTTGTAAAAAGGACCTTTTTTGTTTTTATTTTTTTCATGATTATTTGTATTTTGCATCTTTCGTTTCTACTAACGGCTGAAGTTGCCAACTCTCCTTACTCGCCTCTTACGACATGCACGATAGGTTACAGGTTTGTTGTTGTTTGCTTCCCTGGTGAGCCGCGCAACACACGTTCGAGCAGTAAAAAAGACCTTTCCTCACCTTAGAGCATATTGGATATATGGTGTTCCATATTTGTATAGACCAGTGGGTACTCGATGGGCGGTGTGGTCACTATCTCGCCGGCCGCCTCTATTTATAGAGACCAGTGGGTACTCGATGGGCGGTGTGGTCACTATCCCGCCGGCCGCCTCTATTTCCCAGACATTTCATGGTACCCACTTTAGACTGGGCCGGCATGGAAATCCAGGCCAATGTAAAAACAAAAAAACAGTAGCCCACGATCATTCATAATAAATGGATTCCAATACACAACCACTGGACCTCCAGGCAAGATTCTAAGGCGGCTCCCGCGGCTCGACGTTCGAACAAGATCAAGTGATAGGATAAGAAATCTTTTGACACGAGGATTGATAACATACAGATAGATCATAGATTATAGTGCCATAAATAATGACAGATGATAGAAATAGATAATCAGCAATAGCACAGATTAGAGTTACATAACATCACCGCCTGCCATGCCTATCGGCATGGGTGGTCATGTTTCGCAATCTCAAACCATCACATCCCCTTTGCCGTGTGTCCACATTGACGAGGTAGAGGGCTTGTGCGTTCCAATGACCCAAGAGCTAGCCGACGGTATTTTTTTTTTTTTTTTAGTGAAGGCTCCTAGCTCGTTTGGTTTGACTGGTTGCAGCCCTTTAAGAGGACTTTTTATTTGGTTTTCGTTCTGCCTCCTTTTGTGTATTTTCTGTGTGAGCTGTCTACGTTTCCGTGTTCCTCCTTGCGTCTGTTTTCTTCTTCGTGTTTGAGTTTCTGTTGCCACTCGTTTTTTCCCTCTGCGGTCAGAAATGGGAAGATCTCTCCGTCATCTATATATTATTGCCGTTGGTGTTCGTCATTCTCGTATAAAGCTGGTTCTTCAGCGATACGGAACGGCATTGGATTTCCCTTGTATTTCTTCTGCTTCTTTGCTTTTTCTTCCATACCCCCTTCTGTATTCCTTGCACCTGAGTTCGTATCTCCTCTCATCTCTGCGAGTTCTTCATCGGTAAATAATGGTGGTATCGGGGCGTCCTCTCTGCCGTCGTCAGGGTGTTCATCTCGGTTTTCTTCGTATGTCTGGCGGGATATTGGCTTCCCTTTGGCTGTTTCGGGCGTCGTGGTTGGGCTGCTGGCTTTCGCTTGCGATTCAGGCTCGGTCTCTTGGTTTTTATCTTGCGGTTTCTCTGTAATTTCTTGTACGGCTGCTGTTGTTTTGTTTCGGAATATTTCCATTTCAGCTTTCTGTAGTTCTCGCTCTGATTTAATGGCTTGTAAGGTTTCTTCGTTCTCCTTCTTAATCCGTGCCATATGTTCCCTTCTTGCTTGATGTTAAATTATAAATGTACGTGCAGATGTAACAAACTGACTTTTACTAACGATCCCACACACACACACACACACACACACACACACACACACACACACACACACACCCACACACACACACACAAGTGGATACTAACCTCGCCAATTGGTTGTAATCCAATGACGTCAGAATCCCGTCTTTGTAGAGTCGACCAATGATCTCTCGGGGTTTCACGTGAAACGCTATGAAGTCCATTTCCCTGTCGAGCGTTTCCTTGTGAGCTGCCATCATTGGATACACTCGCCACATGACAGGTTCTAGACCAATGAAATCTGAGTGCGAAAAATTGTGCGATTCCATTGGATTGTCAAATTGTAAAAAATTACCAATCACATTAGAGTTCCTGGAAAACAATCTTAGAAGTTTTATTGTCCAGTTTTGGGGTCTGAAATGTTAAGGTTGTCGTCCAAAAATGTTTACATGGAGGTAGGAAGAGCGAGATGAGAAACCGTTTGGGGAATTCTGATCTCTATGGAGTCTAGAACGGATTTTGTTGACATTTTCGCGGTTAACAGTCATGGAAGACACTTTGAATCTAGATGGCGATCTTTTGATTGGTTAGACCGACTACGGCCATAATCTGTTTCTGCTGATTGGCCAGTGTAAGGAGAGTCTTTGACCACACCCTCTTTGGTTGAGGTTTCCATTCTGAGCCGGAAGTCACAGTTTCTGGGATGTTGATTGGTGACGTCAGTTTTTGATCTGCAAGAAAACATTGGATTATTACTTCATGGTCTGACATTGTGCCATTTGTGATTGTTATTCAAAATATGAGCATGAGTAATGGAAACATATATAGCTCTTATAATCCCATTCTCTGCCATTATTCTTCTTCTTCTATCTTTCATCTTGCAATGGAGCACTGGCCTACAGCCAACTTTAACGTTTGTATACTTGTTCATGATTGGTTGGGAGCATCGTCTGCGTAGTGGCTAGACTCGGTGGCCAAGGGATCTATTCGCAGTTGAGCAAATTCGGATTTAAAAAAAATCACTTTGGCTCCATGTCGACCCAGCCTAAAATTGGTACCAAAAACGTCATGGGATGTAAAAGCGACCGATATAATACTGATCACATCAACCACCGAATACCCACTGGTATATTAAAATATGAGCCTAGCACCGTCTGCCCCATGCGTTTTAATGTTTGTAAAAAGGACCTTTTTTGTTTTTATTTTTTTCATGATTATTTGTATTTTGCATCTTTCGTTTTCTAACGGCTGAAGTTGCCAACTCTCCTTACTCGCCTCTTACGACATGCACGATAGGTTACAGGTTTGTTGTTGTTTGCTTCCCTGGTGAGCCGCGCAACACACGTTCGAGCAGTAAAAGACCCTTTCCTCACCTTAGAGCATATTGGATATATGGTGTTCCATATTTGTATAGACCAGTGGGTACTCGATGGGCGGTGTGGTCACTATCTCGCCGGCCGCCTCTATTTATAGACCAGTGGGTACTCGATGGGCGGTGTGGTCACTATCCCGCCGGCCGCCTCTATTTCCCAGACATTTCATGGTACCCACTTTAGACTGGGCCGGCATGGAAATCCAGGCCAATGTAAAAAACAAAAAAACAGTAGCCCACGATCATTCATAATAAATGGATTCCAATACACAACCACTGGACCTCCAGGCAAGAATTCTAAGGCGGCTCCCGCGGCTCGACGTTCGAACAAGATCAAGTGATAGGATAAGAAATCTTTGACACGAGGATTGATAACATACAGATAGATCATAGATTATAGTGCCCATAAATAATGACAGATGATAGAAATAGATAATACAGCAATAGCACAGATAGAGTTACATAACATCACCGCCTGCCATGCCTATCGGCATGGGTGGTCATGTTTCGCAATCTCAAACCATCACATCCCCTTTGCCGTGTGTCCACCTTGACGAGGTAGAGGGGCTTGTGCGTTCCAATGACCCCAAGAGCTATGCCGACGGTAGCACAGCTACTGGTAGGGTCACCCATGTCGTACAGGTCAAGAGAGAGGAACCAGACGAAGAAACACACAAAACTGCTGCCTTGTAGGTAGACAGTCAAAGGCTAGGGAAAACATCCCGAAAAATGCTTGTCGAAATCGGATTTACTGAGCCGCAGGCTTGACAAAGCAGTGCAACGTAACTTAATCATGATGTCACAAATTAAAATTAATCGTTATGGTGCTAATCCGCTGAAGTCCCATCAGGTGGTGATAGTGCCGGGCCCCCTGCCTCGAGGGGGTCCACCCATGACTACTGGTGGTGACTTTCCCCTGTGCTGTTGAGTCAAGGCACAGAGGAGTAAGTTAAAAGCTATTGACCAAACACCCGGACACTCAACATGCTACAGTGGAATGCCGAAGGAGTTTATAACAAGAAAGTCTCCTAACAAAGCGTCTTCATAAAGATAGAATAGATGTGGCATGCATTCAGGAGACACACCCAAACGCCAATCGCAAATTCTCAGTCAGAGGATATCAGGCCACACGTTTCGACCGCGAAGGACACAAAAGAGGAGTTCTAATACTTACACGAAATACAATACCTTGCAGCGAAGTATCTGTGATCTCTGACAACCAAACGGAAATTATTGGTGTGATATAATGATAAAGGACGTGAAAATAAGAATTTACAATCTGTATAGCCAGCAGATAAGGACTTCACTTTTAAACATGAAAATAACTGACACAAACTGCATTATAGTCGAGACTTTAATAGCCGTTCAGAAAGATGGGGAATTAAGATACGGAAAAAAGAGGAGATAAAGTGGAAGACTGGAAATAGACTCAAATCTCCATCTACTCAAAAACACGGATGACACACCGAGTTTTAAAAAACTCCAGAAGAGGGTTTTACCACTTCTACCCCAGACTTAGCTTTCTGCACAGGAGACATCCTCCACAAAATCGATCGCCATGTGCTTTACCAATTAGCATAGTGACCACAGCCCAATCAAGCTTGTAATAAATATGGAGTATGTCCCTCAGGAGCAAAAGCCTTTGCCCCACGGGAAATTTAAAAACGAGCAGATTGGGACGATTTGCCATACTAACAACACATATTGTGAAAACATAAATACACATATGGCAACATGAAAAAAATGGTGAAAGTCTAAACAAGCAATAACACAAGCGGCCACTGAGTCTATTCCAAGAGGAGCGGGGAAAAATTACAAACCATACTGTACTGAAGAACTACAAATTTTGGAGGACAACGTTGAAGATGCCGGGAAAGACAGCAGAAAGAGAACAAACAACTGAAGCGAACATCTCTCTCAAAGCCATCTCAGCAAAATAAAAAAGAACAGTAAATCAAACAACAAGAGATTGTTGGGGGGAAAAAAAACAGAAATCCTAAACCCTTTGACATTGACGGAAACAAACTATGGAAACTAGTGAAAGCCATGAACAATGAAGGACCTAGAAACAAACAAATAAAAATTTAAAACAAGGAAATGCCCTGCTTACAGGGGAAAAGGCTGCAAATGCACTAATGGAACACTATGCCAGTGCAAACCACTTTGTTTACAACCGAACAGAAAAAGCAACAAAGATAAACAGATACACCATAGTAAACAGAGACAGCAGCAGAATATATGATGGCAAATGGAACAGGCAATGAAACCCTAAAAAAGAAGAAATCACCGGGAAAAGGGTTTTGAATCACAAATGAATGCTAATAGGACTAGGTACAAAGGCAAAAAAAAAAAAGAAACACTAGCAGTCCTGTCACAAATGCAGCCTTTACTTCCCAGAACAAATTTTGGTTCACCTTGTGAGAAGTTCCCAGAAGAACAAATGCAATTCTCTATAATAAAGGGGGAAAATGGAAGACAGAACAATCAGGCCTGCACACATAGAGGCATAAAATGTTGTAGAAAAAGGGAATCCATTCAACTGTGAAGTGTCAGGACAGATGGCTGCTGGCCACTAAAACAGGATGGGGGGAATGGCAAAACCCAGAATGAAATCACACAGACAGCCCAGGGGAAAGGTGTTACATGTCAAACTGATAATTCCCCCCCCCCCCCCCCCCCCCCCATGGAGGGCAGACTGAAAACTGAGCGGGGCCCTGGCAACTCAAAATCGCCCAGGTGTGAACAACATTGACCCAGGGAGAGATAATAGCCCCAGGGCTTAAACAAGCCCAGTCCACTCTGACTGGCAGACTCGGGAATGTGTGAAAACAGAGCTGAAAAGGCATTAACACTGGGCCTGTAGCTCTGGACCAGACAGAGAGGAGAAAGGGGTGTGATGGCCAGTTGCAGTGAAAAGGGCAATTATGTCAGGAGGAGATAAGAAGAATTTATGACGGGAATACAAGGAGATAATACGGTCTGCGTGACTCAGCTTAAATAAGGGTCCCTAGCCTGTTGTATGTTTTAAGTCTGACTTCAGAACAGGTAGGCAGCCAGCTCAATTTTTGTAGTCATATGTAGGATTTCTTAGTAACTATCAACAGTCTTTTAGACATATGAACTTTCAGTCTATATCTGATCTAGGTTATTTAAAGAACTATTTTTTGCGTAGGTTACTTGAGTGTTCTTTCTAAGTTCTGTGTTCAATATCATTGTGCTTCATGTATTACTCTTCTGAGAAGTAGAAACTTATGGAAGGCAGGTCTGGTCTAGATATACTTGAGGTGTCGTAGCAGATGCTTGCCATTTCTTTCTAAACTAGACTAGTCTCTTTTTGGTGTGTGCATTTGTTGTACAGATTATAGTAAACTGACTATTTATTTAATTCTTAAAAACAGCAGTAACTAACTAGTGCATTATGCTATGATGTTAAAGTATCATAATATGTCTAGTTTAATCAATATGTTTATGTGTATTGGATGTTTGATATATTGATTTGTCATATGCAAACTTACCAATATGAAGTGTTATGCTATTGTCTGCGCATTGGGACATTGGGCCAAAGACTGTGCTGGAAGCAGAGGTGTAATGGTACAGACATTACCCACAATTGGTAGTATAGGGTATATGGTGCTAAACTTTCTCAGTGTATTGTGGGCGTCGTCCACGGTAATGCATGGAAACCCGGCACAGCTACTGGTCACGGGTTTAAGCCCGGATGATCAGGCATTATTATAATACCTTACCGACCCTGTGAGCTGCTAAACTAACATTGGACGGAGCGGCTGTAAGACACAGAATTTCTGTAGTCGACATGGACATGGGGCGGCAGAAAAGTAATCATTACAGGCGTGTGAGACAATTGAAAAGCCCGTCCCAGACTAAAGACAGTAGGAGAAGGAGGATGGTGAACGCAGTAGAGCTGGAAGATAAACTTGGCCAGACTGGTCATTGTATATGTTTTTGTTATGATATGTTTTAATTAGGATTGCGCTGATGTAGAACTGATATAACACATTCTTGACTTTCTTTCAAGCTCTCACAAGAGCACCTATGTTATAGATCTCAAGACTAGAGACTACTGACTAGGAGTGTCAGGACTGACAGGATCGTCAGAATACCGGCAAGCTGTTTTCTTTGTTGAGTCTACTGGAGAGTGGGGATCTGGACCACAGTTCCAGATAGATGAAGTAACAAGTAAAGTTACGTAAAGTTTCTCATCACAATTTTATATGATTTTATGATCCTCATATTGACAATCATACGATGTCTATTGTTATGATTAGCAAATAAATGTTGTAGTATTGTAACTCATAGTTCTGTCATTATATTTTTTTTCCATTGTGCATACGTGTTGTTGTGTACATTGGTGGGGGTTCACTTACACACCAAGGAAAGGAGCAGTCAGGGGGAAAAACCTGTACTAGGATAGTTGTCCTTAAACTTTAATTCAGACTTAAAAATCTATCCTAGCTAACCTTCTCTTTCCCATTCCTTGGCGAATATTCAGCACAGTTCATTTCAATTTTGTAACGAGCCCCTTAGAGCTGTACGTTGGATATTATGGGCCTAATCTATAGTTCAGCCATATAGATTTTGTCCCTAGTCAGTTTTTGACTATTTGGGTTGCTCGCCAGTGAATAATACATTCATCTAGCCGGTGGGGCACCCGACTTCTGCAAATCCTAAATTACAGCTGGAAGAGATGAATAGTCCCACAGGGATGGAAAAAAGCTATACTAATACCAGTCCCAAAGAAAGGAAAAAACCTGGAAGAACCAAATGGCATAGGCTATCAGTCTACTAAGCTGTGTTGGAAAATTTAAGGAACACAACCATTATAATGGCAGGCCAACATGGCATCTGGAAGAAAACCAACTCTTAACACCACACCCAAACAGGATTCAGAAAGTACAGATCCACTGAAGATCAAATAACCTATATAGCTCAGGAAATAGAGGATGGCCTTCCAAGAGAAAAAGCACACACTACGTCTGGATAGATTTAGAAAAAAGCATTTGATAAAGTATGGAAGGAAGGACTGAAAGTAAAACTGCAAAAAATGCATGTTTGTGGGAAAATGTATAAATGGATCAGCCACTACCTTGAGAACAGAACTGCCAGGACAAAAGTACAAGGACAAACAAGCAAATGATGCTGTTGGAGCAAGGTGTCCCCCAAGGAGGAGTTCTTTCCCCAACATTATTCCTAGCATATATAAATGACATCACGGAAAATTTTCCAGCCAGAGTACACACATCCTCCTTTGCAGATGACCTAGCCATATGGACATCTGAAGAATATATTAGTACAGCTAACAGCAGAATACAGCAAGCCTTATTAGCGCCAGAGGACTGGTCAAAATCATGGCTAGTGAAGATAAGTGAGGAGAAAACAACATGCACAGTGTTCTCCCTCTCAAATAAAACTCAGCAACCTAAGCTGGTATTGAATGGAAAAATATTGCGCCATGAAGAAAATCCAAACTATCTAGGAGTCACCTTTGATCGTCGCCTGACATGGAAGACACAGGTTGAGAAAAATCGAACAAGAGCAAGGCAAAGAATGGCAATCATGAAAAAGCTTGCTGGTACAACGTGGGGAGCAGATGAGAAAGTTCTCAAGAAGTTATATACTGGACGGGTGAGGCCAGTACTGGAATATGGCATTGCAGCTTGGGCAACAGCAGCTAAGTCAAACTTTAACAAAATAAGTAGAGTCCAAAATCAAGGAATGCGAATCATAACTGGAAGCCTGAAGACAACGCCTATTAATGAACTAGAAAAGATCACTTGTTTACAACCAATGCAGGATAGAAGAGATAGCAGAGCCCAGCAACAAGCAGAAAAATTTAGAAGATTGACAGACCACCCTATGTATAACAGGTTTAATGGTTTTGGAAAGGGAAGACTGAAGCGTAGCAACTTTGTAGAAACTGCAAAACGAAAGATTAGGGCAGATCCCATACTTAACATATCAACAGTCAAACCCATTTACAATGCAGACAAGTTCCCAGCTTGGAGACAGCAGCAACTGCCTGAGATGATAGAAAACATTCCTGGTATTGAGAAAAAGAACACTCAGAATGAAACCGAAAGAAGAAAAATAACCCTAAACTACATAAAAGAACATTACCCAAGCAGCAATTGGACCCATGCATATACAGATGGATCAGCCAAAAATTCAATAGAAATGGAGGAGGAGGAATTCTCCTAAATATAAAAAATGGAGTGAAAAAAACACAGTCAGTGGCAACTGGAAAATTTTCAAGTAACTTCAAAGCGGAGGTAGAGGCTTTGAAAACTGCAGCAGAAATGCTCTTGATGGAGGAAAATAAAGAGAAGCAAATAGCTATCTTCACAGATGCAAAGTCAGCTGTCTCAATACTGAAGAGCAAAAACAGCACAGAACTAGCTGACCTAAGAGCAGCACTCCATGGTCTATGCCAGAAATCCAAAAAAGTTGTAATACAGTGGATCCCATCACATTGCAGTATACCTGGAAATGAAGAGGCTGACAGACTAGCAAAAGAGGGCGGACGACTACCACAGCCTGACATAGACATAACCTATAATGAGGCAAAGAGGTTTATAAAAAGCACTTATAGAACCAAATGGGAATCAGAGCATCCAGGCCACCAGAAGGATGATGCATATTACAAACTCGACCGAAGAGAACAAGTAGCAATCTTCAGACTCCGCACAGGACATAACAGGCTGAAATACCACTTGTTCATAAACTAAAGATAGGAGATACCGATGAATGTAATTGTGGAACTGGTAAAAATGACAGCTAAACATTTGCTGGCAGGATTGCCCAACGTATGCAGAACAGAGAAAGATTTTTGGCCCACACCTGCTTAATTTTAGGACAAGCTTTATGGAGAATATCAACAAGCTCAAGTTGACCGCAGCTTACTTTAACTACATACAGTGTGACATTTAAAGGTGTATGAAGAAGTATTCAGACTGCCACACTTCATACTCACAGGTATGTCGGTTACAAAAGCCTCCCAGAGGCATGAAAATGGAATATTGCTTGGATAGCAAATCCATTACGTGGAAAGTCTGACTCAAAAGCTCACTTGTGTGAGCTTCATAAAAGGTGGAAAAAGTGTCCTAGTGGCACGAAATAGGATTATTGCTTGGATAGCAAATCCATTACGTGGAACGTCCGAATCGAAAAGCTCACTGTGTGGGCTTTCATAATAAGGTGGAAAAAGTGTCCTAGTGGCACAAAATGGATTATTGCTTGGATAGCAAATCCAGTACTGGAAAGTCGGAATCGAAAGCTCACTTTGGTGGATGTCATCTGCAGACTGCATTCCTTCTGGTTTCCGAAGAACAGCCTATGGGAACGGAAGGCCCAATATACGGAAGTGAGGCTAAGCAGCCATGTGCAGGGACGTGACGATTCCTTGGGTGAGCCCAGTACCAGAGTGCCTATGTGTCGGCTCTGCAAGTATGGAAGCCTCCTTGGATGGCGGGGAAATGCCCATGGTCTGCCCCTGCCTTCCCTTGAGGGCTGACCAGATTCATTTGGCTGTTCTATATGGGCCAGCTGGGATGGAGGGATAACACCACAACAGTGAGAGTCAAACGTCCTAAGAAACCCCGGGAAGGTTAACCCGGTCAACAAATGCCCGCAGAAGTCGGATGTGTGGCCTAACGGCAGCAAGAACGCAGCTCTGCTGTAAACAGGCACAGACGCAATCACGTCCGGAAAAAAAAACTCCGGATGAACGAAGGAAGGAAGAAGAAGAAGAAGAAGAAGAAGAAGAAGAAGAAGAAGAAGAAGAAGAAGAAGAAGAAGAAGAAAAAAAGAAGAAGAAACCATCACATGTCGCTGATCAGGTCTTTGGTGTTACCCCGATCAAACAATGTGGCCATGTCAGCCAGGTATTTATCTGCTTGCCTTACCATTGCTCTTTTCTTAATATTTCTTGTTGTCACTAATGTGTCAGTATTTTTTATGCCCACATAATGCGCTCAACAAATCTATGTCGAATTGATGTAATCAGTTTACAGTTTTCACTTGTTTTCTGTAGGACGATTTTCACTTGTTTTCTGTAGGACTTGCCCATTGGATTTTCTGTCTGTCTATTGTATATTTTTTATATTCTGTGCGGCAACTCCAGTCATTAGATATAAAACCGTACCCATTCCTACACCAGCAGTCAAAGAGCCTGTTCCTCTGTACGCCACAAACAATTGTATTTACCAATTCACATGTAGATGCCAGGCCGTTTACATTGGTCGAACGGAGAGACAGCTTAAAAAACGGTGTCAGAACACATACCTCAATGGGTCAACAAGATAAAACACACAGGAGATGCTTGCACTCGTGGGGCCGACACACCGGAAGCTCCCGGCGTCTTCACTATGGTAGGCACATTGTCGACAGTGGCCATTTTGTGGACAGAGACACTGCATTTCGCGTGTTGTTTAACACACAAATTACTCGCTTGTTAAAATTTGCAGAAGCAATTATGATCTATCAACGCAAGCCAGAATTGTGCAAACAGAAAGACATGTTAGTCAGCTTAAAATTACCGTGTAGATAAGTGACATTACTGTGCGAATATGTGTATATTTCAACTTGAAGGATTTATCTAGTTAATTTCACGTAAGTTGTGTGATTTCTGCAGTATGTACCTGACGAGATGCAGCGAAATATGCCAGGCAATAAATCGTGCAATCTATTGTTTGTGTCTTCGTTATTCATATTGTTTTTTGCATTTTCTTCAGACACAACACATCACTGTAACTATATGTTTCTAGGCTTGTCTTTTTATTGTCTGTGTTTCACACCTATATACCAAGAACTAGATACGAGAGTATTTATTAAACGATAATATGAGATAATACTATCCTATAGTATCCTGGAATACGATATCACAAAAGAGTGGCTAAATGTGAGGATAAGAAATACATCATCACAGATAACAATATTGTCAGAGATGACATTCAGAATAGTTTCACAGATAACATTATTGTCAGAGATGACATTCAGAAATAGTTTAACAGATAACATTATTGTCAGAGATGACATTCAGAAATAGTTCCACAGATAACAAAATTATCGGATATAAGAATCAGAGATAAAACTCTGCAGATAATATTATGAGAAGAGAATCAGAATTAAGAGTATTATGAGCTATTTTACCTGTATTCCTGAAAACATCGCCATTGTCCCCGTGTTTCTCGCTGTTGATAGTGTCATCCGTGTACCTAGAATAACGTCATAGGTCTATAATAATCTTTCTCCCTACCATAATGTATCATAAGTCTGTTATCACCCGTCTACTTAGAATATATATCATAGGTCTGTTATCATTATTGTACATATAGGTCTGTTATCATCTTTCTCCCTACCATAATGTATCATAAGTCTGTTATCACCCGTCTACTTAGAATAATATATCATAGGTCTGTTATCATTATTGTACATATAGGTCTGTTATCATCTTTCTCCCTACCATAATGTATCATAAGTCTGTTATCACCCGTCTACTTAGAATAATAGATCATAGGTCTGTTATCATTATTGTACATATAGGTCTGTTATCATCTTTCTCCCTACCATAATGTATCATAAGTCTGTTATCACCCGTCTACCTAGAATAATGTATCATAGGTCTGTTATCATGATTGTACCTAGAATAATGTATCATAGGTCTGTTATCATCCCCCTTGTACCTAGAATAATGTATCATAGGTCTGTTATCATCCCCCTTGTACCTAGAATAATGTATCATAGGTCTGTTATCATGATTGTACCTAGAATAATGTATCATAGGTCTGGTATCCCCACCCTTGTGCCTAGAATAATGTATCATAGGTCTCTTATCATTATTGCACCTAGAATAATGTATCATAGGTCTGTTATCATCACCCTTGTACCTAGAATAATGTATCATGGGTCTGTTATCATCATTATTGTACATAAAATAAAGTATCATTGATCTATTCTTATCATCATTATTTCATAGGTGTATCATTATCATCATTGCACCTTAAATAACATATCATAGGTCTATTATTATCATCATCATTGTACCTAAAATAAAGTATAATAGGTCTATTATTATCTTCATTGTACAATAAAGTATCAGAGAACATAGTAAAAAGACACATAAATTAACAAGTTAGGAATGAACATTATTCAGGTACGTCAAAAATCCTAATTATAAAGTGAGAGAAAAAAAGGAAGAAAGAGAAGCAAAGAAGAAAAATTGATAAAAATGAAGTGGAAAAGAAAACTGTGAAATATCTACTATATGAAATACAGAAAGAATGCAGTAAAGACAGACAGAAAGCAAGAAATACAGACAGAATGTAAGAATATACAGACAGTAAGAAATATAGAATAATAGAGACATTTATCAGAGATACATATGTAAGATGTTCCCAGATAGGTCATAAGCAGAGACCTACCCATGACCTCTTCTCGGCGACATAGTCCAAAAAGTTCATCTGGTGTCACGTGCACGTTGACCTCCGTGGCAATGTCCGTGACCCAGCCCCATGATCTGGAGACAGTTGTCTGTCCAGACCTTCTATAACCGGAGCCCGTCTGACCTATATGTTCGGATCTGGATGGTTGAAGATTGGAGTTCTGGTGTGGTACTTTTGGTTGAGGCTGTGCCATGGGAGACTACACATTTGTAAAGTCTAGTGCTGAAATAGACGACGGTAGATTAGAACATGGCTGGAGAGTTTCTATTTTCTATATTATGTTAGGGAGATATTCACATTACAATAATAAAGGTAAGTAGATCTGTTATAATGCACGGGAATTTACGGAAGTCGCCAGAAGTTAAAACTAGTAGCGTGTGTAGAGTATTTAATTCTAACGTTAAATCCGTACCGCCGTATGGATCAGAAACACAAAAGGACTAAAACAATGACTAGTTGTTGAGTTGAACTCAGAACTGACATCACTGCACTCAGGACATTTATACACGCGCTCCGTACCCTCGTTCAACAGTCAACGAAGAGTCACAATCGTTCCCACTGCTATCTGATTGAAAATTCTCCTGGTCTTCCCTCTCAGTTTTGAGATTATACAAACCCCTGCCAATCGCCCGCAATCTCATCCTTTCCACATACGGGTTCTCAATCTGTTCCCCTGCCTTCTCCACCTGGTCCCACAGGCGCACCATCACCCCCTCTTTGTCTATAAGTAATCTAACTCAAAAGGTGCATTCCCTGCTAGTCTATCAGCCTGTTCACCCCACCCCCTCCCCTTCCCTGCACTCCCGCATGGCTGGGGCAAAAAATCTATACAATTCTCACACCTGTGACCTCTGAAGCCAGGTGAGCCTTTCCACACGAAACATTCCTTTCTCCACCTTATTAAGCATAAATATTACTAATATATTACAAACGTTCGGCGTTATGGCAAAGGATTTGGACGCAGTTCGCAATCCCGCTACTACGGTCGAAACACAGCTGCGAGCGATTTGGAAGCAGACTGCTGGCGTTGGTTTCAAGCAGGTATGAGTGTCGGTCTTTCAGAAAGCAATGGCAAACTACTGAATGTAAACTTTCCAAGAAATCACAAACAGCCAGAAAATGCTGAGGTTCACTGCGACGTCATGTAAAGGATATGCAACTATTTTAGCAAACGTTGATGAACCAGTGTTTGCGAAGGAAAGGATACAGTTGGTAGACAGAACCACTAATGCGGCGCTATGGAAAGAACTAGGCAGACTCCATCGAATCATAAGGTGATGGGAAAGAAGCTGGCGGTTGATAGGACACCATTGAGAAAACTTGATAACAGCAAAGCTTGAATCATTTTTCAGGAACGTACAGGGTAACGAAAATAGATGGCGACCTAAAGACATATGTAATAAAGAAATAGAGTTACGATTGAATAATATTGGAAGATCATCGCGCGGGCTGCAGAAGTCAGCACAGGATCAGATGGCTTGGTGTGAGTTTGTTGGTCTCTTCAATGGGATATATAAAGAAGAAGAAGAAGACATTATATATAGAGACGAGGTGGCTTAGAAGCTACGTGATCCGCATCTGCCTGGAGGACATCTGGTTTCCCTGTCACGGGGTGGATTTGTCGAGTTCCGCAACGTGAGACGAGTGGTATACTAGTCTCTGGTCATGAGGTAGTGGATCGGCCGTCTAGTCTTCACGGACAAGGGAACGAACGGACGAACTTTACTTTCGACGGGTCATAAATCGGGCGCGCAGGCCCGCCTTACATTCAGCCCTTCCAGTCACCCATCTGTGACACACTAATTATCTATCATGGCTGTATTACATTTTCCCCGCGTTTCCATTCTGTTTCAGGATAGTGCGGTCAACACCAGCATCTTTCAGCTGTATGTTGATTCCTAGGCTAGATTACGCTCATCAGCACGCCACGACTTTCTGAGCGACCGGCTCCATACTCTCATAAGTCACTGTGCGACTCGAACCGATTCCAATTCTCGTGCACTCACGTCAACCACGAGAGTATTCGGGATTACGGAGAAAGCTGCTAACTCCTCGGCCAGGGAGCCGGCTTGTATTACATTTAAATGAAACAAATATAAACAGGCAAACATTGCAACATTAATACCGTCAGCATAAACCAAACATAAACAGTTCACATTTTCAACGTTATGACACACACATATCTGTGTCCGTCCGTCCACCTGCCTGCCTCTTTCTCGCGCTTTCCCATCCGCCCGGTGATCCCTGTGTCTGCGCACGTCAAATGTGTAGTGTCAGTAATGTGTCAAGTGCTGTGACATACGCATTCATGAGTCGCACATGGAGATAACAACAAATTTCAGGGAATGAAGTGTGAAACAGACCTTCGCACTGGATTACGCTGCATATCCTTTACAGGACGTCGAAGTCAACCTCATAATTTGTTGGCTGTTTGTTATTCCTTGGCACTTTACTTTCAGTAATTTGCCACTACATTCTGAACAACCGGCACTCATACTATCGTCTAAAAATCAGCGCAAGGCCTGCTTTCAAATGACCAGCTGGCGGCTTCGAACGCGGAATGGGGGATTGCGAATCTCGTCCGTCACCCCTTCGCCATAGCACCGGTTGGCACTGGGTAGAACATACTAAAGCATAACTTGAAAGTCTCTTTCCCCCCCCCCCCCCCCCCATTTCCCTATCCCACGGAATCCAGCCCAGAAGAAATAACCGTGTAAACTATTTCGAGAAATTAGAACGCAAACATGAATGAATAATATTGTGGTGGAGGAGGTTGGGGGGGGGGGGGGGAGATCGAGGAGCTGTAGGAAATGGACGTGAAATGATTGAGGGCCTATGCTCCGTTAGAAGATACAAGGAAGCAGAAGTAGAAGTGTGTGTCTATGTGTGTGTGTGTGTGTGTGTGCGTGCGTGCGTGCGTGCGTGCGTGCGTGCGTGCGTGCGTGCGTGCGTGCGTGCGTGCGTGCGTGCGTGCGTGCGTGCGTGCGTGCGTGCGTGCGTGTGTGTGTGTGTCATTCTGAACACGCGACCTGCGCCTTTCCTTGGCGCCTTGTCCACCATCAAATTAAGAGAAAAGTCATAAATGTATCTATCGTACAACCCAGTTTAAAACCGCAGTCAACAGCCCGTTAAGCCATTTTCACAATTTATTTTTTTTGTTTTTTGTTTTTTACATATCCTATTTTCAGGACATTGGTGTCAACACCAGCATTTTACTGCTGTTGTTGATGACTTGGCAAATTTACGTTCAGTAGTTTGTCATTGCTTTCTGAACGACCGCTCCCATACCAACACGTTAAGATCCAGCGCGACGCGGTCTGCTGCCAAATCGGTCGCACCTGTTTTTCGAACGCAGGTAAGCGGGCTCACGAATCCCGTCCGCAAGGTCTTAACCATGGAGACCGGCTCACAGTGTATACACAAATACAATACACAAGAAGGATTATTTCCCATGAAATAAGCAAAATTAAATCACATACAAAACACAAGAACACAGGAGATCTCTCTGCACAGAACCACAAGTACCACAAACGAATATCCAGATGTGTTTCCACAATCTCAGTTGACTTAAGCGTAGCTGTTGTGCTTCAGTAAGACAGTTCTTCCATTGAAAACTGAATCCGGGAAAGTGCGTTTCTCAATTTGTTAGGGTGGTCCCTTTAGGACATAAGCTCGTCGTGATCTTGTAGCACGTACTTCCATACTTCGCTCTTATCATGGCCCGCCGAAAAGATTCTTCTTGTGCTTTTTTTTCTTCATATCATAATCGTCATCATCATCTTCGCATCCTCCTCCTCAATCTTCTTTTCTGCTGCTGCTGTTGCTTCTTCTGCTCCTTCTGTCTCCCAGTACTATAACACAGCGAACAACGAGAAGAAGAAAGAAGAATACACGGGCAGAGAGAAACGAGGAGGAGGAGACGGAGATGAATACAAAGAGGCGACAGCAGCAGCTGTAGGAATAAAAAGAGAAAATGACCATAGAAAAACGAAAGCAATAGCAATTTGGTTTGTGATCAACACAAACAGATTTGCAGGGGCTCTTGTGACATTTCCGTCTACAACACCAGTAGTGAAAGAACCACTGACACAAACACCTTAGACGTATCCGGAGATCGATAAGAGTTCAAAACAAGAGATTCATATATTGACACATGAAAAAAGAATCGATATTGAAACTTATGGCCCATTCATACCACACACGACTACCTATGTTTTGTCAGTAGGCGAGGCCTGTTTGACGTCTGAAGTACGGGTGGCGCTTTAGCAAATCATTGCTTTATAACTAGGGTTTGTGTACAGGTTTGGCTTTATTTGTAAAGTATGAGTATCTATGCACAAGAGTGCCTCCATACGTGATTCAGTATCCTTCCATAACATTAGTGGAACTGCGATAAAGCTGTTTGAATGTCAACAATATAATAGACATTGAGTAATGCAGCAGAACAGGTACAGATAGCAAATACGCTGCGACGACTAGCTTCATCGGCAAACTCAGAAAACACAACGTATACACACAAATTCCCCTTGTTTATATGCTGTGTTTTTTTAGTTTGGCTGCTGGTGAGGGATAATCGCAACAGCGTCCTTTTTTCTCCGTAATTGTGTTCTGTAAAGCTGCATTACTTTTTCGTTCTTTTATATTGTTTACAATATCATTCAATAGATCATCACACAAAAACTGTGGTTTTTCCTCCCTCAACCCCCCCCCCCCCCCACACACACACACAATACATAAACCCCACGCAAGGTTAATAGCCCCTACCACAATCGGTGATTCTACAACAGTGGTTCTCAACCTTTTTTGGCCCGTGCCCCCTTCACCATATTTTTAGGACGTCATCCCCCCCCCCCCTCACCATATTTTTAGAACGTCATTCTCCCCCCCCCCCCGCCCCTTTTCGTATTTCCTCCCTAAAAATTTCCCCCTGCCCCTACACAGTATACGTAATAATTGAAGCTAAATTTAATAGCACATACTAAAACAAGTCTAGACATCTACATAAACGTGATTTGCGGATCTACTTACGTTATAAAATGAATTTCAGAAGGGTGATACGTACAGAACTGTAAAGTATGAAGGGAAAAACAATATCAAGTAATCGGTTCTTGTATTCACGCAGTCTAGAAATAATCTTAATTCCCCCACCTCCCCACCTGGAAACCCTAAAATTCCCCCTGGGGGGAGGGGGGGGGGAATTCCCCACCGGGTTTTGAGAACCACTGTTTTTACAACATAAAAACATGAATAGATGCATTCGTGGTCTAGAACTATCATCCTCTTCACAACAATTTTCTGTGCCGCTAAATAAAACATAGCTGTCCTTTCAACCGACGCGAATGTTAGGAAACCATACAGGCTTTAGTCATGGCGCTGTTTTGGAACCACTAAAAGACGCATTCATGATCATGAAGAGAGAGAGAGAGAGAGAGAGAGAGAGAGAGAGAGAAAAGAGAGGAGAGAGAGAGAGAGAGAGAGAGAGAGAGAGAGAGAGAGAGAAAAGAGAGAGAGAGAGAGAGAGAGCATTAAAAAAACTTTGTGTATGCCACACATATTTGTAATAATTTTATTAGACAGTTTTGATGTTGCAGATCTAAGTGGGTAACATTAAGCCTACGTAACTACGATTATAAAAAAAATTCTAATGGTCGTCTGTTTGTTACAGAGGCTCATAAGGAAAATAATAATACTATTGTAACATCTCATGCATGTCGTATGAAGCGGCTGTAGTATGAAGCCCGCTGTAGCCGCTTCATACGACATGCATGAGATGTTACAATAGTATTATTATTTTTCCTTATGAGCCTCTGTAACAAACAGACGACCATTATAATTATTTTTTATAATCGTAGTTACGTAGGCTTAATGTTACCCACTTAGATCTGCAACATCAAAACTGTCTAATCAATTATTACAAATATGTTACTATATATGACTGTATTATATTTCGACTGTTACTATATATGACTGTTATTATACATGACTGTTACTATATACGACTGTTACTATATATGACTGTTACTATATACGACTGTTACTATATACGACTGTTACTATATATGACTGTTACTATATATGACTGTTACTATATACGACTGTTACTATATTGACTGTTTTCTATATATGAAAGTTACTATATATGACTGTTACTATATATGACTGTTACTATATATGACTGTTACTATATGTGACTGTTACATACATGACTGTTACTATATATGACTGTTACTATATGCGACTGTTACTATACATGACTGTTACTAATACGACTGTTACTATATACGACTGTTACTATATAAAGACTGTTTCTATATATGTTCCACTCCAGGTCAAAAATGTAGTTGTAGTGTGCCATGATCTCGAGTAGAAACTATGTGGATCGGACGGCTTGTTAATCAAGATGAATCTATTCTCATCCTGTCAGTCTTCCAGTCTCTCTCCTCTCTGGTCCGTGTGATCATAGCCCCAGCTCTGCGAGTGGCTGTTGAAGTCACCACACACAATCATTTTTTTCTTTTAATGGCAGTGTGTCCAGTGCATGTGGGTGGTCAATTGGACAGAAGTAATTGATCAGATGAAGGCCTGTCTTCAGTTTAAGTGTCTGATACTCAGCCCCTTCCCTGTAAACTTCAATTTGAGATGCAGTGATGTTATTTTTTTTTACAAGGGTCAGTATTCCACCCTTTCGCCTGTCCTTTCGGTCAGATCGGCAACACTGGTAGCCTCTGATTTTGAAGGCTTTATTTTCGTTGAGGTGAGTTTCTTGCAAGCAACATACGCTTACTTTTTCTGGGTCCAAGATGTTTTCTAGTTCTTTTTTTTTTTTTTTTGCTGACTCCCTTCGCACTCCAGTGCACTATTTTTAGTCTTTGTTTGGTATGGCCACACGCTCTATTCTCAGGTCCCCTGGCTCCACAGGACATCTGAGAAAGACCTCCAGTAGCTGTGGTTGAACCCTTTCGAGGTATAAGGCCCGGCACTGCGCGTACCTGGGGCTCCAAAGCAAGGCGAGCACCATAACATTTAGCAGTAGTCGACACATTTCATGGCGTGATTGCATGGCATCCTGATTTCTTTGGTGCGCCTCCTGGCTGGTTGCCTCCGTCTTCAGCACCTTTCCTTTACTAGAGCAGACTGTGGTCTTACTGGAGTTTAAGTGTGTAAGCACGCAAACACGTGTCTGCGCATGCATGTACGTGCATACACATCTAAAGCGTTCTAGTTATTTCTCGGCGCCAGTGACTCGCTGCCGCCCCTTCTCCTGTTAGTTAAAACAGTTCTTTCATGAGAAGGCCAGGAGTTGGACTTTCGTTGCATAGGTGATGAATGCACGAGCCAATGGGGTATTTATGCAAGGTTAGTCGCTCACCCCAATCCCGTCCCCGGCTACATACAGCAACATTTGGGACCTTTGGGAACAGGGCAATAACTCATGCGGAAATTTACGACTGCTGTTTCTTCCCAGTAGTCACCCATGGTTCATCCTTTATTTTAATTCATTCTGCGTGTGGGGTAGTGTGGGTGAACGCACGTGAGCGTGTAGATACACAACAAGACAGAAATAAGAACTACACAACAAGGCAAAAATATGAAATACACAACAAGGCAGAAATATGAACTACACAACAAGGCAGAAATATGAACTACATAACAAGACAGAAATATGAACTACAGAACAAGGCAGAAATGTGAACTACGGAACAAGACAGAAATATGAACTACACAACAAGACAGAAATATGAACTACAGAACAAGGCAGAAATATGAACTACACAACAAGACAGAAATATGAACTACAGAACAAGGCAGAAATATGAACTACTGAACAGGTCAGAAATATGAACTACAGAACAAGACAGAAATATGAACTACACAACAAGACAGAAATATGAACTACACAACAAGACAGAAATATGAAATGCACAACAAGACAGTAATATGAACTACACAACAAGGCAGAATTATGAACTGCACAACAAGGCAGAAATATGAAATACACAACAAGGAAGAAATATGAAATACACAACAAGACAGAATTATGAAGTACACAAGAAGGAAGAAATATGAAATACACAAGACAGAAATATGAACTATACAACAAGGAAGAAATATGAACTTTACTGTTCTTGCGTTCTTTCTCAGATATCTAATACAGATCCATGTATAAACTCTACTTCTTGTGTTACAATTATCTAAGTGTGTGTGTGTGTGTGTGAGAGAGAGAGAGAGAGAGAGAGAGAGAGAGAGAGAGAGAGAGAGAGAGAGAGAGAGAGAGAGAGAGAATCAGTTCTGAAATGGAATATATCTTTGCTCATTTCTTATTGAGCATTCATCATCATGTGCCATGCCAATAAGCATGGGTGTTCATGTTTCGCCATCTCACTCGATCACCAGATTCTTGGAACAGCTCAGTTTTCTTGTCTCGACCATTCCATGTGACCAAGCCATCCAGGTATTTACTTCTCTGCCTTAAGTGCTATGGGATGACTAATCGTCTTAGGCGACTTACCGTATCTGCCATGGGCTTATATACAGTAGTTTACTTGATACAATTCCCTTTAATGTCATCTATAATACAACATATATGCTACCATCTTGACTGATATAGTGCCAAACAACAAGTAGGTTTGGACCATACATAGCACACAATCAAATGAACAAGTATTATAATGTACATTTCCGTTCACCGAGCACTGAAATTGTGGAAGTTACCATGAAACGAAACAAATAACACGATGACCATAGTATGGCGATACATCGTCCTTCTGTTCAAATGGGAGGTCACATTTGGCGATATACTTTCCGTCAGCACTGAATCAGTTAACGTCTAAGTCATAACTTTGACACACACCCATGCTTCCCACTTTCCGCCGTCCATTTTTACTTGGTCCAATCATATAATGCGTATTTTTAATGACTGTGCAGTATTTGAAAATATTGCCGGTCCAAAATGTGTATTCACCCTCTGGAAAGTTCATGCAACATAATAGGTAAATATAAAACTTGGACCGACAATAATTTCAAACACTGCACAGTCATTAACAATACACCCTATACTTTGTGTTTAGCGCTGAATTGGTTAACCTTGTTCTTTTCCCTTCAATCTTGCCAGTTGTCACCAAGTTCTCTAGTTTATTTCTTTCCATAACAACCTCAAACAATATTGACTTTCCACGTCTAATATCTGCATCTTATTGTGTTGCGTATACCTTACGGGACGTTGCAGTCAACACCAGCATTTTTTCAGCTGCTGTTGATGTACTAGGCAAGTGTTACGTTCAGTAGTTTGCCATTGCTTTCTGAACGACCGGCCCCTATACCTTTTTCGAAAAAAACCAGCACCGTCGTGTTTCGAACCCGGGTATACGAGCTCACAAACTGCGTTCGCAAGCCCTTAGCCACAGACGGTTGTCAATTGTTTCTTGTAGCATTTGCTGATTGGTTTTTCTGTCTGTCCACGGTATTCTTTGTTACAGTCCTTTGTATCTTATAGTTTGTTCATACGGCTCGGTCTCTTTCCGCGGCACGGAAAGCGTCGCACAAAGCACGAACTCCGTAGCTCTATCGACGACCCACAGGAGTCTCAGAAAATTTTAACTCGTGAACAGAAGGACGCAGCCCGGAATCGAACCCACAACCTCCAGAGCCCGAGTCAAACGGCTTGACCACTTCCATGGAGACTCCTAAGTGATGAGGAAAAGTGGTTTGATCTGGACAGGACACGTATTGAGACAACTTGCAAATAGCATAACCAGAACGTCTTTTCTCTTGAATTCACAAAAACAAAAAAGTTGTTGCATATCCTTTACAGGGCGTAGAAGTCAACCCTAGCATTTTTTGGCTGTTCGTGATTCCTGGGCAAGTTTACGTTTAGTAGTTTGCCATTGCTTTCTGAACGACCGGCACCCATACCATTTCATAAAAAACCAACGTAAGGCGGTCTGCTGCCAAATCGATCACAGCTGTGTTTCGAAAGCGTGTATACGGAATTCCGAACTACGTCCGTTACTCCTTAGCCACGGAGCTTTTTAATTCACAATGGAAACATAAATACAGGGAGACGTATGCAGCAGAGAATTAGAAACTGAGATGGAGAAAGAATCGCAAGAGATAGTGCATGATAACAGGGCCTGGAATTCGATAGTTCAAGGGATATAGTTCAGGATATCAGAGTCTGGAACTGGAAGGTTGAAAGATATCAGTACAGGATATCAGGATCTGGAACTCGATAGTTGAACGGAAATAATACGGGATAATAGGGCCTGGAACTCGATAGTTCAAGAGAGATATTATTTGGATATCAGAGTCTGGAACTCGATATTGAAGGGAGATGGTACAGGATATCAGGGCCTGGAACTCGATGGTTGAAGGAAGATAGTACAGGATATCAGGATCTGGAACTCGATAGTTGAACGAAGATAGTACAGGATAATAGGGCCTGGAACTCGATCGTTCAAGAGAGATAGTTCAAGATATCAAAGTCTGAAACTCGATGGTTGAAGGGAAATAGTATAGGATATCAAAGTCTGAAACTCAATGGTTGAAGGCAGATATTACAGGATATCAGAGTCTGGGACTCGAAGGTTGAAGGGAGATAGTACAGATTATCTGAGTCTGGAACTCGATGGTTGAAGGGTACAGGATATCAGGATCTGGAACTCGATGGTTGAGGGGAGATAGTACAGGATATCAGGTCTGGAACTCGATGGTTGAGGGGAGATAGTACAGGATATCAGGTCTGGAACTCGATGTTTGAAGGTATGTGCTTCACTAAACAATAAAATGCAGCAGAAGATGAGAATGCGGATGAGCTAGGGTGTTCTTGCGTGTAAGTTTAGGCAGGGATAGGCTGTAAAATATACGGCGTGGCAGACCTTAACTCTGGCAGTTATGGCGGAGAGTTGAGTCGAGTCTACAACCGACATTACAGCTTTCAGGACATTTCCATACGTGCCCCGCCCTCATCTTCAACAGTCAGCGAAGAGGCCCAGTACTTAATGGTAGCCGTTGCAGTCTGATTATTTGTCAGTCGGGCTTTTCCTCAAGATAATGACAATGTGAAATATAAAGTCTACCAACAGAGCTTTGGAATATCGTGACCTTTTGGCACATAATAAATTATCTGCTTTGGGTTACACACATTCTCGTGTAGCTTTCCCATGCAGCCACTTGTGTGGTTTGTTGGCCATACTGAGAGATATGACAGAAATGGGGTAAAGTTCGAGGAAACATTATCAGACAGCTAGTATAACCCATGTTCTTGTCCACAAACTAGCGACATTAAGGTTATCACGTTGTAATTCTTGCAGGACTGCATCAGTTGCTTGTGATTGTTTAGTTTCGTGTTGCATCTTGAACTTCATCGAAATATTCCTAAAGCAAGGTAACAACTGAGGCGTTTTTGTGTGCAGACTTCTTTCTTTCTGTTGTGAGATATGATCTTCTTCTTTGCCGCTGTTGTTCTCGTAATTAATGTTCACATTAGAAGTTAGCTTTATTTATTTATTTATTTATTTATTTATTTGCGTTTGCTGGCTTTGAATTCAAGCGTAGTCGACACACGTACTTCTACTTCTAGTACACTGGACTGATGTCTGCGTGTGAATTAGCTTTCCATATTAAAGGTGCACCACGCCATCATGCGAACCCACTCCGACTTCTGAGGAATGGTTTATTGGATGTTGTATGTTCTTGTATTTGAAACCTTGTTGAGACTCCCAAATAGCTTTGTATGGTTGTCTGTCGTTGCAATCTCTGGCGGTGTGCAATGTACCGTGGATATTTCAATGTAGTCACTTGCGAAGCAAACAGGACTGCAAGAGCTGTGAAAAAAAAAGACCTGACCCCCCTCCCCCTTTTTCTACCCTCCCCCTCCCTCCCAAAAAGAAAAAAAAACACCACCACAGTGATTCTCCTCCTGGAACGTCAAGCATTCTTTGCCTACGTTGTCAAAGAACATTTCGAGCCAAAATACCGTACCAGCCATCTTAGAACCCACGGCTACATACTTTCAATTAATGGTCATCGTCATTCTTAATGGACAAACACCACCATGGATGATGGTACATTTGCTGGCCTGGGACTACGGAATTTGGCATCTGTTCTTATAGTGTATTAGCACAGCTACTGGCAGG
The DNA here is from genome assembly GCA_014155875.1 of Cepaea nemoralis. Classification (NCBI taxonomy): domain Eukaryota; kingdom Metazoa; phylum Mollusca; class Gastropoda; order Stylommatophora; family Helicidae; genus Cepaea; species Cepaea nemoralis. Next base: position 378,291 of record JACEFZ010020011.1, on the reverse strand, counting down.
GTCTCCCAAGATGGCCATGTCAAGGGGTAAGAACTAAACGTTGTAATTGATACACAAATGGCTGCCTTGTAGGTGGATTGGGGACAGTCAGAGGCTACGGAGAGCAAACTTGATCAAATACTTGTTGAAATCGGATGTTCTGAGCCACTGGCTTGACGGAACAGTGCAACGTAACTCACTCGATGATGATGATGATGATGATGGCAGTTCCAGAACTGGAATACACGAATTAAGCAACAGGGACTTGCGAAGAATAGGGAATCTGATAATACGATGAGATCAATAATGATATGTGGAATCATGTGGCTGCAATGTCATGAGAAGTGCATTCATGGTCATTGATGTGCACTCATTATAGGAGACAATTGACAAATGTAGTTTGAAAGCTGTGACCATATACAATTTATTACGTGTGTTAGGTATCCTCTTTTTGGGGGGCTGAGTGGTCTCGAGGTATGGTGTCCGCCTCGAGTGCTGGAGGTCCCGGATTCAAGCCCCGGTGAGGGTCGGGATTTTTTCACGTGGACTTCTAGTAACAAAATTTCACCTGGTCTCTGGGTAGTAAGATTAGGGTTGCCAGATACGGGGTCACCAAAATGAGGACAATCAATCAATCATGTGCCATGCCGGAAAGCGTGGGCGATCATGACTCGCCATTTCACTCGATCACCAGCGTCGTGGATCAGCTCAGTGTTCCTGTCTCGTCCATGCCATGTGGCCAAGCCATCCAGGTATTTTCCTCTCGGTCTTCCTCTTGGTCTGTTCCCTTCGATCTTGCCAGTTGTCACTAAGTTCTCCAATCCATTTCTTCTCATAACATGTCCAAAAAATTTTGACTGTCTACGTCTAATTTCTCTAATCAATTTACGATTTTCATTTGTCTCCTGTAGTACTTGGTCATTGGTTTTTCTGTCTGTCCATGGTATTCTTTGCATTTTCCTCAGAAACCACATTTCTGCAGCCATCAGATGTTTTTCAGCTTGACTGCACATTGTCCAAGTTTCACATCCATACAAAAGAACAGGCTCTATGTATCCCCTCAACACTCTTATTCTCGTTTCAATTGACATCTTTTTATTGGTCAGAATGTTTTTCATCTTGCTAAAGGCTACTTTCGCCATGGCGATTCTTGTTCTAATCTCTTCAAGGCATCTCCCATCAGATGTTATGACTGTTCCGAGATAATTGTACCGATTCACTTGTTGAAGAATATTCCCATTTACTTGTATATTACATTGTGGTACTTCGTTCTTCCTAGTGACGACCATAACCTGTGTCTTCTTACAATTTAATTCTAACCCCAGCTGCTCACTGTGTACAACAACTGCGTCTACTAATTGTTATAGATCTTGTGCATTGTCTGCAATCAATACTGTATCATCTGCATATCTAATGTTATTGATGTTTCGTCCTCCAATGCTGATTCCATTTATATCTTCTACATTCCTGAAAATATTTTCACTGTATAGGGAAAAAAGATCTGGAGACATTACACATCCCTGCCTAACACTTCTCTTAATAGGTTGATATTGTCCCACTTCATTATCAATCCTTATGGCAGCTTGTTGTTTCCAATATATGTTTTTTATAAGTCTAATGTCTTTCCCATCAATTTATAGATCTGCAAGCATATCTACCATGTTGACATGTCTAACTCTATCAAATGCCTTTGTGTAGTCAATAAAGCAAAGGTATATATCTTTGTTTACTTCTATAGCACGTTCAATAACTGTTCGCAGCATATACACAGCATTTACTGTACCCTTTCCTTCTACAAAAAAATCTTAACTAAAATAAATAAATTTAGAGTAGGAACATGGAATGTTAGGACATTAAATGAGCTAGGAAAGTTGACCAATGTTCTAAGAGAGATGGATAGCATGAAAATGAATATACTAGGCGTTAGTGAGATGAGATGGAAGGGATCGGGCAAAATTATAGCTGACAATCACACAATAATTTATTCTGGAGGGGATACACATGAAAAAGGTGTAGGAATAATATTAGACGAAAAAACAGCCAAGTCAATTAATGGATACTGGTGTATTTCAGATAGAGTTATTATGGTAAAAATCAAAGGCAAACCAATAGACATAAATATTATACAAGTATATGCGCCAACAGCAAGCAGTAGTGATGAAGAAATACAACACTTTTACGACGAAATAGAAATGGCGATGGCTCAAATTGGATCACAAGAAATAAAGATAATACTTGGTGATTTTAATGCAAAAGTAGGAAAGGGAAATATGGAGGATGTAGTGGGGAATTATGGTTTAGGTACAAGAAATGAAAGAGGGGAAAAGCTAATAGAATGGGCAAATATCAATGATATGATAATTGGAAACACATGGTTTAAACACCATAAAAGACGACTGTACACATGGATAAGCCCTGATAAGAAAATACGCAACCAAATTGACTACATACTAATTAATAAAAGATTTAGAAATGCTTTAATTAATATAAAGACAATGCCTGGTGCTGACTGTAATAGTGATCATGTACCACTATGTGGACAAATAAAAGTAAGATTAAAGAGAGGGGAAAAAATGGTTAAGAACATGAGACTTAATAAAGAGGTTCTAAAAATAGATAAAGAAATGCAAGAACAATACAGAGTGACTGTGAAAAATAGGTACAATGCAATAACTAAAATACAGAGTATAGATGAACAATGGGAAATGTTAAGGGACTCCATTCATCAAACTAGCAAAGAAGTATTACCAGAGAGAGGCAAAATAGCTAAGAAAAAATGGATGAATGAAGATATCTTAAACCTGATGGACAAAAGAAAACAGTATAAAAATGACAAACAAGAATACGCTAAGATAAATAAAGAAATAAAAGATAAATGTGGAAAGGCTAAAGAAAGTTGGTTAAACGAGCAATGCAAAAAAATTGAATTAAATTCCATTAAAGATACAAAAAATATGCACAGACAAATCAGTGAGCTTACAGGAAAAAAATAAGAATAAATACAGGGTGTTTGAAATCAAAAACAGGAAAGATAATATTAGAGGAAGATGCTATAATGAAGAGGTGGAATGAGTATATAAGAGAATTATATGAAGGAGAAAGGGGAGAATTAACAGAAGATAGTAACTTAGAAGGTCCACCTATTCTGAAAGAAGAAGTCGCTGACGCTATGAAACGTATGAAGAAAGGAAAAACAGCTGGGCCAGATGAAATCACAATAGAAGAATTAGAAGTTTTGGGAGAATTTGGAGTAGATATATTAACCAAAATGTTGAATGATATTTACAGCAGTGGATATTTACCCAGTGATATGCTGAAATCTGTATTTATAGCTATACCAAAAAGACCAGGAGCAATTGATTGTGAAGATTTTCGTACAATTAACCTTATAAACCATATCACTAAGCTTCTACTCAGAATCATAATGAGAAGAACCAAAAAGAAAATAAAAATGGAAATTAGTGAAGAACAGTATGGATTTGTGGAAGGAAAGGGCACAAACAATGCAATTTATACATTGCGGACACTAATAGAAAGGTCAATAGAGAAACAGAGGGACATATATTTGTGCTTCATAGATTATACTAAGGCATTTGATAAAGTAAAACATGATGAACTGATTAAAATGTTGGAAGATATCAACACTGATGGAAAAGATTTAAGAATAATAAAGAATATTTACTGGAACCAAGTAGCAGCAATTAAAATGGGAAATAAAGAGGGTAGTTACGAACAGATAAAGCTAGGAGTACGACAAGGGTGTGTCTTGTCACCAGATCTTTTCTCCCTGTATAGCGAAGTAATAATGAGAGAGATCAAAGAGATGCCAGGAATACTAGTTGGAGGTTATAATATAAATAATATACGCTATGCAGATGACACAGTATTGGTGGCGGATAATTCAACAGACCTACAACAATTATTAGACGTTGTAGTAACAGAGAGTGCAAGGAAAGGACTCAACTTGAATATCAAGAAAACAGTAACAATGGTAATATCAAAGAAAATGGTGACACCAAAATGTGACATAGAAATAGAAGGGAAAATCCTTAACCAAGTTGATAATTTTAGATACCTAGGGGCATTTATAACATCAGATGGAAGATGTACAACAGAGATTAGGAGCAGAATAGGGCAGGCAAAAGCCGCATTTCATAAAATGAAGAGTATCTTATGCAATAAGTCACTGTCACTGAATGTAAGAAAGAGAGTGCTGAAATGCTATGTAGAACCAGTTTTGCTGTATGGCAGTGAATCTTGGAATGTAAATGAACAAATTAAGAAGAAATTAGAAGCAACAGAGATGTGGTTCCTGAGACGAATGTTGCGAATTCCTTGGACTGCCAGAGTAACTAACGACGACTGCCTGAAACAGGCTAATGAAACTAGAACATTATATACAACAATAAGACAGAGACAAACAGCTTTCCTCGGTCATGTGATGAGAAGAGAGGCATTGGAGAACATCGTAACAACTGGAAAGATCGAGGGGAAGAGAGGCAGAGGTAGACCAAGAGAAGTGATGCTGGATGGATTGAGACGGTGGCATGGAGGAATATCAGCAGCAGAGTTGATCCAGAAAACCAAAGACCGAGATCTATGGAGAGCCATGAACGCCTACGCCAGCCGGCACGGCACTTGATGATGATGATTCCTTCTACAAATCCGCATTGTTCTTCCCCTATTTCAGGTTGTATTTGCTTCCTCACTCTTTGCATGATAATTCGTAACAAAATCTTTGTGATGTGGCTCATTATACTAATTGTTCTATGTTGATCACATTCCAAGGTTCCTGATTTCTTTGGGATTGCAATAAATATAGAGTTACACAATTCAGAAAGGACATCTCCAGTATCATATAATGTGATAAAGTCTGGTGACTTGATCTAGTCCAAATTCTTCTAAAGCTTTAATCATAGGAGGACATAATAAGACAAAAAGGAGGACAAAGGAGGATATATTAAATGTTTCATTTGAATCGTTCCAGATTAAACCCACAATCAGTACAATTTTATAACAATAATTGTCGATAAGTGTATTTTACTGTTACTGATTCGATCAAGAAACAATCATGTTAAAAAAATAAATGTAAATTCAATGGAGGCCTTTTTCAAAATGCTAAAAACATTATTTAAACAGCCCATTGTAAATTATTACCTTATAATCTTTAATTAATTACGCAACATATTTCTCGAAGGAGCCAAATTTTCGAAGAAAATCCTCGTTAGCAATCACATATGCATAAAACTGTTCACAGGTAAAATTCTTCGAATTGTACTTTGTGAGAATGATGCCCTTTACAGAGTCGAGTAAGAGTCTGTTCCTTTCCTTTGTCCATTGAGCATTAATCAAGGAGAACACTCTTTCCACATTGCCATTGTGTCCAGGGATACAGAAGAATACTTCACAAATTTTAAGTAACTCTGAAAAGCAACATGCATTTGGGCAACTTTGGAAAAATAAACTCCACTGTTCATGCAAGAGTCTTTCAAAAAACTGTTCATTCTTGTCTTGCACAAATGATTTAAGATTGCAGTATTGGTCAAACAATTGCACATCATCTACAATAATACCCTTCTCTTTCAAGTACAATATGCATGTCAAAAGGTCATCAAATGTACAGTCTTTGATTTTATTTAAGTACATCCAACCAAAGCACTGAAATTCATCAAAAGGTTTCAACCACTTTTCTAAGTAACTAATGCATGCTTCATACACCAACCTAACGTCTGACATAAAATTATTACACTCTTCTTCTCGACCACTTTCCTGAAGTCTGCTCAACATCTCCCTGACTTTCAGTGAAATAAATGTCTCCTTCAATCTGCCTTTCAAAACTTCCAAGGTTGTGTGAAGAAGGCTTATAACCTCTAACACTGGTGTTTCTTCTTTTTCAATGGCCGAAGTATTGACTTGGAAGACAGACATAAAAGAATGCACAAACCAAAGGTAAACTTTTGAAAAGTCGTTCTCAATTTTTTTTTTTTTTTTAAATTATAGCAGGTGGTTGGTTTACAGAAAGAAAATATTCTTTCAAAGCAGTAAACAGCCTCAACAGCCTCTCAACAGCTGGAAACAAACTGAGCCATCTAGTTTTAGAGTGATAGAGTAGTTGCTGATAGTTAATGTTGACATAGTCACAAAAATCCTTTAAAGTTTCTGTTCTGACAGTGTATATAGAAAAGTAATTGAATATCTTCAAGACAATAGATTCAACGTCAATCTGCATTAAATCTACGTCGTGTTGGATGCAGTTGTGCAGAACATGAGCAGAACATCCAACGCCTACTAATGGCTTGCTCAAGGCTTCCTTCAAATGCGAGAACACATTTCTACCTTCTCTTCTGATTAATGCCTCCAAAATTCACATTGGCATTGTCACCAGCAAAAGCAACACATTTGGAGTACAAATCATGTTTTTGGAGTGTTCTCAAAATATACTGTGATATAGTTTCTGAGGTTTCATTTGGTGTGTTGTCTAACTCGGGAATCTTAGTTTGGATTCCACCTGCTTTCCAGTCAAAGTATTGAACAACGATTGGAAATATTTTCTGCGAACCGTGATTGCTAGCATCTGTCGAAAGACCGAAACATGAAATACCACTTAAAGATTTATCAAATTGATCAACAGTGTGGGGGACAATTACCTGGTTTATTATTGCTCCAGTCTTTGTTTTTGCACAAGCAATATTTTTAGCCATTTCCGAATCTTCAAATACTGTGTGCATAAAACCAACTGTGCAGGTCATCGAGTTGAAAGACTGATTATGACAAACTGTATGAAATGCCAAAGTTGCTTCAGCCGCATGCGCTTTCAGCAACACATTTGAGTATTTAGGCTGAAAATAAAGACATCAATGTGCTAGATGACGCGGACACTTTGATTAGGTTTCTATGTCTCTCACTGTCAACACGGCGTTCCAAGTCAGTAGTTCCTTTGTTGGCAACGGACAAGGAACTATCGCAAATCGTACGCTTTGCCTCATTCTCGTTGCGTCCTGTAACGAAGCAAGGAAACTTATTTTTCTTAGTGCTCGAGAATTTGCATTTTCTCTTTGTAGAAGCCATTTTCATAAACATAGACGGCAAAAATTACAAATTTAAAAACAAACAATTTTTAGTGGTGTCTCTGCTACCGGAACCGGAAATAACATTAACATTTTGACCATATAGACTATAGCATTGTTAGTGTTGTCGAATAAAGCAACAGTTAGATTCAAATTGTACAAATAATTGGTGTTTCACATTTGGTATAAATAGGACATTAAATAAATATTATTAAGCAATGGATTTTAATAAAGCATGTAAACACACTGCTAAGATGTTTCTGTCTTAAATTACGCTCGCTGTCCAGTCAAACAACGTCGCAGATTAACGGGAACCAGAATCAATATCAACGAAAATGATTGCAGCAACGATGGTGTTCCACGTCAATTAAAACTTTATTACTGGCAATCGGTCGCACAGTCTAATACGTGACTTTCCCATGTTGATGGGAGGGCCGGTGCAAATATAATACATAATTATTGGTATATATTCAATGTTAGCTGACGAGTTCGATTCCATTCTACTACTTGGATTAATGACGAATAAATATCACACTGTCCATAGCTCTGTAACTACCTTACGTTCCTGATCCTTACAATATGACTTACGCTGCTCTGTGTGTGGGATGACTCCATGACCTCCAGCTGACACTCGACCGGCACGTTATGATACAATACACTTTCCTCATTTTCTCTGCGTTAAACGTTCATCTGCCAATCGTCCTCCTTAATGCAGACTGTACCTTGTTTCCTCATCTTGCTGGAGTATCAGATGTCATGTCCATAACGTCTTTCAGTTGGATATTGGTGTTGATATTTCGGTGTTGTGATTTTGTGCGCCCGTCTCCATGATAATCCCAAAACCTGACTTAACTTTGGCGACGTAGTCCGCCGTGACGTCCTCTAGCACCTTGTGTATTCTTCCACTTCTCGGTTAATTCTCATTGTTCCGTTTGCCACAATTCTCAATCGCCGTTCTTTGGCTCCGACGCTACATGGCACACACGGTAGAGTGTAGATACATTGTAAGTTGTAACAACAATACATAAAAAAAATGATAACATAAAATATTTAAAAGCCGGACATTTTAAAGGTCTTTAGCATTTGCCTGCTGGGCGGAGGACACTAGACTAAAAAGGAGGACATGTCCTCTCTTTGCCGGACGTCTGGCAACCCTACTCTAGACAGATTTAGGAAAGGGTAATGGGTTCTGCCGACCTCCGTGGCGATGGTTGCAAACGCGATTCGTAATGCCGCTTACCCGAATTCGAAACACAGCGGTGACCGATTTGGCAGCAGACCGTCTCGCGCTGGTTTTAACGTATTGGTATGGGAGCCGGACCATCTCCGTGTCGAGAGTGTTACGCACGCGATTCATTATCCTGTATACCCAGGTTCGAAACACAGCGGTGCTTGGGTTTGTTTTGTTTTTTGTTGAGGTTTTTGCAACGGCAAACTACTGAATGTAAAAACTTGCCAAGACATCAACAGTGGCGGTAAAATGCTGGTGTTGACTGCAACGTCCTGTAAAGGATATGCAACTTTAAAACACATGGGTTCTATCTACCAGTGTGCAGGGTGTTTTTAGCGATTGCCAACTGCCGTGGGATTTTTTAAAGTAAAACATGTGCACATGGGACCTCCTGTTTTTCACCCTTATCCCCGAAGGCTCGGTATCGAATCGCACTACCCAAGAGATCACGGAGGCGTGTTATATCGTTATATATATACCAGGGGTTCTTGGGAAAATTCCCAGCCCTGTGTTGAGATCAAATCTGCTATATTCTGAGCCTGGGGTGGGCAGGGTTCACCGGCTTCCTCGCGACGGTAACATTTACACATTACTTCTTCATTGTCAGCAACCAATGCGTCAGGCATTACAGGATCAACTTCTCCCGTACCACACAAAAATATTGCAAGTCGTACGAGAGGTATGGATGATGCATTTTATTGTCACTGGCTCTTTAACAATAGATTACTGCACAAAAACGGTCGCTATTAAATCACACATAAAGACACAGAATTCCCTATAAAGTCATATCCTATCCCTACAGCTAACTCTATCCACTTGGCTAAGGAAACCCGCATCGACACTAATCGATGCGCTCACTATGAAAGTCAGTCCCCGTCTGACTATTCTACTCGCGTGGCTACACAGCCCGCGGAAGGACCTCGTGCGTCTTTCGGCTTTTTGCGTGCTGTGACCCTCAGCACGCTTAGAGTAGCCGTTTACTCTTGAGTGGGATTCCACTTCTCCGTGGCTATCACGTAGGCGTGATTCTGCCGTGACCAGAGTGCTTACTATCTGTGGTTGACATCTCCGTGTCTCATGAGAGAACTAGTTAATAGTTCCCCTCCCTATCACCTACCCTGCCCTCATGTAGGGGCACTGGGTTACCTCGAATCTACTTGAGGTAGACCACTCATTCAGGGTGGTCTTCTATCTTGAGGTAGTCTTCTATACTTCAGTCTTTGACACACACCCTCCCCTCCTGTGTTGCGTTACAAACTTTGACTCATGGTTGTGACGCATAAGGTTTCTAAAAAATTAGTGTCTCTAATTTTTGTCAAAGACTATTGATAACGTGGTTCTGGGTAACTAAATAGACTCCTACTGACTATTGTCACAATGTAGTCTCACTTTACTTGGCTACTGGTGATCGCCACAAACTTGTCTGGTTGGCGTGAGCCCTCTTCTCATCGCAATATTATATTAATTAGAGGTTTGTCTGAACCGGACCATTGTCTTATAAGACCTGCCCTCAAATAGCAAATTAACTCACTACCCATACAAAGTTGACTTTCTTAGGGTCAACACATGAATTGCTTCATGTCCCCCATATAATATTAAACAACCTTTACACAAGCTGTGTGCGACAGGCTTTACCTATCTCGCTTCCGTGTGTAAAGTTATCTTTCACTGTTAAGTTAGTGTTTCGTTGTCTATTGTGTCCCCTGACCCGGAGTTATCCCTCTTTGTTTTAACAAATGTATGTAATTTACTTGTTTGTTTTCTTGGTTGTTTGTGTGTTTTCATGTAACTATTAATATACTTTAATTTCTAACATATGTGTCTATCTATAATATGTATGTAAGTTAGTTTTCAAGTGCCATAATTCGGTTAAATGTGGCCACAAACAAGTGTATAACACTAATTCGTGGCTACGTTTCCGTCTTATGAGACTTAAAATACTTTATCTAAGATCTATACTAAACTACACTAAACTATACACACCACATTGAAGACAATACATTTTCACTATCGAAAGCAAACGCTTGACGCAGACAAAAAATAAAAAAGTCGCGTTGAGCGGCAGAAAAAATCCGCTGGTTGTCCCCATTCTCTCTTGTATATTTTCCCTTTTCTCTCACTTTCACACTTCTGTCACACATCTTTTATCCTCCCAACTGTTTAAAAACCTTGAAGTGACACTGTACAAGTTTAGCTCGTTTGAAAACGTTGAGCTTAATGACTGTGCCTAACTTACTGCACGAGTCATGTATTTACATAATATGTACATGGATGAAATAGGGTTGATAGAATTGTACCCTGATATTACTAAACTCTGTATTCTAATGACATACTAATACTAATTCTATATATATATATTCTAACTTGTTGTAGAAAATCAATCTAATTTAAGGGAAGTAATCTAAGTATCTACCAATGAAAATGATGTGAGATGAGTTATGTACTTTTCTGAAATGGGTGATGTGAAATGTAACACAATTCTAAATAATGTTTTAATGAAAAAAAACAAATATATGATTGATATATTTATTCTAAATGTTGTAATTGATGAATGTTATTTGTATACTTTAACCCTATAAGGTGTAAACCACATTTAATATTAAATGATGATGTTGTTGAAGTGTTCATTACGATGGAATGAAATAAAGTGAAATGAAATGAACTAAATGGTGTTATTCCTATCTACACTAAATAATACTGGTCTTATCTAAACTTTCTATCCTGGTTTTTTAATTAGCTATTATTAAGTGTAAGTACTGTCCTAATCTAATTTTATCCTACGTAAGTGGGTAAATTAATGATTTATTTAAACTACAAAAAAAATCTATTTATATTCTCTAAATCTAATCTACTCTATCTTAAAGTAACTAATCTAACTATAATTTAACACTATATTAAAACTGTTATAATACATATCACAATATTAGGTCTATATACATGGTATCTATTTACCTCAGGTTATTGGTTGCCATACTGTTCAGAAATTGTTTTCGTTGGCATAGTTTATATATATATATATATATATAATTATCCTGGGTATACTAAATACACTACACAGTCATACTTGTGTCCTATGGGTCTTATTTCGCTCGTAGATTCCGCCCGTGACGTAGACCAGTAAATTCGTGTCTGTTATTTATGCAATGTTCTGACACTGTTCTTCCATGATTAACACAGGTGATTCACCGGAACACAAATGGAGCATAGTAAGTAACGAGCTGTCTATGTACACACGGTGATACACTTGTTCCTGGAGCATAGTTCTTATTTTGCTGTCTACGGACACATGGTAGTTCAATGTTCTTAGCACACAGTCCTGAAAATCATGTCTATGTAATAAATAGGATATTTTACACAGGATCCTCTAAGAGTACTAATTAACCTTTCTTATACTAACTACTCATGTGGAATATCAGGTATTTCTACCTCAGATGGTCGACTCAGGGTATCTGCCAGAATGTTATCCCTACCCTTAATATGTTCTATACTAAAAGTATAATTCTGTAATATCAATGACCACCTGTAGATGCGGTCGTTGCGATGTACTCCACTTTGTATGACCGTGATCGGGGAGTTATCAGTCTGGACCACAAAGTGAACACCCGCCAGAAATCGATGCAACTTCCTCACCGCATAGATGACGCTTAGGGCTTCCAACTCTGATATGGAATATCTGGACTCAGCAGGTGTGATCTTGCGGCTCACGTAGCAATTGGATGGAAGATGCCATCATAAAACTGGCCTAGTACTGCAGCGATGGAAATCCTGCTGGCATCTGTCCTAAGATAATAAACGAGCCTAGGATTAGGCAAACGGAGTATTGGTACATTACTAAATAGAATTTTCAATTTTGACAATGCAGAGAAATTAATAATGCATCTTTGACATCTAATTTGACTGATGCTTTAACACATTTGAAAATACACTTGTAATTTCAGCTAAGTTCGGTATGAACTTACTATAGTAATTTACCAAACCCAAAAGACTCCTGACCTGCTTTTTCGTTGTAGGCATGGTCAGGTTCATAATTTTAGTAATAATTCTATTGTCAGTTTTTAGTTGTCCTTGTGAAATGACATGACCCAAAAAATCAATTTCTTGTAGGCCCAATTCGACTTTGCTCGGTTGACAGTGAGACCGAAGAGTCGCAACCTATCGAAGACATGTCTGAGTTTCAGTAAGTGTGTTGTCCAGTCATCTGTATGGACACAAATATCATCTATATATGTCACTGTATTCGTCACTCCATGAAGTAAATCTCTAGTTAAGCGTATGAAAGTGGCAGGAGCGTTGCGAAGTCCGAAAGGAAGAAAACGCCACTCGTAGAGACCTAAAGGTGTTGAGAAGCAGTAAGATGGATAGATTCAGTCTGCATAGGGACCTGCCAATATCCCTTAGTAAGGTCTAATTTAGAGAAGATGTGGAAGTGGACATGTCCAGAATAAGATCTTCGCAGGAAGGAATTGGTTCTGCGTCGATCTTAGTGACATTATTGAGCTTTCTATAGTCCACACAAAGACGAATGGTGGAGTCTTTTTTCTTGACAAGGACGATTGGAAAGGAAGTACTCAGATGTAGATTTCTGAATGATCCCACTAGCTTCTAAATTAAGAATTCCTTATTTAGACTTTCTCTATAGCTGAGTGGGATAGAGTACGGCCTGCATTTGATAGGCTTAGAGTCCGAAAGAAGGATGGAGTGTTCGATTCTGTCCGTCCTACCTGGAATGTCGGAAAATATGTCCTTATATTCCGTTACTAACTCTATTATCTGTGGTCGTTGCTCGTCTGTTAGTCCCTGTTCTACTCGTATAGAATCTAATGTCGCAGTCTTGTCGGACAATTGGAACAGGTAGTTCCATCCCGTCGTCGTCTACCTGATTCAGTACAGTTGTGGTGCTAAGTGCGTTTTCTGTAAACTCACTAGGTGTATGGATATCGTCGGATTTGCCAGTCTCGCTAACTAGTGTAGTTGCGTTGTGTATGTCCGTCGTCTCATCAATCGGTGTGGATGCATTGTATTCGTCTGTCTCTAATTCTGTCTCTTGTCGTGAAAAGTAAGGTTTCAACATGTTGACATGAAATATCTTTAAGTGTCCGTTTATTGATATTTCATAGTCGACATCTGAAATTTTACGTACCACCTTGAATGGCCCTTGCCATGAGGTCAATAATAAATTTCGTTTGTCTGGAAGTAAAAGCAGTATGTCTTGATCTGGTTCAAGATTAATAGTTCTCGCACCTTTATTTGCGTACTGGCGGTAGATTTGACCCTTCCTCTCCAAAGCTGCCTTGGCTATGATACACGATTTCATAATCTTGTCTCGTGTCTCTGTTACAATTTCATAAGGTGTTTTAGGGGTTGGAATTTCAATGGAATTAGTTACTACCTGATGATAAATTGTTAGGGGTCCACGTGGGTTAGCCCCGTACACTAATTCAAACGGTGAGAAACCCGTGCTTGAATGGGGAATCTCCGATAGGCGAACAGCACTGTTGGTAACAGTGTATCCCAATCAGCTGGGTTTTCTGCTGTCACCTTAGCCAGCATATGTTTCAGATCTCCGTTAAGTTTTTCTACGATTCCATTGCTGGCTGGATGATACGCTGTTGTAAACTGTTGTTTAATCCCTAACATTTTAGTAAGGCTTGCGTTGCAGCCGATATGAATTGGGTTCCAAGGTCGGATAAGATGGTACGAGGGAATCCGAATCGTGAGAACAAGTGTAGAAAAACATTGGCAACGTCTTTGGAGGTGATGTATTTCAAAGCTACTGCCTCAACCCACCTTGAACATAGGTCCACCATCGTTAAAATGAAGCGATTTCCTTTGCTGGACACCTGGTTTAGGGGTCCAACAATATCGACCGCCACACTCTCAAATGGCCTAGAGGCCAGTGTTGAAGGCTGCACTTCAGCTGTAGGATGTTTACCCTTACGTACTAGTTGTTGACAGACATTACATGAACGACAAAATAGTTTTATGTCGTTACAAAAACCCGGCCAATAAAAATGAGCCTGAATTCTGGCCCTGGTTTTGTCGTATGCAAGGTGACCAGCAAACGGTGACTCGTGTGCAATCTTTAGCACAGTTTGGCGGTGTTGTACAGGTAACACCGTTTGCTGAATCTCATGGTTACCAGTAATAATAGCGGGTAAGAATGCCATTATTCAGTCTATTAAACCATGATGCGTTTTTCGTTAGTTTGGCTTTTTCTTTCAATAACTTCAGATACGGAGACACACTCGGATCAGCTTTTTGCTGGTCTATGAACTTTTGTCTGCTGGTATCATCTGTGCTAGTTGGTGATAGCAACAGTAGTCTTTCATCCTGTAATGTGCCTTGGTGTTTCATAGTATCTGCTCTGGTTGTTGCATTAGCTGCATTTAATTTCTCCCATGCAGCTATTTCTTTGTTCGTGCAATGTTTTAATTGGGGTAAACATCCCAAAATCACATCAGTACAAGGGTTATCTAAAATCGCACATGTAAAGGTACCAGAAAGGAAAGGAGTGTTTTGCCAAAGGGTAAATTTCAATATTGCCCGCAAAAGTTCGGCATTTGACTGAGTCACCTGTATAATCACTTGGATTCACCAGTTCCTTTCTAAGACCTATAAGAGTGCTCCCACTATCCAGCAAACATCGGCATGGTTTTTCGTTGACCAATGCATTGTGGAACACCAAATTGCCTCTGGAGGCTAATGCTGCGTTTACACTCTCAGTGGAGAATGGTACTGTATGCCCACATTCTAATTTTCCGTCTGCATGGAATTGGTGACATCGTTCACAACTGTCAAAGCTCAATACATCATTTACAGAACACACATTTTCAGCTTGGTTAACAGGTAATTCATTTTCAACTTCACAGTCAGTCTCACTATCAGATGATGTATCAATTAACACTGCATTGTTGGCTTTCATTCGTTGGCGGCCCAGGCACTTATTTGAATAATGGCCGTAGCTGGAACAGAAGAAGCATTTGACTGCACGCCTGTATGCAGTTCTCTTGTTTTGTTGCTTCTTAATGACATTTTCAAGATGTGCCGGATAGTTAGGCGATTTATCACACATAGAATAAGTATCATGAAAAAGTTGGCAATACACACATTTGGGTAATTTATGGTCTTTTTTGTCGACTCTCTGAAATGGTTTTTTATTACTCCGATAGCTTTTAGGTTGGTCCTTAACAAAAGAAACTATTTCAGAGTCGCTATTAGATGTTTTAAACATCTCCCTATTGGATGAAAAATAACCTGAGCCTTTTTTTTTCAAATTGTTCTATGGTCTCAATGTCTGACTGCTGAAGAAATTTAGCGAAAGGAGATGGTATTGTGGATATGACTTTATCCATGGCTATTAAATTTTTAAGTTTTTCAAAATCTTTTCCTATGTTTGCAGCATTAAGCCATCTATTTAGTACGCTCTGGACATTTGAGACGTAATCAATGAAAGTCTCACTGGGTTTTGGTTTCAGGTTGGAAAACTGTACTTGATACCCAGGGGCATCAAGTAGAAATGTTGCATTATCCTATCATGGATGTACTAATAGTTAGATCTAAGCTCAGTTGGTATTGATTCTATCACTTTAAGGGGCTCCCCACTAAGGTTCTTCATGTAAATCATAGCCCACATCTCGATTGGTACTTGGTGGTACTTAAACTGATATTCGATATTTTCTGTCCAGGCTGATATGGAGTCTTCTTTACAGAATGGTTTAGTAATATTCTTATACTTATTAAATTTATTTTCTTCCTGCTGACTCTTTAGTTTAGTAGCGGAGATCTCTAAGTGTGAATCTACATCCATCCCTTTCATCTTTAACTGTGTCTCTGATTCCACTTGTATTTGTTTTTCCTTAACTCTTGCCATTTCATCTATCTCGTTTTGCTTTAGTTCTTTCTCCTGATCTAATGTCTTTTGCTTTAGTTCTTTCTCCTGATCTAGTTGCTTTTGCTTTAATTCTAGTTCTTTTTGTTTAATCTCCTTATCATGTTCTAACTGCTTCTGTTTTGTTATCTCAGCTAGTTCTGCAATCTCCTTCTGATGTTGTCTATCTCGTGCACGTTCATCATTCTCAGCATCTTTTGCTTCCTTAAATTTTTGGTCAGCATATTGCTCTAGCTCCTTTCCTGTGTATTGTAATTCTTTGCCTATTTTTATGAAATCAGCTAAAGTTGCCATGTTGTTGGGTTATTAGCTAGCGTTGACAGGCACTTCAATATTTACTCACTTATTTATATTCGGAATATGAAGTAATTTACCACACTGTGCACCACTGATATATTTTTAGATTACACCTTGAAAAATGGATGACACAAAAAAATATTCTAATAGATCACACCCTGAAAAAGAGATGCATTATTAATCATATTGCATTGAAAATAGTTTGGGTATACTAATCTTAACATTCCAGATCAATCATGTACAATCGTTTGGCACCTCAGGTCAAATCGTTAGGCACTATGACATACACCTTGTGCTCTTCTTCCAAACAGCTGTTGTTCTGCCTGGTTTACA
Source organism: Cepaea nemoralis (assembly GCA_014155875.1). Lineage (NCBI taxonomy): Eukaryota > Metazoa > Mollusca > Gastropoda > Stylommatophora > Helicidae > Cepaea > Cepaea nemoralis. The sequence goes on along the minus strand of JACEFZ010020011.1, from coordinate 361,496 downwards.
GGAGCAGTAATAATTAACAACTTGTAAATGATATATGGCTTTAGACAATTTGGTACAATCACATCACATGCCCCCAGAACAGTACAATGTAGTCTAATTAATATTAAATGTCAATGTCCTGTCTTCGTTCTAACGTCGTATGCCTTGCTTTCCTATTCTAGTTTAATCTATGGAAGTGTTGTGCAGGCCAAGTCTTATTTGCATAGCAAAAGTAGTGCCATCGTGACGGTAACAAATTAGAATAGGTATATAAATAATTAAATAAATGCTTTGAAATAAATATAAAGGTAATAATAATGTTTAAATAAATAAATATATTCAATAAATAACGTATTTGAACAAATAATGTTTGGTATAAGAAAATGATTCAGGCGAGCAGCCGCTTTGCGATTTGTCAACAATCCGTCGCCGATTGCAAATGGCGTAATACAGCTGTTTGACAGCCGCAATACGTCAGAGGCGCAGCGCTATTTTTAGATTGGAAAATCAATAATGTTCTCGGCTCATTTTGTTTTGTGTATCGCTCCGCCATGAATCATATTTGACACATATTCATAAACAAATAAGTAATTACATAAATAACTGATAGAAAACAATAATATCAATACTTACAACTTCGAAGAACACATGATTATAAGCACAAAATATTTCATTAAGCACAAATAAATATTATTTGGTCACGATAGGCACAGCACAGCTCGCAACTCGACCTAGTCTGCACACGTCATTATCACACTAACGCAAATTAAACCCTGTGATTATCTAGCCGTAATACTAATTTAGAGCCGTGGGTGAGTGTTTTAGCTTGAACAATTGTCCAAGCCACACTTCTGACACCACTTTAATCCTAGCCTGTCAGCAACCAATGCGTCAGGCATTACAGGATCAACTTCTCCCGTACCACACAAAAATATTGCAAGTCGTACGAGAGGTATGGATGATGCATTTTATTGTCACTGGCTCTTTAACAATAGATTACTGCACAAAAACGGTCGCTATTAAATCACACATAAAGACACAGAATTCCCTATCCAGTCATATCCTATCCCTACAGCTAACTCTATCTACTTGGCTAAGGAAACGTGCATCGACACTAATCGATGCGCTCACTATGAAAGTCAGTCCCCGTCTGACTATTCTACTCGCGTGGCTACACAGCCCGCGGAAGGACCTCGTGCGTCCTTCGGCTTTTTGCGTGCTGCGACACTCAGCACGCTTAGAGTAGCCGTTTACTCTTGAGTGGGATTCCACTTCTCCGTGGCTATCACGTAGGCGTGATTCTGCCGTGACCAGAGTGCTTACTCTCTGTGGTTGACATCTCCGTGTCTCATGAGAGAACTAGTTAATAGTTCCCCTCCCTATCACCTACCCTGCCCTCATGTAGGGGCACTGGGTTACCTCGAATCTACTTGAGGTAGACCACTCATTCAGGGTGGTCTTCTATCTTGAGGTAGTCTTCTATACTTCAGTCTTTGACATTCATCGTTGTCTTCACTACCATCATCATCATTACGTTATGTGCCAGTTGATGTGGGAGATTATCCTTCTTCATATCTCGCTATCTCCAACATAATTGTAACAATTTCTATGCGGCTACTTTTGATGGCCGTTATGAAGGGCGATCAAGAATCTTCTCTCATTGTTTTCCTCTCTATCTCTTCGTATGTCCGGTTGTTAACGTTTCAATTTGTGTATCGTAACCGAAGAATGTCGACTGGCGCTTTTTGTTTGTGACAATGCATTGCACACTAAATTAATGCCGAGGTAAAGTTGATTTACGGCTGTTATTTTAATGGTGTGTGAAAATAAATCTACCTTAGCTTTAAGGCGATTTTCTTTTTTTCCGCCATTTTTCTTTTTACGATGATTTTCACTTTACGACTAAGATCTGATCTCCAGCCCACTGTATTAGCAGGGCGGATGTCTATATAACGTAGTTGGTTGGAGTTGCTAATGGTACTCTTTTGCTGAAATATACCCAATTGTAAACGGCGCCCGGTTTGCTAAGACCCACTTGTTTTACAGATTGACACGCCGAAGGATTTGGAACTGATCGTTGAAGTCTGTCTCCGCCTGACATAAGAACTAGGTGATATCCTGCAGAAAGAAGATTAGGAAACCCCGAGATGCCTTCCCACAGTTCAACAGCTAACGTCAGTACTCTAGTATTGTTTGTGAACGGCAGGAAGGTAAAGTTGGAATGTTACTGTCTGTAGCTTTAGTTGGTTGATTGATGAAATACAGAGGGATATACGGCAGGAAGGTAAAGTTGGAATGTTACTGTTTGTAGCTTTAGTTGGTTGATTGATGAAATACAGAGGGATATGCGGCAGGAAGGTAAAGTTGGAGTGTTACTGTCTGTAGCTTTAGTTGGTTGATTGATGAAATACAGAGGGATATACTTCAGGAAGGTAAAGTTGGAATGTTACTGTTTGTAGCCTTAGTTGGTTGATTGATGAAATACAGAGGGATATACGGCAGGAAGGTAAAGTTGGAGTGTTGCTGTTTGTAGCTTTAGTTGATTGATTGATGAAATACAGAGGGATATACGGCAGGAAGGTAAAGTTGGAATGTTACTGTTTGTAGCTTTAGTTGGTTGATTGATGAAATACAGAGGGATATACGGCAGGAAGGTAAAGTTGGAATGTTACTGTTTGTAGCTTTAGTTGGTTGATTGATGAAATACAGAGGGATATACGGCAGGAAGGTAAAGTTGGAATGTTACTGTTTGTAGCTTTAGTTGGTTGATTGATGAAATACAGAGAGACATACGGCAGGAAGGTAAAGTTGGAATGTTACTGTCTGTAGCCTTAGTTGGTTGATTGATGAAATACAGAGGGATATACGGCAGAAAGGTAAATTTGGAATGTTACTGTCTGTAGCTTTAGTTGGTTGATTGATGAAATACAGAGAGACATACGGCAGGAAGGTAAAGTTAAAATGTTACTGTCTGTAGCTTTAGTTCGTTGATTGATGAAATACAGAGGGATATACGGCAGGAAGGTAAAGTTGGAATGTTACTGTCTGTAGCTTTAGTTGGTTGATTGATGAAATACAGAGAGACAAACGGCAGAAAGGTAAAGTTGGAATGTTACTGTCTGTAGCTTTAGTTGGCTGATTGATGAAATACAGAGGGATATACGGCAGAAAGGTAAAGTTGGAATGTTACTGTCTGTAACCTTAGTTGGTTGATTGATGAAATACAGAGAGACATACGGCAGGAAGGTAACGTTGGAATGTTACTGTTTGTAGCCTTAGTTGGTTGATTGATGAAATACAGAGGGATATACGGCAGAAAGGTAAAGTTGGAATGTTACTGTCTGTAGCCTTAGTTGGTTGATTGATGAAATACAGAGGGATATACGGCAGGAAGGTAAAGTTGGAATGTTACTGTTTGTAGCCTTAGTTGGTTGATTGATGAAATACAGAGAGACATACAGCAGGAAAGTAAAGTTGGAATGTTACTGTTTGTAGCCTTAGTTGGTTGATTGATGAAATACAGAGGGATATACGGCAGAAAGGTAAAGTTGGAATGTTACTATCTGTAGCTTTAGTTGGTTGATTGATGAAATACAGAGAGACATACGGCAGGAAGGTAAAGTTGGAATGTTACTGTCTGTAGCCTTAGTTGGTTGATTGATGAAATACAGAGGGATATACGGCAGAAAGGTAAAGTTGGAATGTTACTGTCTGTAGCCTTAGTTGGTTGATTGATGAAATACAGAGAGACATACGGCAGGAAGGTAAAGTTGGAATGTTACTGTCTGTAGCCTTAGTTGGTTGATTGATGAAATACAGAGAGACATACGGCAGGAAGGTAAAGTTGGAATGTTACTGTCTGTAGCCTTAGTTGGTTGATTGATGAAATACAGAGAGACATACGGCAGAAAGGTAAAGTTGGAATGTTACTGTCTGTAGCCTTAGTTGGTTGATTGATGAAATACAGAGAGACATACGGCAGGAAGGTAAAGTTGGAATGTTACTGTCTGTAGCCATAGTTGGTTGATTGATGAAATACAGAGGGATATACGGCAGAAAGGTAAAGTTGGAATGTTACTGTTTGTAGCCATAGTTGGTTGATTGATGAAATACAGAGAGACATACGGCAGGAAGGTAAAGTTGGAATGTTACTGTCTGTAGCCATAGTTGGTTGATTGATGAAATACAGAGGGATATACGGCAGGAAGGTAAAGTTGGAATGTTACTGTTTATAGCCATAGTTGGTTGATTGATGAAATACAGAGAGACATACGGCAGGAAGGTAAAGTTGGAATGTTACTGTCTGTAGCCATAGTTGGTTGATTGATGAAATACAGAGGGATATACGGCAGGAAGGTAAAGTTGGAATGTTACTGTCTGTAGCTTTAGTTGGTTAATTGATGAAATACAGAGGGATATAGGGCAGGAAGGTAAAGTTGGAATGTTACTGTCTGTAGCTTTAGTTGGTTGATTGATGAAATACAGAGAGACATACGGCAGAAAGGTAAAGTTGGAATGTTACTGTCTGTAGCTTTAGTTGGCTGATTGATGAAATACAGAGGGATATACGGCAGAAAGGTAAAGTTGGAATGTTACTGTCTGTAGCCTTAGTTGGTTGATTGATGAAATACAGAGAGACATACGGCAGGAAGGTAAAGTTGGAATGTTACTGTCTGTAGCCTTAGTTGGTTGATTGATGAAATACAGAGAGACATACGGCAGGAAGGTAACGTTGGAATGTTACTGTTTGTAGCCTTAGTTGGTTGATTGATGAAATACAGAGGGATATACGGCAGAAAGGTAAAGTTGGAATGTTACTGTCTGTAGCCTTAGTTGGTTGATTGATGAAATACAGAGGGATATACGGCAGGAAGGTAAAGTTGGAATGTTACTGTTTGTAGCCTTAGTTGGTTGATTGATGAAATACAGAGAGACATACGGCAGGAAAGTAAAGTTGGAATGTTACTGTTTGTAGCCTTAGTTGGTTGATTGATGAAATACAGAGGGATATACGGCAGAAAGGTAAAGTTGGAATGTTACTATCTGTAGCTTTAGTTGGTTGATTGATGAAATACAGAGAGACATACGGCAGGAAGGTAAAGTTGGAATGTTACTGTCTGTAGCCTTAGTTGGTTGATTGATGAAATACAGAGGGATATACGGCAGAAAGGTAAAGTTGGAATGTTACTGTCTGTAGCCTTAGTTGGTTGATTGATGAAATACAGAGAGACATACGGCAGGAAGGTAAAGTTGGAATGTTACTGTCTGTAGCCTTAGTTGGTTGATTGATGAAATACAGAGAGACATACGGCAGGAAGGTAAAGTTGGAATGTTACTGTCTGTAGCCTTAGTTGGTTGATTGATGAAATACAGAGAGACATACGGCAGAAAGGTAAAGTTGGAATGTTACTGTCTGTAGCCTTAGTTGGTTGATTGATGAAATACAGAGAGACATACGGCAGGAAGGTAAAGTTGGAATGTTACTGTCTGTAGCCATAGTTGGTTGATTGATGAAATACAGAGGGATATACGGCAGAAAGGTAAAGTTGGAATGTTACTGTTTGTAGCCATAGTTGGTTGAGTGATGAAATACAGAGAGACATACGGCAGGAAGGTAAAGTTGGAATGTTACTGTCTGTAGCCATAGTTGGTTGATTGATGAAATACAGAGGGATATACGGCAGGAAGGTAAAGTTGGAATGTTACTGTTTGTAGCCATAGTTGGTTGATTGATGAAATACAGAGAGACATACGGCAGGAAGGTAAAGTTGGAATGTTACTGTCTGTAGCCATAGTTGGTTGATTGATGAAATACAGAGGGATATACGGCAGGAAGGTAAAGTTGGAATGTTACTGTTTATAGCCATAGTTGGTTGATTGATGAAATACAGAGGGATATACGGCAGGAAGGTAAAGTTGGAATGTTACTGTTTGTAGCCATAGTTGGTTGATTGATGAAATACAGAGAGACATACGGCAGGAAGGTAAAGTTGGAATGTTACTGTCTGTAGCCATAGTTGGTTGATTGATTAAATACAGAGGGATATACGGCAGTAAGGTAAAGTTGGAATGTTACTGTTTGTAGCCATAGTTGGTTGATTGATGAAATACAGAGAGACATACGGCAGGAAGGTAAAGTTGGAATGTTACTGTCTGTAGCCATAGTTGGTTGATTGATGAAATACAGAGAGACATACCGCAGGAAGGTAAAGTTGGAATGTTACTGTCTGTAGCCATAATTGGTTGATTGATGAAATACAGAGGGATATACGGCAGAAAGGTAAAGTTGGAATGTTACTGTTTGTAGCCATAGTTGGTTGATTGATGAAATACAGAGAGACATACCGCAGGAAGGTAAAGTTGGAATGTTACTGTCTGTAGCCATAATTGGTTGATTGATGAAATACAGAGGGATATACGGCAGAAAGGTAAAGTTGGAATGTTACTGTTTGTAGCCATAGTTGGTTGATTGATGAAATACAGAGAGACATACGGCAGGAAGGTAAAGTTGGAATGTTACTGTCTGTAGCCATAGTTGGTTGATTGATGAAATACAGAGGGATATACGGCAGGAAGGTAAAGTTGGAATGTTACTGTTTGTAGCCTTAGTTGGTTGATTGATGAAATACAGAGAGACATACGGCAGGAAGGTAAAGTTGGAATGTTACTGTCTGTAGCCTTAGTTGGTTGATTGATGAAATACAGAGAGACATACGGCAGGAAGGTAAAGTTGGAATGTTACTGTCTGTAGCCATAGTTGGTTGATTGATGAAATACAGAGGGATATACGGCAGAAAGGTAAAGTTGGAATGTTACTGTTTGTAGCTTTAGTTGGTTGATTGATGAAATACAGAGGGATATACGGCAGGAAGGTAAAGTTGGAATGTTACTGTTTGTAGCTTTAGTTGGTTGATTGGTGAAATACAGAGGGATATACGGCAGGAAGGTAAAGTCGGAATGTTACTGTCTGTAGCCTTAGTTGGTTGATTGATGAAATACAGAGAGACATACGGCAGAAAGGTAAAGTTGGAATGTTACTGTCTGTAGCCTTAGTTGGTTGATTGATGAAATACAGAGGGATATACGGCAGAAAGGTAAAGTTGGAATGTTACTGTCTGTAGCTTTAGTTGGGTGATTGATGAAATACAGAGAGACATACGGCAGGAAGGTAAAGTTGGAATGTTACTGTTTGTAGCCTTAGTTGGTTGATTGATGGAATACAGAGAGACATACGGCAGGAAGGCTAAGTTGGAATGTTACTGTCTGTAGCCTTAGTTGGTTGATTGATGAAATACAGATGGATCTGCAGTAGATAGCCACAGATAGGACGGCTTAGCATGAGTTGGTCGAGGACTTATACTCCAATACCGGACAGAAGAAGAAGAGAGTTAATCTTGGAGAAGCTAAGGTTGCAAAATGACTACGTTTCGTACCTGGCAAAGACAATGAGGCCTTTGTGCGGCAGATCCACAAAATGGGTTACTAATCAAATGTATTGCAAGCAATGCAATGCCTCTCTGCAGGTGCAAGTAGTGCATTGCCTCACTGCCGGTGTGACGAGTTCCGGTGTTGCACACCTGCTGGTTTCTGGGCTGGAGAGGGGAAAGAGTTCTACAACACAGCCCCTGTAGAAATGGTACTGTTGTAAATGATCAAGAGAAAAGTCTCTATACCAACCTGCCTCCAGTACTTGCAGGTCCTGTGTCAGGCTGAGACTACCGCGACGTCAGTACACCGGACTTAAGAGTGACAACTCACTGTTCCAGGAGGTTCACAGCCAACTATCCACCCAACCCTGGCGAGACTGCCCAGTATCATCTCTTTGAGTGTCCAACTTTTGCAAAGTGTAAGGCGGCTGGTGGGATAGTTCCCACATCTATCCCCGGAGTTCCAGTTGGTCTAGGGAAATATGCGCCCAGTCTACCAGCCATACAAAAAGAAACACCTTATATGGAACAATAAAGCAGCGTATGAATAAAGGGTGTATTTTTAATGGCTGTGCAGTGTTTGAATATATTGCCGGTCCAAGTTTTGTATTTAACTATAACGCTGCATGAACTTTACAGAGGGTGAATACAAAACTTGGACCAGTAATATTTTCAAACACTGCACAGTCATTAAAAATACTTCCTATACTTGCATGCATCACTGCATGATACTGGGCTAATTGGCGAATGCACCGATGCCATGGAATTGATAACCGCAATATTTGTGTGATATCTGATTCAACCCCAGGGCTTCAAGCCTTGTTCTGTCTGCTTCACCTCTAAGTACGTGTCAACTAAATAAACTGATGTACGTGTGCTGCAAGATTGTCTCCTCAACAGCGCTTTCAGAAAGATATACTGGCCCACTAAATCAACATTATATGGTGAGCTGTATGGAACTAAACAAAATACAGTAAAGGACCCTTTAATTGTCTAATTTTTCTAGACCAATTGAAACTCCAGAGGTAGATGTGGTCAATATTACGCGGGCCGCTTTCACTTCGCAAAGCATGTCATGATAGCCATTTTTTGGCTTGGTCGAGCTACAATGCTACCGCGTCTCCTATGAAACTAAAGAGAGACTAAACAAGCATCATCGGGAGAACTGGCCTGGCGGTGTCATCATCAAAGTGTGTGCTCGCAATCACATCAGGAGAACTGGCCTGGCGGTGTCATCATCAAAGTGTGTGCTCGCAATCACATCAGGAGAACTGGCCTGGCGGTGTCATCATCAAAGTGTGTGCTCGCAATCACATCAGGAAGAGGACTCCGTTCTGTCCCATTTGCTTGACTGAGGATTTCATCCACGTCTGTTGTGTCGGCCTGTAGTGTGTTAACATGCTATTACGTGCTCAAGCACCCCAACTCTCTTCCAGATTGTTTAATGTGAGTTGGTCCACTTCCACCAAGACGTAAATGACTCAGTCAGGTGCCGTCTCTACAATGAAAGCTGACTGTGATAAATCCTCAACAGTATCTCTGGCTATTGTTATATACTCTGACATACTGCTATTCATCTATCTATTTATCATCTTCCTAATTGTATCGCTGTCTATCTGTTGTACGACTTCCTTCTGGTTGTCCTCCAGTGTGTCAGCCCACACATCATGCAGTAAACGGAGTTTCTGGAATAGACCTACCAGTATATACTTACACAAGACAGTCCCACCTAAATAGTAGATTCACGCTTAGTCCAGTAGGTGCCCACAATGGTCTATATGTCATCAATGCCCGGAATGTCGTGTGCCCACGTAGCAACATTCCGGAGACCTGTCTGCAATACACTGACACACATTCCCATTTAACACATGCTTTCTTGTTGTTGTTGTTGTCCATATCTTATTTACAGGACATCGCTGTCAACACCAGCATTTTACTGTTGTTGTTGATGTCTAGGCAAGTTTACGTTCAGTAGTTTGCCATTGCTTTCTGAACGACGTTAAGACCCAGCGCAACGCGGTCTGCTGCCAAATCGGCAGCAGCTGTGTTTCGAACTCGGGTAAACGGGCTTACAAATCACGTCCGCAAGCTCTAAGCCATGGAGACACATGCTTTCTACACCAATACTACCAGTATAGTAAACGTCATCACTCTGCACGGGTAGATAGAGCATAGAGCCCGTTACCTTGGATGAAATCTGTCTGAAGGAGGCAAACCTTAACACAACTGCACGCCGAAGTCATACAACTGACCTTTGAGGTGCACAACTAGGTATGACGTATTTCACTAAAACGAAGATATTCTTCCCCTCCCGCCCACATGACCTGAGTGGTTTACGCTACTTCACGTGTTTTTGTTTTGATTCTCACAGGTAGAGATACACAACCCTGACCCTGAAACGACCCTGGTGGATTTTCTCCGGAAAAAACGTATCCTTTTGTTTGGCATTAAGCCACGTAATAAAACTCCTTAAATATGCCATTAATGCTTGGAGGACAGGAAGGCTTGCACTTTAGGTAATACGTGAAGATTGTTAAATGTTGATAAATGTATGTTGAATATGTAACTCCAACGTTAACATGAAATTACTGTATGCGTCAGACACACGGAGAGCGACTGAGGGAATCAGTACATTTCCATCTCTCATCTCATCTTGTTCCTTGCGGTGCCGACGTGAAGTTCAAGTATAAACAACGGGAGAGTGCCCGCTTATGGGCTTCATGTATCGATATCCCCATGGATTCTGTTATTCCCTGCGTCCATTGTTAATGTGGTCGGTCTCTTCCTTTGCTTCTATCTGGTCTGTACATTATTGCTTGTACTTGTGGTATACTGTTTGGTGGTAACCTTCTCTTGCATGGCTATTTCCATCTGCTGCTATCAAAGTACCCAAATACTTGGAACATATTTAATACGAATGAAAGTGACATACAGTAGTACTGTACATGACCAATTATAGAACGGGACTCCTTGGACTTTGGATAATAAATAGTGAAATATTAAGTGTGGATATCAGTACAGTAACTATTGGAGGACCGAGGAGTCATTGTTTGGAGGATGTAACTTTATTAGAATGCTCCTGTCTTCTCCGAGTGCCTGCCATTGCCCATCATGCCTCTCCCATTCCCTCTGTCATCTGATATTTGCATGTAGCAGGTGTTGCTTATTTTATTATTTGGTGCATCCATCGACCCACTATAGTCTGTGAATTTACCATATTTTAATATGACATTTTCTAATTTCATGTTTTTCTTTAGATCTGTTTGTGTCGTTCATGTCCTGATAGTTCGTCATGTCAGTATATTTATTGTTACTTTATTTGTTGAATTTTCCCCCTGTTATTTATGTTCAACATTGTGGAGTTTGTTGTAAGGTATACACTGTGTCTGTGTTTAGTATCTCTCACTTTTGCGCAGGGGTTACAGATACCTAATTGTTTTTATTTCCTATTGTTATTTCCTGCTGCATCGTTGCTTCTTTTATCTATTATTATTATTTGGTGTCCAGCTGTTCAAGCTTCCCATGTACATCTTTCTGTCTTTGTTTCCAACATAAGGCTAAGTCTCTATTCCACTTCTGTTGTTATTTCCAGTATGTTTCAGTTCTTACCCTTACAGTGTTGATGAATTATCTTGTAGCACCTAAAGACCTCAACATCTCTGCATTGGTTTATTCTTTGGCCACAATATTATTGGTACCTTTTCCAAAACTAAATATCAACTTCTTCCAGTCCAGTTTCTCCACCATTTCATTGCTCCTTGTTCTGCATTTGCAACCATACAGAACAGTTTACAGCTGTACAATAAGCAGATTTTTTTCCTTGTATCTGGTATCTCAGCACTAAGAATTATGCACTTCATAGGGAATGTGTGTGTGTGTGTGTGTATATATATATATATATATATATATATATATATATATATATATATATATATATATATATATATATATAAGGGGCGTTGATTTGAAATCCGTTCGTATCGCACTGCGCGTAATTGCATACGTTGAACATGATCATGTCATTAGTCATGTGATAAGTACTGACCAATGAATAAATGAGCAAGTGCTTATCGTCCCATGATGCATAGGTTCTGTTTCTGACCGTTGAGAAATTAGCCGGGTTGATCCAAAATCCGTCCAAAGAAGCTCAAAGAGCGGTGATTCAGTTTTTCATTATTTTTTTTTTTTCATTTGAAGGATGTTGACCAGTGGACATTCATCAAAGAATGCAGGCAGCATAAGGTAGCAAATGTTTGTCGAAGACAACAGTGACAGATGGCACGAATGTTTCGGAAAGGACGTCAGTTCACGACAGATTTTCGACGGCCAGGTCAAGCGCATATTGTTTGCAACAGAAAAAACCATTGCCACAATTGATGCAGCAGTACATATGAACCGTTGTCGAAGCATACGTTCGCTAGCAAAAGCATTTGATGTGTTAATTGGGACAATTCAAAAGGTCGTTCGTAAGAAACTGCAATATCGGAAGGTGTGTTCACAGTGGGTACCGCGGATGTTGACCAACCACCAAAAAGAGGAACGCATGGGATGGTGTTTGAACCACTTGCTGCATTACAGAGTTGAGGGTGATGCATTTCTCTTCCGCATAGTGGCAGGCGATGAATCATGGTGTCACCACTTTGATCCGAGCAGCAAAAGAGAGAGCATGCAATGGAAGCATGCTGGATCACCAAAAGCCAAAAAAAATTCAAGTTAAGGTTTCCGCTGGTAAGGTTATGCTGAGCGCATTTTCTGACCATGAAGGGCTATTGTTGGCCGACTTTAAAGAACCAGATGTCAACATCAACTCTACCCACTGCTTGCAAACACTAGACAAGCTGCAAAAAGCCATCAAGAATAAACGAAACGGCAGGTTTTCTCGCGGTGTGATTTTGTTGCACGATAATGCTCGTCCGCATGTCGCAAAGATTGTGTAAGAAGCATTAGCAAGGAAGAAGTGGGAAATTCTGCAACATCCAGCCTATAGTTCTGATTTGTCGCCATGTGATTTTCATTTGTTCGGGCCTCTAAAATAAGCTCTCAAGGGGCAACGATTTTGCACAGATTCAGACGTAATGAAAGCGGTGTTACACATGGTTCAGTGAGCAACCACAATCCTTTTTTGCGGACGGCATTCGCCGCCTACCCAAGCAATGGGATGCTTGCCTGAATGCCTACAGCGAAATCTTCTGACAAACCCATGGTGCATAATTCATTTAAAATGAATGCTTTGTTATTCTACCACACCCATTAATGTTTCTTTCATGCATTTTGTAATAAAGCCACTGGTACGGATTTTAAATGAACGCCCATAATATATATATATATATATATATATATATATATATATATATATATATATATATATATATATATATATATATATATATATATATATATATATATATATATAGACTAATAGGGAGTTAATGGAGAATATCTTTTGGGGAGTATTGAAGCACTCAGGGATTCCACTGAAGCTCATTGATTTGACTTCATCATCTTTATGATGGAAAGCTAATAAATGCATTTGAAATTGCCACACTGGTGTGTTAATGATTTGTTGTGCTGCCTTCACTTCTGACTATAAACAAGGTCAAAGAGCCATAGTGACTAGCATGCTTGCCTGCTGGCCCAGTAGTTATGTGTGCAGATCTCCATTAATGCAGATTTTAAGAAATAGACGTAGGCTCCTTGGTCCATCCGGCTTACAATGGGCACTAGGAAATGTTCTAGGAAGTAAAGATGGCTGATACAACATTGACCGAATCAAGAATCGAGTGCCGATTGGTCTATACAAATATAGGGCAAGCACCATATAACTGATACGCCTTTACTGTATACATACTGAGAGACAGAATATTGACGGCCTGTAGTAATTCCTGTATACAAGTTAAGACACCAAGCCCTGTAGCAGGAACTTGCTGTGAGTGTGTGACATGCTAGGAATATCACATTTTGTAGACGTGCGTGCAGGGAGGAATAAGTGGTCAGTCTCTCCCTCTCAGCTGCAAGTCAGGAATCAGTCTTTACTGACCAAGCTCATGCCATTGTCAGTGTAACTGTTACACCAACACTCTTGTTGATATTTGTACACACACCTTTGGACTGTTGCCGGTGCTAGTAGCTTCGTGTGCTGTGTTTAGATTTCCCTTGTTTGATACGTAGTGGAAAACGGGTTACTCGCTGAGGTTTCTGTGTGAAAGTGATCATGTACAAAGCAAACCAAACTGTCCTTGACTTAAATTGGTGCTTCTGACAGGCAGCAAGCAGGGATGTGGTGAGGGAGGATGTGGCGCCTGCACTGTTATGATCTCCAGATACACACCCAAGGAACAGTTTACTGAGTATCCTTTTGAGTGAATCAGTGTTGTTTTTGTTATTTCTGAAGTCTTATTTGAACAAGAACAATATTGACATTCTTCAAGTTCTGACCATGGAAGAAAACTGGCTCACAAACTGTATAATGTCTCAGAGACTGAAATACTTTAGCCATATTAAACATTAAGTCTCAGAAACAGAAATACTTTGGCCATATTAAACATTATGTCTCAGAGACTGAAATACGTTGGCCATATTAAACATCATGTCTCAGAGACTGAAATAATTCAGCCATATTAAACATCATGTCTCAGACTGAAATACTTTGGCCATATTAAACATTATGTCTCAGAGACTGAAATATTTCAGCCATATTAAGCATTATGTCTCAGAGACTGAAATACTTTGGCCATGTTAAACATAAACATTATGTCTCTGAGACTGAAATACATTGGCCATATTAAACATTATGTCTCAGAGACTGAAATACTTTGGCCATTTTAAACATGTCTCTGAGACTGAAATACGTTGGCCATATTAAACATGTCTCAGAGACTGAAATACTTTAGCCATATTAAACATCATGTCTCGCAGACTGAAATACTTCGGCCATATTAAATATCATGCCTCAGAGACTGAAATACTTCAGCCATATTAAACATTATGTCTCAGAGACTGAAATACTTCAGCCATATTAAACATCATGTCTCAGAGACTGAAATACTTCAGCCATATTAAATATTATGTCTCAGAGACTAAAATACTTTGGCCATATTAAACATGTCTCAGAGACTGAAATACTTCAGCCATATTAAATATTATGTCTCTGAGACTGAAATACTTCAGCCATATTAAATATTATGTCTCTGAGATTGACATACTTCAGCCATATTAAATATTATGTCTCAGAGACTGAAATACTTCAGCCATATTAAATATTATGTCTCAGAGACTGAAATACTTCAGCCATATTAAATATTATGTCTCAGAAACTGAAATACTTCAGCCATATTAAACATTATGTCTCAGTGACTGAAATACGTTGGCCATATTAAACATTATGTCTCTGAGACTGAAATACGTTGGCCATATTAAACATTATGTCTCAGAGACTGAAATACTTCAGCCATATTAAATATTATGTCTCAGAGACTGAAATACTTTGGCCATATTAAACATGTCTCAGAGACTGAAATACTTCAGCCATATTAAGTATTATGTCTCAGAGACTGAAATCCTTCAGCCATATTAAACATTATGTCTCAGAGACTGAAATACTTTGTACATATTAAGCATGTCTCAGAGATCGAAATACTTCAGCCATATTAAATATTATGTCTCAGAGACTAAAATACTTTGGTCATATTAAACATGTCTCAGAGACTGAAATACTTCAGCCATATTAAATATTATGTCTCTGAGACTGAAATACTTCAGCCATATTAAATATTATGTCTCAGAGACTGAAATACTTCAGCCATATTAAATATTATGTCTCAGAGACTGAAATACTTCAGCCATATTAAATATTATGTCTCAGAGACTGAAATACTTCAGCCATATTAAATATTATGTCTCAGAGACTGAAATACTTCAGCCATATTAAATATTATGTCTCAAAGACTGAAATACTTCAGCCATATTAAACATTATGTCTCAGAGACTGAAATATGTTGGCCATATTAAACATGTCTCAGAGACTTAAATACTTTGGCCATATTAAACATCATGTCTCAGAGACTGAAATACTTCAGCCATATTAAATATTATGTCTCAGAGACTGAAATACTTCAGCCATATTAAATATTATGTCTCAAAGACTGAAATACTTCAGCCATATTAAACATTATGTCTCAGAGACTGAAATATGTTGGCCATATTAAACATGTCTCAGAGACTTAAATACTTTGGCCATATTAAACATCATGTCTCAGAGACTGAAATACTTCAGCCATATTAAATATTATGTCTCAGAGACTGAAATACTTCAGCCATATTAAATATTATGTCTCAGAGACTGAAATACTTCAGCTATATTAAATATTACGTCTCAGAGACTTAAATACTTCAGCCATATTAAACATTATGTCTCAGAGACTGAAATACGTTGGCCATATTAAACATGTCTCAGAGACTGAAATACTTTGGCCATAGTAAACATCATGTCTCAGAGTCTGAAATACTTCAGCCATATTAAATATTATGTCTGAGAGACTGAAATACTTCAGCCATATTAAATATTATGTCTCAGAGACTGAAATACTTCAGCCATTTTAAATATTATGTCTCAGAGACTGAAATACTTCAGTCATATTAAACATTATGTCTCAGAGACTGAAATACTTCAGCCATATTAAACATTATGTCTCAGAGACTGAAATACTTTGGCCATATTAAACATGTCTCAGAGACTGAAATACTTTGGCCATATTAAATATTATGTCTCAGAGACTGAAATACTTCAGCCATATTAAACATTATGTCTCAGAGACTGAAATACTTCAGCCATATTAAACATTATGTCTCAAAGACTGAAATAGTTTGGCCATATTACACATGTCTCGGAGACTGAAATACTTCAGCCATATTAAACATGTCTCGGAGACTGAAATACTTCAGCCATATTAAACATTATGTCTCGGAGACTGAAATACTTTGGCCACATTAAACATGTCTCAGAGACTGAAATACTTTGGCCATATTAAACATCATGTCTCAGAGACTGAAATACTTTAGCCATATTAAACATGTCTCAGAGACTGAAATACTTTGGCCATATTAAACATTATGACTCAGAGACTGAAATACTTTAGCCATATTAAACATGTCTCAGAGACTGAAATACTTTGGCCACATTAAACATGTCTCAGAGACTGAAATACTTTGGCCACATTAAACATCATGTCTCAGAGACTGAAATACATTGGCCATATAATCATGTCTCAGAGACTGAAATACATTGGCCACATTAAACATGTCTCAGAGACTGAAATACTTTGGCCACATTAAACATGTCTCAGAGACTGAAATACATTGGCCATATAATCATGTCTTAGAGACTGAAAATACTTTGGCCATATTAAAACATGTCTCAGAAACAGAAATACTTTGGCCATATTAAACATTATGTCTCAGAGACTGAAATACGTTGGCCATATTAAACATCATGTCTCAGAGACTGAAATAATTCAGCCATATTAAACATCATGTCTCAGACTGAAATACTTTGGCCATATTAAACATTATGTCTCAGAGACTGAAATATTTCAGCCATATTAAGCATTATGTCTCAGAGACTGAAATACTTTGGCCATGTTAAACATAAACATTGTCTCTGAGACTGAAATACATTGGCCATATTAAACATTATGTCTCAGGGACTGAAATACTTTGGCCATTTTAAACATGTCTCTGAGACTGAAATACGTTGGCCATATTAAACATGTCTCAGAGACTGAAATACTTTAGCCATATTAAACATCATGTCTCGCAGACTGAAATACTTCGGCCATATTAAATATCATGCCTCAGAGACTGAAATACTTCAGCCATATTAAACATCATGTCTCAGAGACTGAAATACTTCAGCCATATTAAGCATTATGTCTCAGAGACTGAAATACTTTGTACATATTAAGCATGTCTCAGAGACTGAAATACTTTGGCCATATTAAACATGTCTCAGAGACTGAAATACTTTGGCCATATTAAACATGTCTCAAAGACTGAAATACTTCAGCCATATTAAATATTATGTCTCAGAGACTGAAATACTTCAGCCATTGTAACAGTGAGGGAATTAGGTTAGGAGTAAAGAGTTAAGGAATGCTGCGCATTCCTTGACTAGGGGGAAAACCATAGTGAACGTGTGTGCACGAATGAAGAAGGGTATCTAGGAAAACACACACGTCACTTGGGGGCCAGCGAGAAGAGATGTCAACACCAAGAAGGGAGTCTCCATCATGTGGGCTGAAATAGAACGATTCGGCTAATAAAGTATGTTTCTAACAACGCGAAGACTTGTGTCCTGTACGATCACGTGCCTAACCTGTAATGTCACACTATTATAACAGGTTGATTTGGTGCCGTGAATTTATGAAACATGGGAGGTCGCGGAGAGAGAGAGTACCGCCATAGAAGATGGTTATGTCTGGGGTGTCTGGAGAAGTAAATATTGAGAAACGCAACAGATGAAAGCCGACTGTTGGTAGCTGTTCTGGGTTCTCACTGGATTCCTGGTTAAGAAGGAGATCCATTTTCAAGGACAGCGCTAAAAAAAGGTTTGATTGATAAACTTATTTTTTTTTGAAAGACTGATGTTATTACATAATTATGAAATTAACTGGAGAACTGACCAACGCAAAATGGTATATTGAGATCAAGTAATGCTGTTCTGCATCAAAAATCAGTACAAATTATGAGTTTTAACCCGTGGGACTGTTGAAGGTGAAGTCAAGGTTATGGTGCAAATTCCATAATTATGAAATCAAGATCTGCAATACTCTCTACAGTCACTTCAATTAAGGGAAGGCATAAATGAAACTTGTCTCAACTCGGGGTTTGGATAAAGTAATTTAAACTGACCATGGCGAGAGTCCCACATGAAAATAAGAGACTGGATAGCGTCAGCTTTAAGTCCAATTGTTGTTGACTGGATTACGTTTGCGCTGAAATATATATATGAAAATCACAGATTGCTGTTGGAAAGTGAGTTTTTTTTTGCTGAAGTCGTGAGCAGTTGTCGCTTGCGTGAAGGTGACCTTACTTGAAGGGAATCTACGGTAATCGAGCAAGTAATCAAACAGTCTTGTTGCGAGCCTGATATCGAGCATAATCAACGTCAGGAAATAATTGGAAAGGATTATTAAGGAAAGAAATCCAGAGGCTCTTCGTTGTTCTGCTCATTTCAACGAGCTTGATTAGAGTCCTTTTTTATGTGGTGTAGGTAATTCTGAATCAGGAGGTCATTTAAATTCTTGTGTCAGTAATTCAGGATTGAAACAGGAATATTTCTTCGTCAGGATCTTCGATTGGAGGCTTTAGTTAAGATAATTAGATAATATTAGAGTAATTAACAGATTATGTATTGTTGCTAGGGTTTGAAATTAATATTGTTTGAAATATTTGTATATTGCTTGATAATTATAAATTTTAGGATGGAATCCCAAGATTTTTCACAGGTATTGACTGGAGTTGGCGGGGCAATATCAAGGTTGGATGCAGTGTTAAGACAACAAAATATAAGCACTGATGTTGAAAGATTTAGTGGTCAAGCAAATCAGTTTAAGAAATGGATTATTTCTATTGAGAAACATGCATATTTAGTAAACGCTACAGATGGAGAGAAAAAGAATTTGGCATACAGAACAAGTACAAGTCCAGTTTCTGACCACATTAGAAGAAAGTTAGAAGCAGCAGGAGGTGAAACCTGGGAAGAATTTAAAGATGATCTCGCAAGAAAATATGCTGAAATTACTGATCCACAACACGCATTCTCAGTATTGCGACAGACTAGACAAAACAGCACAGAAAGTGTTCAGTTATACAGTGACAGGTTAATCAATTTAGCTGAAGAGTCATTTTTAGGACAGAATGTACGAGCAGAAGAAGTGGAACGGATGTTAGTAGGGATTTTTGTTGATGGGATTAGGTCAGATGGATTGAAATTTAAATTATTAAGAGAGAATCCTGCAAGATTGTCACAAGCGGTAGATATCGCTATACAAGAGGAAAGCTTGAGGAGGAGGTTTAGGTTAAGGGTAGGACGAGAGTTAGGTAGTAGTTCGGAAGATAGAATTGAAGAACCTATGGAAATAGGACAGTATAGACATGGATGGAGAGGAAGACGAGGAGAAATACAGATGGTGCAAAGAAACGAGAATGTATATAATCAAGATAGAAGAGGACAAGTGAGAAATACTGTAAGAAACATGGAAGGTAACACAAATAACTCGAATGTGGTTTGTTGGGGATGTCACCAACGTGGGCACATTTTTCGCTTTTGTGGTAACAGAAGTGGCCCATCGAATACGCAAAATAGTAGAGGTGTTCAGACGAGTATACAGAATAGAATTGCAAATGGCAGACCAGCAAATTGGAATTCTGGAGAAATACAGAGAAATTTTAGAAGGTCAGGAAATCAGGGAAATTGGCATCCCGCTTACTGAATAGGATCGGCAGTAGGAGGGAAGATAGTAAGATCCAAAAAGGGCATCAATATATTAAAAACCCAAAGGATGAGTATAATAGAACATTTAGAAATAAAAAACAAGCCGAGGTAAAACAATTGTCATTAAATATGGTAGATCCTAGCTCATGTATAGTACAGATAGGAAAATATAAAGTTAGAACATTAGTTGATTCGGGAGCACAAGTTAGCGTGATTAAAGAAGCATTTTTATATCGAATGTTAAAAAATTGTAAAATATTTAGAATTCAGGAGAATCTTCATTCGGTAACGGGACAAAAATTAGAAGTGTTAGGACAAACGATGATAAATTTGAAATTAGGAGGGATAAATGTCAGGCATATGTTCCATGTGGTTAAAGATTTAAATAGAAATATGATATTGGGACGAGATTTTTTATTGAAAAATGGGGTGAGACTTTTATTTGATTTGCATAAATTAAAATTCCAAGATGTTTACGTAGATCTAGAAGAAGATATGCATGTGTCGACACTAGTTAGAGTCAAAACGACCATGAATTTAAAACCACAGTCAGTTAATTTGATACAAGCAAGACTGAAGAGAAACCCGTATTATGTAGCAGGAAACATAGTCAGAATCACGGAATTGCAAAATGAAATAATTGATGAGCCAGGTTTAGAAGTTCCGGATGGAATAATAGAATTAGATAAAAGTTTAACATTTCCAGTAATGGTTATTAATAACACAGGTAGAGAAATTAAATTATACAGAGGATGTGTAATAGCTAAGCTAGAACATAACGTTAGTGACATATTGGCAACAGATAGAGTAAATATGGCAGGCATAAGTTATTCAGAAACCTCTAATGAAAGAAGTAATAATAGACGCGGATACAGAAGAAAAGGGAACGTAAGAATGGATGAATTGATCCATCCATCTAGAAGAAATACAGCACAAATACATTCACTAGACAAAGTAACAAGAGAAAAAGAATTGTTAGCACAATTAAAAACTTCGCCAGAAAATAAGGAAGTGTTAGAACAACTTATAAAGCAAAATCAAGATGTGTTTGCGATAAATGATTTAGAATTGGGTAAGACACAAACAGTTACGATGGAAATAGACACGGGAGATCATCCACCAATTAGTTTAAAACCATACAGAACTCCATTAAGAAATAGAGAAGTCGTAGAAAAGGCAATAGAAGATATGTTGAAAGCAGGCATAATAACAAGATCAAAATCAGAATGGTCATCTCCGGTGGTAATTGTGGCCAAGTCTGATGGTTCGAACAGGTTCTGTTGTGACTACAGGGCGTTAAATAAAATTACTAAGAATGTAGCGTACCCACTGCCAGTAATTGATGATATTTTGGGGCTGCTTAATGGCTCTACATATTTCACAACGCTGGACGCAAGGGCAGGATTTTGGTGTATTCCGATGTCGGTAGACGCGCAAAAGAAAAGTGCCTTTTGTACTCATATGGGTTCGTACGAATTTTTACGTATGCCATTCGGTCTGAAAAATGCACCGTCTCACTATATGTTCTTAATAAATGAAGTACTAGACGGTATGCAAAGTTTTGCCCTAGCATATATTGATGACGTATTGATTTTTACGAAAGGAGATGTAGAGAATCATTTAAAACATGTTAGACTAGTATTTGACAGATTAAGAAGGCATGACGTTAAATTAAAGCTTAGTAAGTGCCAGTTTTTAAAGACAGAAACAAAATATTTAGGCTATATAATAAATAGGGAAGGTATTAAACCAGACCAGGAAAAGATAAAGGTTATTAAAGAGTTACCTCCTCCCACTAACGTTAAGGAAGTGCGGGCTTTTATAGGAACGTGTGCGTATTATAGGCGGTTTGTACCAGCCTTTTCAAGGATAGCAATACCTATTACGAATTTAACGGGAAAATACGCTAGATTTAAGTGGGATGATGAGTGTCAAAAAGCGTTTGAACTTTTAAAAGATAGCTTAACGGTGGTACCATTATTGACACATCCAGACCTGAATAAACAGCTAATACTATACACAGATGCTTCAGACAACGAAATAGGAGCATGTTTGGTTCAACCATATGAAGGAGAAGAATCTGGAATACCAGGGGTTAAAAATGAAAGACCAATCTATTTCTTGTCGCATAAACTCAGCAGAACTCAACGCAAATGGCCGTGTGACAGAGCTACACACAGGTTATGAACGTGATCGTATAGCACCACACAAGTCAGTCTTCGCGTTGTTAGAAAGGTATTTTATTGATGAATCATTCAATCTCAGCACATATGATGGAGACTCCCTTCTCGGTGTTGACATCTCTTCTCGCTGGCCCCCAAGTGACGTGTGTGTTTACCTAGATACCCTTCTTCATTCGTGCACACACGTTCACTATGGTTTTCCCCCTAGTCAAGGAATGCGCAGCATTCCTTAACTCTTTACTCCTAACCTAAATTCCCTCACTGTTACAATACCTCCCCTTCTTCAAAGAGAATTTTTCCTTGAAAAAATCTCAACCCCAACCTTTAATTAGTTAACTTTACATCTCTATTCTACAATAACAACAATTCCATATATTTCCTAAGTCAATTCTCCTATCTCCTCATAGCCAATTGCTAACTAGAGACAATAATATCGAAACTCCCTACAAAACTCGTCATAAAGTTCTCTAGAAAACTTTCTACAAAACTCTCCATAAAATTCCCCACAATACAAAAGTCTCCATAAGCGAACCGCTTTTAACTTTAAAATGTCCATCTAAATTATGATTGACAAAACTGAAGATATTCCCCTTATCCTTTATTTCCCCCTTATTCACATTCTCACACTCTCAGTATTCTAGGATAGACAGAAAAAAATAGCTAGATTAGATTTGTGTAGGTGCGCACCTGAAATTAATAAAAGTAAGGAAAAAGTAAGAAAGTAAGAAGTAATCACCTTTCTCTTCCCATACATTCTCAAAACTTTATCAAAAAATAAAGTTTCAAAATTTATCTTCAGTTTCCGTCAATAATAATTGTTATTATCAAAAAAATATGTTAATCCAAAACTGCCAGCGTTTGTATTATTCAGACCAACAATTTCCCGTTTACCATTCCTTCAACAACAAAAAACTTCCTAACTATTATTATACTGTTAAGTACAGTCTTCTTCTTCCAATATGCAGTTATTTAAATGCCAAATTCAACCTGGCATTCCCCCCATATTCTCCCATTAAACGCTGTTCAACCCAGCTCCTATTATAAACCTTGTATATACATTGCATACCCCACATGTAATAATAACATACTCTTCCGTATACATATAGAATCACTTCACTAACCACTACTTTAATTCATCTTTTAACTGAACTTCAAAGTAATAATCATTTTAAACACCCTTAAGGTAACTCAATCAACCCAAAACATCGTAAAAATAACCATCTAAGTTAAGTTATTTTACACATTTCATAAAACACCATTGAAGTCCCAACAATTGAGCAAAACATTTCAATCCCCTCATCATATTTATCCCCCCACATTAATCAATGTACATTATAAATTTCAAGACCATATTCTCAGTACACAATAATAATTTTCCGCTTTAGAAAAACTCCATCAAGTACCTTTGTAAACATAAAAATATCGTGTCTAACTTCTTCTTCTATCTGCCATCTGCAGAACCTTGTATCACTCTATTCATCTATCACTTCTCCATTTCTTTAATAACCTCAAATTTTTTTCTATAATTGCAATATCTACATCAATGTCGCTATCCTCTCGAGGAGAGCTATCTTCTTTCATATCAGCTTCTTCATCAGTTTCTGACTTTTCATCCATCTCTTGTTCCCCATCTGTATATCCATTACTAGCAACCGCTAATCTCTTCCTTTCTAAATCCAATCTAATTTTCCTGTCTTGCCGTCTCAACAAATTTTCAAATAGTGGCATCTCTTCCTCACTCGAAGAATTCGCTCTAAGTTTCCTTTGCCTCTTAATTTCTTTTTCTTTCTGTCTATCTAACTTTCTTTTTACTGCCTGTCTTGTTTCTTCTTGTTCAGCTGTAGTAGATGCTGTTGTTACTTGTTTTCCATTCTCAATAGGTATTGGATATACCGATTGTCTGACAATCTGTCCACCTGACAATATTTCTTCGGAACAATAATTATTATTATTATTCTCTGCATCCCTTTCCTCATTATCCCGCCTTAAGTGTTCTACATGTGAACGTGCAACATGCCCTGAAATTTGATTCTTAATAGTATACGACACTGGACCTTTTTTCTCTAAAATATAATATCCCGGGACCCAATGAGCATCAAACTTAGGGTTTTTTCTATGTTTTTTATAATATACCCTATCACCTACGTTAAACTCTTGTAAGTGTGCATTTTTATTTGCATATTTCTTCTGTCTTTCTCTAGCCTTAATTATATTATTTCTTAAACGTACATGTGCTTTATGCATCTCTTGCAACCTTGTTTCTTGAAAATCTTCCCCCAGATATTTTCTCCTAGGTTTTAATAAATTATCAATTGGCAATATTGGTTCTCTTCCATGTACTAAGTAAAATGGTGAGAAACCTGTTCCTTCATTTTCGTGTGTACGTATCGCCGCTAATGCTATCCCTAAATAAAGATCCCAATCCATATCGTGTTCTTCTACATTTTTCGCTATAATATTGTATAGTGTTCTGTGTTGTCTCTCATTTTTAGCATTAGAAGTTGGTCTGTAATATGAAGTCCTAATGTGTTTTATATTCCAATCTTTTACTAATTTCTCAAACTTTTTATTTACAAACTCTTTCCCATTGTCTGTAAGTATTATTTGTGGACACCCAAACCTTGGTATAAATTCTTGTAAAAGCATATTTATAATTGAATCAGCACTCTTGTCTGGAATTGGATACACTTCTGGCCAAAGACTATATGAATCAACTATATGTAGTAGGTATACATTTCCCGATAATGTTTTTGGATGAGGACCTGAAATATCCAAACTTACTTTCTGCATTGGAAATTGAGGAATATCGGTATCTTGTAAAGGACATTTAATTATCTTCATGTTTCTTAACCTACACTTCTCACATGCTTCAACATATTCATATACGCTTTTGAATAAATTCGGCCAATAATATTTACTGCTAATAGCCTTCACTAACTTATCTCGTCCAAAATGACCATTATTATCGTGGTATGCCTTTAAGACTTCTTGTTCTAAATGTTTCGGAATATATTTTCTTACTCCTTCACCTTTTTCACTGATATAATATAATTGCTTGTCTTCTTGTAACTCTACAAACTTTCTTTTAAAACTATTTTCCCCTGTTTCTTTCAATTTCGTTTTTATCTGTACTACTTTTGGATCTAATTCTTGTTCTGTTTTCATATCAAACTGTTCTAAATGTGGGTCTTCTGTTCTAGATTCCGACTCTTGCTCCGATGGTAAACTCTCAAATTCTTCCCTATTTATTATGGCAGAATCTAATATATTTACTTGCCAGTTTCGATCGTCTACCTCTGGTTCAACTTCATCTTCTGTGTTTCCTGATGACTGTGGTTACGGGATTCTAGACAAAAGATCGGCGCACGTATTATGTTTCCCTGACACATACTCCACCTTAGCATTGTACCCTTGTAAATTCAATGCCCACGTTTGTATTTTCCTATTTTGTATTGGTGCTTCTAATATCGACTTTAATGGCATGTGGTCAGTTCTAATAATGAAATTGGCGTTATGTAAGTAATAATTTAATTTTTGCAACGCGTAGTGTATAGCATATGCTTCCTTCTCAATAATCGGCCATTTGCGTTGAGTTCTGCTGAGTTTATGCGACAAGAAATAGATTGGTCTTTCATTTTTAACCCCTGGTATTCCAGATTCTTCTCCTTCATATGGTTGAACCAAACATGCTCCTATTGCGTTATCTGAAGCATCTGTGTATAGTATTAGCTGTTTATTCAGGTCTGGATGTGTCAATAATGGTACTACTGTTAAGCTATCTTTTAAAAGTTCAAACGCTTTTTGACACTCATCATCCCACTTAAATCTAGCGTATTTTCCCGTTAAATTCGTTATAGGTATTGCTATCCTTGAAAAGGCTGGTACAAACCGCCGATAATATGCACACGTTCCTATAAAAGCCCTCACTTCCTTAACGTTAGTGGGAGGAGGTAACTCTTTAATAACTTTTATCTTTTCCATGTCTGGTTTAATACCTTCCCTATTTATTATATAGCCTAAATATTTTGTTTCTGTCTTTAAAAACTGGCACTTACTAAGCTTTAATTTAACGTCATGCCTTCTTAATCTGTCAAATACTAGTCTAACATGTTTTAAATGATTCTCTACATATCCTTTCGTAAAAATCAATACGTCATCAATATATGCTAGGGCAAAACTTTGCATACCGTCTAGTACTTCATTTATTAAAAACATATAGTGAGACGGTGCATTTTTGAGACCGAATGGCATACGTAAAAATTCGTACGAACCCATATGAGTACAAAAGGCACTTTTATTTTGAGCATCCTTCGACATCGGTATACACCAAAATCCTGACCTAGCGTCTAGTGTTGTGAAATATGTAGAACCATTAAGCAGCCCCAAAATATCATCAATTACTGGCAGTGGGTACGCTACATTTTTAGTAATTTTATTTAACTGATTGCCTGCCAAACAAAAACATGGCCATACCCAAACAGAGATTCAAGGCAGAAAATTTGAACTAGGGGTATACCACAATCTTGCTTTTAAAATGGTTACAATTGTAGCAGATCTATTGTATTACATATAAAATTAAAGAGGATTGCACAAGGAACATGACAGTGTTAATAATAAATTGATAGGTTACAAATATTATGACAATAATGAGAGTTTTAGTAATAACAATTGAAATTAAAGTGTTAAAAATTATGAAAAAAATTCACTTACCAAGGCGTTATTTCATATCCGAATCTGCTAATCCAGTTAAATTTAGTGAATTTTATTACAAACACCAGTTGGGTTCTAGAATATCACAAGAACTGCTCCATAAAACGAATAAAACACAATGAAATCATAACATTATGAAGTACATCATTTTCACACAAAATGGAAAAACCATCATTTTCTTAGATTGTTGGTAGATTGTTGTTGTTCTTAGACTGTTAGATTTTTTTTCTCTATATTATTACCGTCTTCTACATAAACTATCTCACTACTGCACAGGTTTGTTTTCGAATCTATCACAAAGTCGTTTACATCACAATAACTATAATATAAAACTGTTTAAAACTGTAATTTTATTAAAATATATGAGGTCCTTCACCAGAAAGTAATGTCACAAAAATTCGAATCACAAAAATCAATTTGGAAACATGTTTTCATGTGTATTCTGCTTTGTCATGCGGGATTTTTGCACACGGAAGCCAGGTAATTCTTTCGTTCTGAAGTTTAACTTAATGGGACACTGAAATGGTGGACTGGAATGGAGAAATGGTTCAGTTTAAACCACCATATATAAAAAGCCTAAAGTGTGGTTCACGGGTGTCGCACAAGGGTTACGGGGTCTATCAGACGGTCTCCAGCGGGCAATCAGTTAACGCCCTGTAGTCACAACAGAACCTGTTCGAACCATCAGACTTGGCCACAATTACCACCGGAGATGACCATTCTGATTTTGATCTTGTTATTATGCCTGCTTTCAACATATCTTCTATTGCCTTTTCTACGACTTCTCTATTTCTTAATGGAGTTCTGTATGGTTTTAAACTAATTGGTGGATGATCTCCCGTGTCTATTTCCATCGTAACTGTTTGTGTCTTACCCAATTCTAAATCATTTATCGCAAACACATCTTGATTTTGCTTTATAAGTTGTTCTAACACTTCCTTATTTTCTGGCGAAGTTTTTAATTGTGCTAACAATTCTTTTTCTCTTGTTACTTTGTCTAATGAATGTATTTGTGCTGTATTTCTTCTAGATGGATGGATCAATTCATCCATTCTTACGTTCTCTTTTCTTCTGTATCCGCGTCCATTATTACTTCCTTCATTAGAGGTTTCTGCATAACTTATTCCTGCCATATTTACTCTATCTGTTGCCAATATGTCACTAACGTTATGTTCTAGCTTAGCTATTACACATCCTCTGTATAATTTAATTTCTCTACCTGTGTTATTAATAACCATTACTGGAAATGTTAAACTTTTATCTAATTCTATTATTCCATCCGGAACTTCTAAACCTGGCTCATCAATTATTTCATTTTGCAATTCCGTGATTCTGACTATGTTTCCTGCTACATAATACGGGTTTCTCTTCAGTCTTTCTTGTATCAAATTAACTGACTGTGGTTTTAAATTCATGGTCGTTTTGACTCTAACTAGTGTCGACACATGCATATCTTCTTCTAGATCTACGTAAACATCTTGGAATTTTAATTTATGCAAATCAAATAAAAGTCTCACCCCATTTTTCAATAAAAAATCTCGTCCTAATATCATATTTCTATTTAAATCTTTAACCACATGGAACATATGTCTAACATTTATCCCTCCTAATTTCAAATTTATCATCGTTTGTCCTAACACTTCTAATTTTTGTCCCGTTACCGAATGAAGATTCTCCTGAATTCTAAATATTTTACAATTTTTTAACATTCGATATAAAAACGCTTCTTTAATCACGCTAACTTGTGCACCCGAATCAACTAATGTTCTAACTTTATATTTTCCTATCTGTACTATACATGAGCTAGGATCTACCATATTTAATGACAATTGCTTTACCTCGGCTTGTTTTTTATTTCTAAATGTTCTATTATACTCATCCTTTGTGTTTTTAATATATTGATGCCCTTTTTGGATCTTACTATCTTCCCTCCTACTGCCGATCCTATTCAGTAAGCGGGATGCCAATTTCCCTGATTTCCTGACCTTCTAAAATTTCTCTGTATTTCTCCAGAATTCCAATTTGCTGGTCTGCCATTTGCCATTCTATTCTGTATACTCGTCTGAACACCTCTACTATTTTGCGTAATCGATGGGCCACTTCTGTTACCACAAAAGCGAAAAATGTGCCCACGTTGGTGACATCCCCAACAAACCACATTCGAGTTATTTGTGTTACCTTCCATGTTTCTTACAGTATTTCTCACTTGTCCTTTTCTATCTTGATTATATACATTCTCGTTTCTTTGCACCATCTGTATTTCTCCTCGTCTTCCTCTCCATCCATGTCTATACTGTCCTATTTCCATAGGTTCTTCAATTCTATCTTCCGAACTACTACCTAACTCTCGTCCTACCCTTAGCCTAAACCTCCTCCTCAAGCTTTCCTCTTGTATAGCGATATCTACCGCTTGTGACAATCTTGCAGGATTCTCTCTTAATAATTTAAATTTCAATCCATCTGACCTAATCCCATCAACAAAAATCCCCACCAACATCCGTTCCACTTCTTCTGCTCGTACATTCTGTCCTAAGAATGACTCTTCAGCTAAGTTGATTAACCTGTCACTGTATAGCTGAACACTTTCTGTGCTGTTTTGTCTAGTCTGTCGCAATACTGAGAATGCGTGTTGTGGATCAGTAATTTCAGCATATTTTCTTGCGAGATCATCTTTAAATTCTTCCCAGGTTTCACCTCCTGCTGCTTCTAACTTTCTTCTAATATGGTCAGAAACTGGACTTGTACTTGTTCTGTATGCCAAGTTCTTTTTCTCTCCATCTGTAGCATTTACTAAATATGCATGTTTTTCAATGGAAATAATCCATTTCTTAAACTGATTTGCTTGACCACTAAATCTTTCAACATCAGTGCTTATATTCTGTTGTCTTAACACCGCATCCAACCTTGATATTGCCCCGCCAACTCCAGTGAGTACCTGTGAAAAATCTTGGGATTCCATCCTAAAATTTATAATTATCAAGCAATATACAAATATTTCAACAATATTGATTTCAAACCCAGCAACAATACATAATCTGTTAATTACTCTAATATTATCTAATTATCTTAACTAAATCCTCCAATCGAAGATCCTGACGAAGAAATATTCCTGTTTCAACCCTGAATTCTGACACAAGAATTTAAATGACCTCCTGATTCAGAATTACCTACACCACATAAAAAAGGACTCTAATCAAGCTCGTTAAAATGATCAGAACAACGAAGAGCCTCTGGATTTCTTTCCTTACTAATTTAATCGAAGTCGAATTCAGATCTTTCTAATTATTTCCTGACGTTGATCACGCTCGATATCAGGCTCGCAACAAGACTTTGATTACCTGCTCGATTACTGTAGATTCCCTTCAAATAAGGTCACCTTCACGCAAGCGACAATTGCTCACGACTTCAGCAAAAAAAAACTCACTTTCCAGCAGCAATCTGTGATTTTCATATATATCAAACGTAATCCAGTCAACAACAATTGGACTTAAAGCTGACGCTATCCAGTCTCTTATTTTCATGTGGAACTCTCGCCATGGTCAGTTTAAAATTACTTTATTCCAACCCCGAGTTGAGACAAGTTTCATTTATGCCTTCCTTTACTTGAAGTGACTGTATAAAGTATTGCAGACCTTGATTTCATAATTATGGAATTTGTACCATAACCTTGAGTTCACCTTCAACAATCCCACGGGTTAAAACTCATAATTTGTACTGATTTTTGATGCAGAACGGCATTACTTGATCTCAATATAGCATTTTGCGTTGGTCAGTTCTCCAATTAATTTCATAATTATGCAATAACATCAGTCTTTCAAAAAAATAAGTATCAATCAAACCTTTTCTTTAGCGCTGACCTTGAAATTGGTTCTCCTTCTTAATCAGGAATCTAGTGAAAACCCAGAACAGCTACCAACAGTCGGCTTTCATCTGTTGTGTTTCACCATAATTACTTCTCCAGACACGCCAGACATAACCATCTTCTATGGCTGTACTCTCTCTCCGCGACCTCCCATGTTTGATAATTTCACGGCACCAAATCAACCTGTGTGACAGAGCTACACACAGGTTATGAACGTGATCGTATAGCACCACACAAGTCAGTCTTCGCGTTGTTAGAAAGGTATTTTATTGATGAATCATTCGATCTCAGCACATATGATGGAGACTCCCTTCTCGGTGTTGACATCTCTTCTCGCTGGCCCCCAAGTGACGTGTGTGTTTACCTAGATACCCTTCTTCATTCGTGCACACACGTTCACTATGGTTTTCCCCCTAGTCAAGGAATGCGCAGCATTCCTTAACTCTTTACTCCTAACCTAAATTCCCTCACTGTTACAGCCGATTATTGAGAAGGAAGCATATGCTATACACTACGCGCTGCAAAAATTAAATTACTACTTACATAACGCCAATTTCATTATTAGAACTGACCACATGCCATTAAAGTCGATATTAGAAGCACCAATACAAAATAGGAAAATACAAACGTGGGCATTGAATTTACAAGGGTACAATGCTAAGGTTGAATATGTGTCAGGGAAACATAATACGTGCGCCGATCTTTTGTCTAGAATCCCGTACCCACAGTCATCAGGAAACACGGAAGATGAAGTTGAACCAGAGGTAGACGATCGAAACTGGCAAGTAAATATATTAGATTCTGCCATAATAAATAGGGAAGAATTTGAGAGTTTACCATCGGAGCAAGAGTCGGAATCTAGAACAGAAGACCCACATTTAGAACAGTTTGATATGAAAACAGAACAAGAATTAGATCCAAAAGTAGTACAGATAAAAAAGAAATTGAAAGAAACAGGGGAAAATAGTTTTAAAAGAAAGTTTGTAGAGTTACAAGAAGACAATCAATTATATTATATCAGTGAAAAAGGTGAAGGAGTAAGAAAATATATTCCGAAACATTTAGAACAAGAAGTCTTAAAGGCATACCACGATAATAATGGTCATTTTGGACGAGATAAGTTAGTGAAGGCTATTAGCAGTAAATATTATTGGCCGAATTTATTCAAAAGCGTATATGAATATGTTGAAGCATGTGAAAAGTGTAGGTTAAGAAACATGAAGATAATTAAATGTCCTTTACAAGATACCGATATTCCTCAATTTCCAATGCAGAAAGTAAGTTTGGATATTTCAGGTCCTCATCCAAAAACATTATCGGGAAATGTAT
The DNA here is from genome assembly GCA_014155875.1 of Cepaea nemoralis. Taxonomy (NCBI): domain Eukaryota; kingdom Metazoa; phylum Mollusca; class Gastropoda; order Stylommatophora; family Helicidae; genus Cepaea; species Cepaea nemoralis. The sequence goes on along the minus strand of JACEFZ010020011.1, from coordinate 329,516 downwards.
ACCTACTACATATAGTTGATTCATATAGTCTTTGGCCAGAAGTGTATCCAATTCCAGACAAGAGTGCTGATTCAGTTATAAATATGCTTTTACAAGAATTTATACCAAGGTTTGGGTGTCCACAAATAATACTTACAGACAATGGGAAAGAGTTTGTAAATAAAAAGTTTGAGAAATTGGTAAAAGATTGGAATATAAAACACATTAGGACTTCATATTACAGACCAACTTCTAATGCTAAAAATGAGAGACAACACAGAACACTATACAATATTCTAGCGAAAAATGTAGAAGAACACGATATGGATTGGGATCTTTATTTGGGGATAGCATTAGCGGCGATACGTACACACGAAAATGAAGGAACAGGTTTCTCACCATTTTACTTAGTACATGGAAGAGAACCAATATTGCCAATTGATAATTTATTAAAGCCTAGGAGAAAATATCTGGGGGAAGATTTTCAAGAAACAAGGTTGCAAGAGATGCATAAAGCACATGTACGTTTAAGAAATAATATAATTAAGGCTAGAGAAAGACAGAAGAAATACGCAAATAAAAATGCACACTTACAAGAGTTTAACGTAGGTGATAGGGTATATTATAAAAAACATAGAAAAAACTCTAAGTTTGATGCTCATTGGGTCCCGGGATACTATATTTTAGAAAAAAAAGGTCCAGTGTCGTATACTATTAAGAATCAAATTTCAGGGCATGTTGCACGTTCACATGTAGAACACTTAAGGCGGGATAATGAGGAAAGGAATGCAGAGAATAATAATAATAATTATTGTTCCGAAGAAATATTGTCAGGTGGACAGATTGTCAGACAATCGGTATATCCAATACCTATAGAGAATGGAAAACAAGTAACAACAGCATCTACTACAGCTGAACAAGAAGAAAACGGTACCAAAAACAGTCATGACAGAGGAAAATAACGTGTATGACGATTATATTAGTGAAGAGTCAGTCAGGGAAAATATTGAACCTCCATTTATGAATACAAGACAGGCAGTAAAAAGAAAGTTAGATAGACAGAAAGAAAAAGAAATTAAGAGGCAAAGGAAACTTAGAGCGAATTCTTCGAGTGAGGAAGAGATGCCACTATTTGAAAATTTGTTGAGACGGCAAGACAGGAAAATTAGATTGGATTTAGAAAGGAAGAGATTAGCGGTTGCTAGTAATGGATATACAGATGGGGAACAAGAGATGGATGAAAAGTCAGAAACTGATGAAGAAGCTGATATGAAAGAAAATAGCTCTCCTCGAGAGGATAGCGACATTGATGTAGATATTGCAATTATAAAAAAAAAATTTGAGGTTATTAAAGAAATGGAGAAGAGATAGATGAATAGAGTGATACAAGGTTCTGCAGATGGCGGATAGAAGAAGAAGTTGGACACGTCGGAAAATTATTATTGGGTACTCAGAATATGGTCTTGAAATTTATAATGTATGTGTACATTGATTAATGTGTGGGGATTGAAATGGTTTGCTCAATTGTTGGGACTTCAATTGTGTTTTATGAAATGTGAAAAATAAGTTATCTTAGATGGTTATTTTTACGATGTTTTGGTTTGATTGAGTTACCCTAAGGGTGTTTAAAATGATTATTACTTTGAAGTTCAGTTGGAAGATGAATTAAAGTAGTGGTTAGTGAAGTGACTCTATATGTAGTAATGGAGGGGTATGTTGTTATTACATGTGGGGTATGCAATGTATATACAAGGTTTATAATAGGAGCTGGGTTGAACAGCGTTTAATGGGAGAATATGGGGGGGGGGGGGGGGGGGGGAATGCCAGGTTGAGTTTTGGCATTTAAATAACTGCATATTGGAAGAAGAAGACTGTACTTAACAGTATAATAATAGTTAGGAAGTTTTTTGTTGTTGAAGGAATGGTAAACGGGAAATTGATGAGCTGAATAATACAAAGGCTAGCAGTTTTGGATTAAAATATTTTTTTGATAATAACAATTATTATTGACGGAAACTGAAGATAAATTTTGAAACTTTATTTTTTGATAAAGTTTTGAGAATGTATGGGAAGAGAAAGGTGATTACTTCTTACTTTCTTACTTTTTCCTTACTTTTATTATTTTCAGGTGCGCACCTACCAAAATCTAATCTAGCTATTTTTTTCTGTCTATCCTAGAATACTGAGAGTGTGAGAATGTGAATAAGGGGAAATAAAGGATAAGGGGAATATCTTCAGTTTTGTCAATCATAATTTAGATGGACATTTTAAAGTTAAAAGCGGTTCGCTTATGGAGACTTTTGTATTGTGGGGAGTTTTGTAGAAAGTTTTCTAGAGACCTTTATAACGAGTTTTGTAGAGAGTTTCGATATTATTGTCTCTGGTTAGCAATTGGCTATGAGGAGATAGGAGAATTGAGTTAGGAAATATATGGAATTGTTGTTATTGTAGAATAGAGATGTAAAGTTAACTAATTAAAAGTTGGGGTTGAGATTTTTTCAAGGAAAAATTCTCTTTGAAGAAGGGGAGGCATTGTAACAGTGAGGGAATTAGGTTAGGAGTAAAGAGATAAGGAATGCTGCGCATTCCTTGACTAGGGGGAAAACCATAGTGAACGTGTGTGCACGAATGAAGAAGGGTATCTAGAAAAACACACACGTCACTTGGGGGCCAGCGAGAAGAGATGTCAACACCAAGAAGGGAGTCTCCATCATGTGGGCTGAAATAGAACGATTCGGCTAATAAAGTATGTTTCTAACAACGCGAAGACTTGTGTCCTGTACGATCACGTGCCTAACCTGTAATGTCACACTATTATAACAGGTTATATTAAACATGTCTCAAAGACTGAAATACTTCAGCCATATTAAATATTATGTCTCAGAGACTGAAATACTTCAGCCATATTAAATATTATGTCTCAGAGACTGAAATACTTCAGCCATATTAAATATTATGTCTCAGAAACTGAAATACTTCAGCCATATTAAACATTATGTCTCAGTGACTGAAATACGTTGGCCATATTAAACATTATGTCTCTGAGACTGAAATACGTTGGCCATATTAAACATTATGTCTCAGAGACTGAAATACTTCAGCCATATTAAATATTATGTCTCAGAGACTGAAATACGTTGGCCATATTAAACATGTCTCAGAGACTGAAATACTTCAGCCATATTAAGTATTATGTCTCAGAGACTGAAATACTTCAGCCATATTAAATATTATGTCTCAGAGACTGAAATACTTTGTACATATTAAGCATGTCTCAGAGACCGAAATACTTTGGCCATATTAAACATGTCTCAGAGACTGAAATACTTCAGCCATATTAAATATTATGTCTCAGAGACTAAAATACTTTGGTCATATTAAACATGTCTCAGAGACTGAAATACTTCAGCCATATTAAATATTATGTCTCTGAGACTGAAATACTTCAGCCATATTAAATATTATGTCTCTGAGACTGAAATACTTCAGCCATATTAAATATTATGTCTCAGAGACTGAAATACTTCAGCCATATTAAATATTATGTCTCAGAGACTGAAATACTTCAGCCATATTAAATATTATGTCTTAGAGACTGAAATACTTCAGCCATATTAAATATTATGTCTCAGAGACTGAAATACTTCAGCCATATTAAATATTATGTCTCAAAGACTGAAATACTTCAACCATATTAAACATTATGTCTCAGAGACTGAAATATGTTGGCCATATTAAACATGTCTCATAGACTTAAATACTTTGGCCATATTAAACATCATGTCTCAGAGACTGAATTACTTAAGCCATATTAAATATTATGTCTCAGAGACTGAAATACTTCAGCCATATTAAATATTATGTCTCAGAGACTGAAATACTTCAGCTATATTAAATATTATGTCTCAGAGACTTAAATACTTCAGCCATATTAAACATTATGTCTCAGAGACTGAAATACGTTGGCCATATTAAACATGTCTCAGAGACTGAAATACTTTGGCCATAGTAAACATCATGTCTCAGAGTCTGAAATACTTCAGCCATATTAAATATTATGTCTGAGAGACTGAAATACTTCAGCCATATTAAATATTATGTCTCAGAGACTGAAATACTTCAGCCATTTTAAATATTATGTCTCAGAGACTGAAATACTTCAGTCATATTAAACATTATGTCTCAGAGACTGAAATACTTCAGCCATATTAAACATTATGTCTCAGAGACTGAAATACTTTGGCCATATTAAACATGTCTCAGAGGACTGAAATACTTTGGCCATATTAAATATTATGTCTCAGAGACTGAAATACTTCAGCCACATTAAACATGTCTCAGAGACTGAAATACTTTGGCCACATTAAACATGTCTCAGAGACTGAAATACTTTAGCCACATTAAACATGTCTCAGAGACTGAAATACTTTGGCCAAATTAAACATGTCTCAGAGACTGAAATACTTTGGCCACATTAAACATGTCTCAGAGACTGAAATACTTTGACCATATTAAACATGTCTCAGAGACTGAAATACTTTGGCCATATTAAACAAGTCTCAGAGACTGAAATACTTTGGCCACATTAACCATGTCTCAGAGGCTGAAATACTTTGGCCACATTAAACATGTCTCAGAGACTGAAATACTTTAGCCATATTAAACATTATGTCTCAGAGACTGAAATACTTTGGCCACATTAAACATGTCTCAGAGACTGAAATACTTTGGCCACATTAAACATGTCTCAGAGACTGAAATACTTTGGCCACATTAAACAAGTCTCAGAGACTGAAATACTTTGGCCATATTAAACATCAATTCTCAGAGACTGAAATACTTTAGCCATATTAAACATGTCTCAGAGACTGAAATACTTTGGCCATATTAAACATTATGTCTCAGAGACTGAAATACTTTAGCCATATTAAACATGTCTCAGAGACTGAAATACTTTGGCCATATTAAACATGTCTCAGAGACTGAAATACTTTGGCCATATTAAACATGTCTCAGAGACTGAAATACTTCAGCCATATTAAACATGCCTCAGAGACTGAAATAATTCAGCCATATTAAATATTATGTCTCTGAGACTGAAATACTTCAGCCATATTAAACATCATGTCTCAGAGACTGAAATACTTTGGCCATATTAAACATCATGTCTCGGAGACTGAAATACTCTGGCCATATTAAATATTATGTCTCAGAGACTGAAATACTTTGGCCATATTAAACATCATGTCTCAGAGACTTAAATACTTTGGCCATATTAAACATGTCTCAGAGACTGAAATACATTGGCCATATTAAATATTATGTCTCTGAGACTAAAATACTTCAGCCATATTAAACATCATGTCTCAGAGACTGAAATACTTTGGCCATATTAAACATCATGTCTCAGAGACTGAAATACTTTGGCCATATTAAACATTATGTCTCAGAGACTGAAATACTTTGGCCACATTAAACATGTCTCAGACTGAAATACTTTGGCCATATTTCAGTCTCAGTCACAGAGACTGAAATACTTTGGCCATATTAAACATTATGTCTCTGAGACTGAAATACTTTGGCCATATTAAATATTATGTCTCTGAGACTAAAATCTTTGGCCATATTAAACATTATGTCTCAGAGACTGAAATCTTTGGCCATATTAAACATGTCTCAGAGACTGAAATACTTTGGCCATATTAAACATGTCTCAGTGACTGAAATACTTTGGCCATATTAAACATTATGTCTCGGAGACTGAAATACTTTGGCCATATTAAACATGTCTCAGAGACTGAAATACTTTGGCCATATTAAACATGTCTCAGAGACTGAAATACTTTGGCCATATTAAACATGTCACAGAGACTGAATTACTTTGGCCATATTAAACATTATGTCTCAGAGACTGAAATACTTTGGCCATATTAAACATCATATCTCAGAGCTGAAATACTTTGGCCATATTAAACATATTAATAAATACATTTTAAATATATACATTTAGTCGATAAACAATGATAAACATTTTATATATCACAGCTGCAGCTTGATTTTCTTCATTCAATTGCTACCGTTGATGATTAAACCATCATTTGGAGAATAGGCAAATAAACTGCTAAACATTTTGTGCAGGTCTCCTCTTACAGAGAGCAAACTATGAAAGATATACTAGCCCACTGAGTCAGCAACTACATGCTGTGTGGAACAAAACCAAATAATGCTGGTTTTTATAAAAACTCGCCTATGTAATCATCGAAGATGTGATAGTGAGAAGAGGAAGAAGAGGGAGGTTGTGATGGTAATGGTGGAGGAGCAAGAGGAAGAGAAGGAAGAAGGTAGTAATGGGGTTCGTGTAGCAGCTGTTGGAGGTTGTGGCGGCAGAGGAGGTGTTAGAAGATGACATGGAACAAGGAAGATGGTGGCGGAGGAGGGGAAGAGGAGATGATGGTGAAATGAGAAGGAAGGAAGAAACACGTAATCTATCACAAAACAATGACCTTAACCATATGTATGCACTATCCGGTCAACTCGTGTCTGACCCCGTTGTGCAGCTTGCATGGACTGGCAGTGACCACGGTTGAAGGCATTGGCAGTGTGAGAGGAAAACTGCACCCCGTACAGGTAGTTGAATAGGTTGTTTGTCCAAGCACATGTGGGACTTCACAGTAAGAATAACGTTAATAGCTTCTCATTTCACACCCATTGTTTGTATTTCTGATGACCATTCCTGTTATGTTTCATTTGTATTCAAGTATTCTATGCATTGTGTTGAGGCTGTTAGTGTGTATATTAATGTGAAGAGAATGGGACATTACAATACAAGGACCTTTAGAAACTCCAAACTATTTTATTTTCATTACCTGGTTTCTGTCAATTAGTTAAATTTTGCCTATATCAATTGTCAGTTAGATTTTTTCTATATCAGTCGTCAGTTAGATTATCATCATTAAACTTTGAACACATCATCGAAGAGATTTTAAAATAAAATTTCCTGGGCTCCCTAGTCAACCCAGCCAAAAATTGCTACCAGAAAATATTTTGGGAAATAAAGGCCTCATCGAGCACCGGTTAGTCAATAAAAATCTGGGGATAACAACAAATACTCAGTGTGTCCTAAAAAGGTGTGAAAGGGTCCTTTAGTTTGCTCTTACTTACAAATCTCAAAGTATTGTCTAACGATGGGGTTTTTACTTTTCCTAATAATGTTGCCAGGGCAGCAGTCTTACAGCCTACTCTTTGCAATTTATAACATAGTTTCTGGCATCATCATCATGTGATTCGCCAGCTAACTTAGGTATTTGTCTCTCCACATATCTTGGTTCTTGGTGCTCTGGATCAACTCTGCTGATGATATAACTCCATGCCACTGTCTGTCCATCCAGCATCATTTCTCTGCCTGTTTCTGTCTCAATTCCTATTGATCTGAATCATGAAATGAAGCATTCTGGTAATGGATAACTTGAAACTGGGAATATTTTCTGCTGCTGCCTGTCATCTCCCAGTGGTTCATAAGACCACAACCAACTCATGCCAAGCTCTTTGTAGACTTCATGGATGGTTAGATTTTGAAGCTCAAGTTTTGTACAGGTCAGGGTGGTGAAACCTATGCCACCCATGCATAGTTGCCTCATTGGACATGGATGGTAGGTTACAGTGTTAATTCTTTGCTTCCCTAATGTGCTTCGGGAACACAAGTGGGGAATAAAGACAAGATATACAGACCACATGTGTTGTTGTCTATTCTGTAGTTTGCCATGAAAGTAAAGTGATCAGTGCACTTGCTTACATAAGAAGGGGTCTGGATTCAGCCCTCAGTAGTGACTAGATTAGTTCTTGACATACCAGTAGGATCTGAGGTGTACCCAGCCTTATAAAATAAGTACTTGACAATTTCTAGGAATTCTGGGGTCTAGAATATGTGAAATCAGTCTCCCTGGCGTGGAGGTTAAGGACGTTGTTCGTAATCCCATATACTCTCATACGAAACAGAGCTGCGGAGATTCAGCAGCGGATTGCGTCACGTTGGATACTTACGGATGGTATTTGAGTCGGTCATTCAGAAAGCATTGGCAAACTACTGAATGTAAACTTGCCAAGACATCAACAGCAGCTGAAAAAGGCTGGTGGACAAAATTTTGAGTTAAAAATCTACCCAAAGTATTTCAGGATCTTTGCCGGTGCTGTGGAGTTCATGCACTGAGCTGAGATTCCCCGGACTCAGGCTTGAGTTAGGAGTAGAACGGAGCACTTATGGGGTTACACACATGTGCCGTGATGTTGATCCGTCGACTAAACTAAACTAAACTATGCCTATCCGCCATGTTGGGCACCGGAAGATCATGTCAGGCATATTTAGTGTATGATGGTAGCCCCATGTTTTAGTACTCAAAGCGAATCGTGGTCAATATCACCCTGTCTGCCCTTACTTCCCAGGACATTTCCTAGTGCCCATGTTAGGCAGTTCAACCTGGGAGCTAATGCTAGTCTCAATATGGAATACAAATATGAAATCATAATCATTGCAAACAGGACATTGCTGCACGTGCTCCGTCTTCCTACTTCAGTAGTCCATGAAGCGTTCCCATGCTGAATGATGCCAGTGGCAGCCTGATTGAACGTCCGCTTACATTTTCCTCTATGGGTTATGTCGTCCAAATCATCTGCTCAGTCCCCACTGAATCAGCCTCGCCAGATCTGGGTCCTTTCCTAAAAAAATCTACCTGGATATGGATTTGAATACATGATCACCGGGCTGGCAGACAGAAGAGTTAGCCACTGTGCTGCCATGTCTCTGTAGTGTGCAGTCACGAATAAAGACAGAAAGATTTGTTGACCATTCCACATGATTGTCCATTCCAGCGCCTGATTGCAGAAAATCATGGATCCCAATGCGGGTTCTGCACACCGGGCATCGTAATGTCCATGTACACACTTCTACGAAACAAGCCACAACCCACGCAGATGGAAATACAGGAGACATTTGATGGTAATTTTTCTAACATCTGGTATATCAGTGAACACTGGTATATCAGTGAACGCTGGTATATCAGTGAACCCTGGTATATCAGTAACCCTGGTATTTCAGTGAACTCTGTATCATGTAACTCTGGTATGTCACTGAACCCTGCCATGTCACTGAACCCTGGTGTATCACTGAACCCTAGTCTATGCACAATAGATGTTTATTTAGACCACAGTAGACGTTTATGTATGCAAAGTAGATGTTTATTTATACCACAGTAGATGTTTACTTATACCACAGTAGTTGTTTACTTTTACCACAGTAGATGTTTACTTATACCACAGTAGATGTTTACTACCACAGTAGATGTTTACTTATACCACAGTAGATTCTTACTTATGCACATTAGATGTTTACTTATACCACATTAGATGTTTACTTATACCACAGTAGATGTTTACTTATACCACAGTAGATGTTTACTTATGCACATTAGATGTTTACTTATACCACAGTAGATGTTTACTACCACAGTAGATGTTTACTTATACCACAGTAGTTGTTTACTTATACCACAGTAGATGTTTACTACCACAGTAGATGTTTATTTATAGCACAGTAGATGTTTACTTATACCACAGTAGTTGTTTACTTTTACCACAGTAGATGTTTACTTATACCACAGTAGATGTTTACTTATACCACTGTAGATGTTTACTTATACCACAGTAGATGTTTACTTATACCACAGTAGATGTTTACTTATACCACAGTAGTTGTTTACTTTTACCACAGTAGATGTTTACTTATACCACAGTAGATGTTTACTTATACCACAGTAGATGTTTACTTATACCACAGTAGATGTTTACTTATACCACAGTAGATGTTTACTTATACCACAGTAGTTGTTTACTTTTACCACAGTAGATGTTTACTTATACCACAGTAGATGTTTACTTATACCACAGTAGATGTTTACTTATACCACATTAGATGTTTACTTATACCACATTAGATGTTTACTTATACCACAGTAGATGTTTACTTATACCACAGTAGATGTTTACTTATGCACATTAAATGTTTACTTATACCACAGTAGATGTTTACTACCACAGTAGATGTTTACTTATACCACAGTAGATGTTTACTTATACCACAGTAGTTTACTTATACCACAGTAGATGTTTACTTATACCACAGTAGATTCTTACTTATGCACATTAGTTGTTTACTTATACCACATTAGATGTTTACTTATACCACAGTAGATGTTTACTTATACCACAGTAGATGTTTACTTATGCACATTAGATGTTTACTTATACCACAGTAGATGTTTACTTTTACTACAGTAGATGTTTACTTATACCACATTAGATGTTTACTTATGCACATTAGATGTTTACTTATACCACAGTAGATGTTTACTTATACCACAGTAGATGTTTACTTATACCACAGTAGATGTTTACTTATACCACAGTAGATGTTTACTTATACCACAGTGGATGTTTACTTATACCACAGTAGTTGTTTACTTTTACCACAGTAGATGTTTACTTATACCACATTAGATGTTTACTTATACCACAGTAGATGTTTACTTTTACCACAGTAGATGTTTACTTATACCACAGTAGATGTTTACTACCACAGTAGATGTTTACTTATACCACAGTAGATGTTTACTTATACCACAGTAGATTCTTACTTATGCACATTAGATGTTTACTTATACCACATTAGATGTTTACTTATACCACAGTAGATGTTTACTTATACCACAGTAGATGTTTACTTATGCACATTAGATGTTTACTTATACCACAGTAGATGTTTACTACCACAGTAGATGTTTACTTATACCACATTAGATGTTTACTTATGCACATTAGATGTTTACTTATACCACAGTAGATGTTTACTACCACAGTAGATGTTTACTTATACCACATTAGATGTTTACTTATACCACAGTAGATGTTTACTTATACCACAGTAGATGTTTACTTATGCACAGTAGATGTTTACTTATACCACAGTAGATGTTTACTTTTACCACAGTAGATGTTTACTTATACCACAGTAGATGTTTACTACCACAGTAGATGTTTACTTATATAACAGTAGATGTTTACTTATACCACAGTAGATGTTTACTTATGCACAGTAGGTGTTTACTTATACCACAGTAGATGTTTACTTATACCACAGTAGATGTTTACTTATACCACAGTAGATGTTTACTTATGCACAGTAGATGTTTACTTATACCACAGCAGATGTTTACTTATACCACAGCAGATGTTTACTTTTACCAATCCAATCCAATTTTTGGTAGGAACACCCCCTTTCAGCCTTCGAATTTTCGACTTGGCTATACTTGGCGTATTGATGGTGTAGCTTGTAGTTTGTCTTTCGTACATTGGGCTGTTTGTTGTCAGCTTCCAGGCTTCTGATGGGTTGATTGTGTTCATTCCTGTCTCGTTATGTTTTTCATGTCTGGGCAGAGTCGTGCACTTGTTAAGGCCTGGAGTAAGAGTAATTGTGATCCCACCTCGTCATATGGTGCTGTTTCCTTCAGGGAGCTTTACCAGTTGTCGTCTCTTCTGGTGTTCCTCCTATTTCCCCATTTTGGCTTGCCTTCGAATCTTCTCGGTGATCGCCTTTTCTCGGGCCATTGTTCTTGGTTTGGGCAGCCGTTTTCATCCAGTTCTACTTCTTCATCTGTTGTTTCTTTTGTCTGGGTCTTTGCCGTTTCTGGTTAGGATGTTCTTGGTCTATCTTTGCGACGTATGTGTCTTCTTAGATGGTCTGCTATGAGGACATAATGCCCTTTGCGGATATATTCTCTCATCCCCGGCCACATTTCTTTGCCGCCGTCGGTGTGTAATTCTCTCTCCTCGTCTCTTTCTTCTTCTTGTGTCTGGGACTTTGCATCTTCTGCTTCTGGTGTTTCGGTCTTGGACTTGAGTAGTTCTATCTGTGCTCTTTCTTCTTGTATCTGTTTGAGAGTTTCTTCTGTCTTTTCTCTTTCTTCTTGGATTTTTGATAGATTTTTGTCTGCTTCAGCCTTTATAGCAACCATTCGAGTGACATCCTGCTCAATCTTCTGCTGAATTTGCTTCAATTCGACCAGGATGCACTGAACGGCTGTTATCTGTGTTTCTTGCCTCTTGTCTTTTTCTTCCTCCATGCTTTTGAATTGTGATCTTAGGTCCTTCAGTTGGCCTTCCAGTTGAACTTTGTCGCTTTTTGTGAGTCGATTGGTAGCCTTGTGCTGCCTCCTCGCCTCTTTATAGATTACGTTAGATTTGATGGCGATCTTCATGGCTTCCATGCAGTCTTGGTGGCAGGGGCAGCTGAGGTATCTGGCGCCGTGGTTACTGAGGCAGTTGGCACACTTTCTGTTGGTGTTAGGCCTCCTGAAGTCCTCGTTGATCTTAGCATGCTGGCACTGACTGTATGTATGAGGTCCAGAGCAGTATCTGCATATTTCCACCTCACTCTTGCAGGTGGCACGGGTGTGCCAAAACTTCTGGCACTAAGAGCACTGCAGCACTCTTGGTATGTAGTACTCTGGAACTTGGTCTCTCTTGTCCAATCTGATGAATTAAAGGATCACTCGGTCCTCCGATGTTACTATGACGACTGTAGGGGGATGTTGTTCTTTCCGATGATCCTCTCAGCACTGGTGATCTTGAGTTTCTTGTTCTCCCTTGCCAGCATCTCCCTGATCTGGTCATTGGTGAGATGGGTCTTGACTCGTTTAATGACCCATTGTTTACTTGTGTGATGCCAGGTGGCTTCCAACAAGATGCCGTGGTGAAGCTTGACGTCGACCTTCACTCCTTGTGCGATTTTCTGCAAAAGTGCTGTGGTCTTTGGGGGTTTTTTTTTTGTTTTTTTGGATGGAGACCACTACTCCATCAGGTGTCTTGTGCAGCTGGTAGATGCTGTTTCTTCCCAGCTCATTTTCCAAGAGACTGGTTATCTTGTCTGTTGGTAGCGTCAACAGTTTGGCTTCTCCCACGCTTGTCTGTTTTAGCAGTAATTTGCCAGTGAAGTCCTCCGTTGTTGTTGTTGTTGTTGTTTCCTCCTGTGTGGAGGTCTCTGGTAAATTGGGTTGCATCATTTTGCTGTTGAGAACTTCCCGGATGCTGCTGGCTTCAGCTGTGGTTTCTTCAGCGACGGGAACGGTTTTGGCTGGTGTAGGAGCAGGACTGCTGTATGTAGATATGGGCTCAGTAGTCGCTGCTGCCTTCTTCGCCTCTGCTTTCTTCTTCCCGGCTCCCCAACCCATAAACACACGCCCCCCACCAATAGACATCTCCCTATCCACAAACACACATCTCCCTACCCACCTATATATCTCCAATCCACTCACACACACACCCCACTACCTACACATACATCCACACCCACCCACACATGCACTAACTCACATCCCCCACCATGCACATATCCCCCACCCGTACTACACACATCCCCCACCCACTCAATATTCCCCACACACAGGTCACCCACACCCACACACCAAAACATCCCCCACCTTCACACAACACACATATCCTTCACCCACATACCACACAATATCCCCACCCACACACCACACACATATCCCCCATCCACACCCACACAGATAGCCTCACCTACCCACCACGCACATACCTCCACACCACACAAATCCCCCACCCATGCACACATCCCCACCCACACACGCACATACCTCCACACCACACAAATCCCCCACTCATGCACACATCTTCACCCACACACCACACACATATCCCCAACCAACACACCACACACATCTCCCCATCCACACACACACCCCCACCCATCCACCAACAGACACACACACTCACTCACCCACACATCCTCCACTACGCACCCACAAACCCCACAACCGCCCACCCCTAACCAAACATCAACAGTAGAGAAGATGCTGAACAGTTTAACATCATGATAGGGAAAGCCATCGAATTTAGAAATAACTGACAGTACATAGACAGAAGTCTGTAAACAGATACAGTCACCAATGCCACAGGGTATGAATTACAAGGAAAAGGGGATGCAGAGGTGTTTCCAAGGACACCAGGGCCAGGGTTATATACTGGCCAAGACCTATTGACGCGTCCTCGTCGAGCGTCCTGGGCAACAGGTCCCTTTGGGGTCCTGGCTAAGGTCAATAGGATCGCCGATTCCTCCGAAGTCAGAGAGTGTCTGCCTGTACGGCGAGGAACCACCAGTTTGCACACCAATAAGCCAGACATGGGACAACGGATACTCATGCAAACCTCAGGTCCTGTATGACATCACACTGATGTTGGACAATAGGATGTCTTCATCCGACATACAGGACTTCGCGTTGGAGCTCAAGCCAACGAACACAAGCAAGCACAAGGAAAAGAATACTTAAGAAAATTGAAGCGTTTTTGAATAGTTACCAGTCAGTGTGTGGCGTGTGACTTGTAAAAGCAAGTTTGTAAACTAAGCTATGATTGTGTGTAGGCCAGTGGTCTTGGGTTAGAAACCTGCAATGGGGCAGATTTTTAGAATTGACCTGTGCTCTCAGGTCAACCCAGCTTAATGTTAGTTAGTCTTTCCTCTTGAGTCCAAGGCAGCGCAAAGGGCAGAAGTCATGGCTCTCCATGCCTGGTGATTCACTGCTACCAGTTGTAGATCCTGGATGTTTACTTGGCCTTGAATGAGCCTTCTCTGATGATGGTTCTATGCAGGATCTTTCTTGGTCTTCCCCATTTTCTTTTCCCTACCGGCGTCCATATGAGGGCTTGGTAGGGGAGTCTTGTCTTGTCCATTCTGAGTACGTGGCCGATGTAGTTCCAACTGCGTTTTCTTATAAAATTGGATGCAATATCTTGCTTGGTCTCTTATTTGCATATTGGTTCTAAAATCTGTCCAGTGGAGGTTTAGAATTCTTCTAAGACATTTGTTCTCAAAATTGTCTAATTTTTTATCTAAAGCTACCGTTGATTTCCAACTTTCACATCCATACGTTAGCACAAGCATAATTTGTGTGCCAGGAAACGTCTTGGGAAGTAAAGGTGGATGGTCAGATGCTGACATCATCACCCACTTAGTCCTGATTGGTTTGTAACAAACATATGGGTACAGCATTATATGTAGATGGTCTGATGCTGACATCATCACCCACTCAGTCTCGATTGGTTTGTAACAAACATATGGGTACAGCGCTAAATGCCCATTGTGCTTAATGCATGTGAAAGGGTCGCTTAATGTTTCTCTGTTTTATGAACCTAGGTCATGATTTGATTTTGACAGTGCATGTCTGTTTATCCCTTCACAGGAAATTTGTGCCGATGTACTGGTTACCGACCAATTCTGGAGGGATTCAAAGCATTTACTCTGGTATCTAATACATTTTGTAAAGGAAGTCAGTTTCGTGTAGTTGGTGCAGTATACATTCTCTCCCATATCCTCCTCTCCCTGACCTCTCTCCCTCGCTCCACTCTCTCTTGCTTCTCTCAGGTCAACCCAGCTTAATGTTAGTTAGTCTTTCCTCTTGAGTCCAAGGCAGCGTAAAGGGCAGAAGTCATGGCTCTCCATGCCTGGTGATTCACTGCTACCAGTTGTAGATCCTGGATGTTTACTTGGCCTTGAATGAGCCTTCTCTGATGATGGTTCTATGCAGGGTCTTTCTTGGTCTTCCCCATTTTCTTTTCCCTACCGGCGTCCATATGAGGGCTTGGTAGGGGAGTCTTGTCTTGTCCATTCTGAGTACGTGGCCGATGTAGTTCCAACTGCGTTTTCTTATAAAATTGGATGCAATATCTTGCTTGGTCTCTTATTTGCATATTGGTTCTAAAATCTGTCCAGTGGAGGTTTAGAATTCTTCTAAGACATTTGTTCTCAAAATTGTCTAATTTTTTATCTAAAGCTACCGTTGATTTCCAACTTTCACATCCATACGTTAGCACAAGCATAATTTGTGTGCCAGGAAACGTCTTGGGAAGTAAAGGTGGATGGTCAGATGCTGACATCATCACCCACTTAGTCCTGATTGGTTTGTAACAAACATATGGGTACAGCATTATATGTAGATGGTCTGATGCTGACATCATCACCCACTCAGTCTCGATTGGTTTGTAACAAACATATGGGTACAGCGCTAAATGCCCATTGTGCTTAATGCGTGTGAAAGGGTCGCTTAATGTTTCTCTGTTTTATGAACCTAGGTCATGATTTGATTTTGACAGTGCATGTCTGTTTATCCCTTCACAGGAAATTTGTGCCGATGTACTGGTTACCGACCAATTCTGGAGGGATTCAAAGCATTTACTCTGGTATCTATTACATTTTGTAAAGGAAGTCAGTTTCGTGTAGTTGGTGCAGTATACATTCTCTCCCATATCCTCCTCTCCCTGACCTCTCTCCCTCGCTCCACTCTCTCTTGCTTCTCTCTGGGGTAAAACTTGGCACAATGAATTCAGTCCTCTCACCTTGAACCCTTTTAAGATATTCTCTCTTTCTTTGTCTGCCTGTCTGTCTGCCTGCCTCTCTGTATGTCTGCCTGTCTGTCAATCTCTCTCTCTCTCTTTTTCTCTCTTTTCTCTCTCTCTCTCTCTCTCTCTCTCTCTCTCTCTCTCTCTCTCTCTCTCTCTCTCTGATGTTTGTAATGTTTTTGAGGGAGACTAAGACAACAAAAACCACTTATAAACATCAGAAAGAGGCAGTCATCTTGTTTTGGCCTCATTATGAGAAGAAGATAAAATAACGAACATATTCTGACAACTGAAAACATTTGTGGAAAGTGAGATTGAAAAAAGACAGTGAGAGAATATTCTTGACGGTCTTGTGTCATGTCATAGAAGGGAGTCAGCATCTAAGTGGATACATGCCGTTGAGGATGGCACAATGTGAAGACACACGATTGCCCATGTCAGTAGGCCAGGCACTTGCTGATGATGATGAATATGTTTATGGATTGCCTATGGTGGTTATGTTTGCGATGGTGTTATTTGATGGTGTTATATATGATTGCGCTGTATGTGACAGTGCCATATGTGATGGTACTATATGTGAATGTATTACATGTGATGTGTTCATGTGATGGTGTTATTTTTTATAGTGTTACATGTGATGGTGTTACATGTAATGTGATGGTGCTACATGTGACAGTGTTATATGTGACAGTGTTACATGTGACCGTATTACAGGTGATGTGTCCATGTGATGGTGTTACATGTGATGATATTATATGTGAGGGTGTTAATGTGATGTGCTCATGTGATGGTGTTATATATGATGGTGCTATATGTGATGGTGTTACATGTGATGTTTTCATGTGATGGTGTTACATGTGATGATATTATATGTGAGGGTGTTAATGTGATGTGCTCATGTGATGGTGTTATATATGATGGTGCTATATGTGATGGTGTTATATATGATGGTGCTATATGTGATGGTGTTATATATGATGGTGCTATATGTGATGATGTTACATGTGATGGTGTCACATGTGATGTTTTCATGTGATGGTGTTATTTGTGATGGTATTACATATGATGATGTTACATGTGATGGTGTTACATCACTAACAAAAGAACACACACATCAACGGGTTGCCTGAAAACCAAAGATGGCAAAATGATAATAGAAAAAGATCAGATTTTATATGCGTGGTCAGATTATGTGAAAGACCTTTATGATGATATAAGAGAAGAACAGTATGATCTTTGGAATAATAATGAAGGACCATCAGTTATGAAGATGGAAGTTCAGAATGCTCTTAACCATATGAAAACTGGCAAGACCCCGGGTACATATAACATGACAACAGACATGATTAATGCCCTAGAAGAATATGGAATAGACCAAGTCACCAAATTGCTGAACGCAATATACAATACTGGAGATATACCTCCTGAATTATGTAACTCTATATTTATTGCAATCCTGAAGATATCAGGAGCCTAAAATGTGATCAACATCGAACAATTAGTATAATGAGCCACATCACGAAGCTTTTGCTGAGAATTATCATGCAAAGAGTTATGAAGAATATACAACCCGAAATAGGAGAAGAACAATGTGGGTTTGTAGAAGGCAAGCGTACAGTAAATGCTGTATATATGCTGAGAACATTAATTGAACGTTCTGTAGAAATAAACATCTACACCTTTGCTTTATTGACTACACAAAGGCTTTCGATAAAGTAAGACATGTCAACATGATAGAGATGCTTGCAAATCTACAAATTGATGGGAAAGACCTTAGACTTGTAAAAAACATATATTGGAAACAACAAGTTGCCATAAGAATTGATAATGAAGTAGTTCAATATCAGTCTATTAAGACTGACCAATAAAAAGATATCAATTGAAACGAGAAAAAGAGTGTTGAAGTGCTCCATAGAACCTGTACTTTTGTATGGATGTGAAGCGTGGACAATGAGCAGTCAAGCTGAAAAATATCTGATGGTTTTGGAAATGTGGTTTCTGAGGAAAATGCAAAGAATACCATGGACAGACAGAAAAACCAATGAACAAGTCCTTCAAGAAACAAATGAAGATTGTAAAATGATTAGAGTCATTAGACGTAGACAGTCAAAATTTTTTGGGCATGTTATGAAAAGAAATGACTTGGAGAACTTGGTGACAACTGGCAAGATCGAAGGGAAGAGACCAAGGGGAAGACAAAGAAGTAAATACCTGGATGGCTTGGCCACATGGCATGGTCGAGACAGGAAAACGGAGCTGATCCACGACTCTGGTGATCGAGTGAGATGGCAGAACATGACAGCCCGTGCTTATTGGCATGGCACATGCTGGATGGATGGGTATCATACTTTGGTTCCATTTATGTTGTGTTAGTTACTATATTGTTTTTTAATGTCCTGCACTTTTCATTTTCTTAAAATGTCATTACTGCCTATATTACCATGTAGTGTAGGAAAGGGGGAGAGAGGGGGCGGGGTTTGAACCTGAGGAGTTAAAGCTAGTGCAATTTCCATGAATTGTGCCGGTTAATGTTTTCTTTTTTCCCCCCAAGAGAGAAAAAATATCCATTGCCTTACCGATTGTTTGAACCTGGATCTCCCTGATGGAAACCCAGCATTCTAGCACTCAACCAGATGTTCTTGACTTTTGTCCTATTATGCTGATTATTGTGTTCATCACCCATTTATTATCAGGACCCTTCAAGGAATAGTAATAAATACTAACCTGCTTGAGGCGACTCGGGAGGACTGGCATGGAACTGACAACGACAACCTGTCCTGTAGGGAACTTAGCTGCAAACTTCAACCAGTCATGAACAAGTCTAAAGACATAGACAGGTGTGTGAGTTGAACAAGTCTAAAGACATAGACAAGTGTGTGAGCTGAACAAGTCTAAAGACATAGACAGGTGTGTGAGTTGAACAAGTCTAAAGACATAGACAAGTGTGTGAGCTGAACAAGTCTAAAGACATAGACAGATGTGTGAGTTGATCAAATCTTATGACAGACGTGTGTGTATTTGTGTGTGTGTGTGTGTTGATTGAAGGCCTAAGCGCCTAAGCTCTAGTAGAGGATTAAAGAGCAGAAGAAGAAATGTGCTTATGCTGCGGTTGAGATAATGTTGTGTTGTGTTTGTAATTATTGCTCTTGTTTTAATGTTTTCTTGTATTCTACAGAATTCGTGTCCGATGGGGGAAAATTGTTGTCAGAATCAAGGGACTTCAGATCAAAATAGCTGTGTATGTTGCATACCTTAGTTGTTCATCATCAAGAGTGCTGCATAGTTAGTTGTTAATAATAGAAATCATCAATTGCTTTGCTTCTTGTATACTCTAGTTGAGTTGTTAGACAGGACATAAATATTAGTTTTGTATGTCTTAGATGTTGGCCATATGGAGACCAACAATAAGTGGGTTATTTTACATGTTGAGACATATTGTATACTTTAATTATTCTTATAAGATGACTAACATTAGCTTTATATGTTGTATATTGTATCATTTAGTTGTTGGTCAGAAGGAGACCAACAATATGTGGTATACAATGGTGGTTGCTAACGAGAGACCAACAATAGCGTTGGATGTTAGCAGGGCACTACAGCCAGCATCCACACTGAGAGAGAATGAGCACAGACAACAACAGAAATGTTCATGAGTGAAGTGATGTCAA
Source organism: Cepaea nemoralis (assembly GCA_014155875.1). NCBI lineage: Eukaryota > Metazoa > Mollusca > Gastropoda > Stylommatophora > Helicidae > Cepaea > Cepaea nemoralis. Next base: position 309,408 of record JACEFZ010020011.1, on the reverse strand, counting down.
TGTTAGTGAATCTATCACACGGTAAACCATGAGTAATTCCAGAATCAAGAGTGGAAGAACTTTAAATTTTGACATACGCGGTCATGACAATTTCCTCAAAAATTCCAATTATATCAGATAACTAGAAAATTAGTCTCAGTCAATGTATTTACACTAGGTTAGTTAATATATGTCCACAAAAGGACATAATTTGCAACATTTGAGCAAAAAATAGAGGTACCTCAAATTGAGAAATTTTGACAAAAGTCATAAAATTTTCCCAAAAATACAAAGTTGGCTGATCATTAGAAAATTAGTTTTACATAGTGGCATTACACTAGGTTAGTTAATACATGTGCATAAAAGTATATAATTTGTCACACTGGAGCAAATTATTGTAAAAGTTGAGGATTCTCAGTATTGAGAGATGTCATAAATTTTCCCCAAAAATGCAGATTGATTGATTGATTTAGGAACCGACATCACAGCATTCGGGGCATTCTCATAAGCGCTCCACCCCATCCTCAGCAGCCAGCAAAGAGTTCCAATACCAATAATACCCCAAGAATACAGAGTTGGCTGATAACTTGGAAATTAGTCTAGAACAATGTGTTTACACTAGAATGATTAATTTATGTTATTTTAAAACAAATTTCTGGCAAAATGGACCTAGATCAAAATTGAGAAACTTTGTCATATGGCGGGTCATGAATTTTTCCAAAAAATGCAGAAGTGTCTGATCACTAGAAATATAATTTTAAACAGTGACATTACACTAGATTAGTTAATGCATGTGCATAAAAGTACATAATATGTCACATTTGAGCAAATTTATTGCAAAATTTGAGGATGCTCAAAAGTGATAAATTTTTTTATACAGCCAAATTTTTCCAAACATTCCTAATCATCAGATCAGTAGTAAATTAGTCTCAATCAATGTATTTACACTAAGTTAGTTCATATATGTCTATAAAAGAGCATAATTTGCTACATATGAGAAAACAAATGGAGATATCACAAATTGAGACATTTTGACATACGCAAGGTCATATTTTCCCCAAAAATTCCAGATCACTAGAAAATTTACACTAAGTTAATAAGAGGGGATAATTTGTCATATTGAGCGAAATATGTAAGCTTAAGTTTAGAAATTTTCCCATACGCATAATTATCTTTCACAACATTACTTTAATTTCTTTTTCAATTTTTCTATCTGTCCTAGGTATTCTATGCATTTTCATCAGAAACGACATTAGATGTTTTGAAAGTGGACGAACGAACGAACGAGCAAACTTTATTTTAGTTTATTTTACTTTACTTTAGTGAATCATGGCAAGCCATGATTGCAAATTCTTATCGGATTAGCACATGATATTGATGATTGTATTGATTGTTTTTTAGTTTTAATTACAAACAAGGCCATTCTTAATGTTCTTTAATCTTTTTTTTCCCCTATTAGGCAAATAATGATCATGAAGGTGGATCTCCTTTGTACAATCCATCCCAGGAGCTGCTATTTCCTCCAGAACTAATGGTATATTTGTGTTTATATTCATGGTAATTATAAAACCTGGAAAACAATAAGTGTTAGTTATTTCCAATATTGTTGACACTTCTTTGGTATACTTTACTGTTATACCCAGTATGACTCAAGGCTTGTAAATGAGCTCTTTACTTACCCCCTCCTTTAACAAGAAGCTGAGTCCTTTATAAATGAACTAACTTAAGTGTGAGCTCTTTACTTACCCCCACCTTTAACAAGAAGCTGAGTCCTTTATAAATGAACTAACTTAAGTGTCTTATCTTGATCTTATGTTATGTTATCAGAATCAATATCCTCGCATATTGGGTTTCTCATGTGAACTCAGTCCTACGATGCAGCAGCCTTCTTAAAGTGAAAGTATCGCTACTCACTGTTCCCATGAGGAGCTGGTTCTGATGTCTCTTCCCTTGCCTTCAAAGACACCATCTTGTCTTGTTCCAATAAGAACAATTCCTTTACTGATAATTTCATTGTTTATCTTTATCTGAAGTTATCTGAAGCTCTTTACAGAAATAATTTACAATGGCATAATCATTATTTAGCGTAATCATTACATATGTTTAGCATTTATAAATTTGTCTATTCTATCTTTAATTTGTTTTGTTGTTCATTTCAATAGATTTATTCTTCATTGTACAATCATAACAGCAACACACAATGTGTTAGAAACATTGGCATTGAAGAGAACATTGCAACATTTGATTATGTTCTAACAATAAAGACACTGTGGCACAATAAAGAGACATATCTTGTTAAATAATGTACAGGAGGGAAGAGTTGAGGCAAAGCATACATAAATAAAAGTGTGCATGATATAGACAATATCATGAGACGAACTGAAAGAATTACATATGAGTGCACAATGAAGATGCAGGACACAGATTGAGACTCATTACTAAGATTCCTTCATTGTGTTTATTAGTCATGCTTGTGTTGTCCCTTGTTGCCACAGCTGAAAATTTTGCATGTGTAGCGTGGCTGCATGGATTTATTCTTATTTTACAGTGTTGTTCTTATTTTGTTTTCTAGTGAAGTATGGGCCTTTACCAACTCACACCTAGCCCTTTGTAGACTTCTTCTTGAATGGTTGGATTTTGTAGTTTTTTTTAATGGGATGAAGTGTCTCATGCCAACCCTCCTTTGTCACCTTTGTCAATATTATTGGTAACCTAGTGTTACTTTTCTTTGCTTCCGTTGTGTTCAAAACAGTACCTATGACTGTTTGTTTTTTTTGCGCTCGCTCGCTATGAACTCAAGCGTAGTCCATACTACATACTATTAGTAGTGCTGGACTGAATTTTGTGTGTGGGTTAGCTTTTCCTATTAACAATGTCCCTCACCATGAGGCAAACTCAGTCCGACTTCAGAGGTACTTGTAATTTACATCCTCAAGTCAAGGACGACAGGTCAACATTTTAGTCCAGCTGTCTGATGTAGAGGTTGAACCCCTTACCTCGGCATCAGCACACCGGATGTTTATGAACGCGCATTCTTACCCATCTGGCCATGCTGACCTTGACTGTGTTAATTGTTTCAGCTACAGTATTCTTCATCTATTCACTTCATATGATACATAACTCTGCAGTATACACCTGACGAGATGCAGCAAAATCTGCCAGGCAATAAATCATGTAATCATTGTTTGAGGCTTCTGTGTTAACTCTCTGTTCCCTGGTAACACATGGAAAGTTATCTGTTGTTGTATATTGTTTTCATATTTTTCCATGCAGTTGTTAACATCTGATTTCCATTAATTTGTCTATGATGTCCTTTGTGTAGTAAATTGGAATGTATTTATTTTCTTCCTTGTTTCATTTTATATAGTCATATCCTGCCCTATTCAAGACCTTTCTATCAAGATATTTCTTCTTATCCTTCTTATCTGACCCATTACTCAAATCTACCCATTTTTTCTGTATGCTTTGTTTTGTTTTGTTTTTCTTGGTTTTTGTTTGCCTGCTTTGAACTTATGCGCCATAATCCATGCTGGGTTGATATTTGCTTGTGGGTTAGCTTTCCCTTTTAATAGTGTCCCTCACCATCAATCTGACTTCAGAGGTACTTGTAATTTACGTCTTAAAGTAAATGATGAGAAATTAACATTTTAGTCCATCTGACCAATGTAGGGGCTGAACCCGCTACCTAGTGTAAGCTTCTATTAATCTCTCCTTGTTTTTTCTCTGGCTTTGGAAGAATTTGACTTGTTTCACTATTTGTATTCCCTGTTTGGAAGCTTCTGTCAGAAAAATTCCACAAGGAGAACTTAAAATTCCAATCCCCCAAGGTCACATGGCTTTCACCATCATCATTGGAAGAGTTACTGGCAGTGAGGAGGGCCTATCCTGAATCTAAACTCGTCAACGGAAATACAGAAATAGGTCAGTATTGGAAATAGTTATATTTTTTTTATAAATTCTTGACATCTCATGGTAAGCAGTAATACATTTGTCTACTACCCTGTAGGGAGTGTAGTGGCTAGCATACTTTCCTGTCAGCCCAGTGGTCATATATATCCCATCATGTCAAGAACTGACATCACAACACTATGGACATTCCCATATGTGCTCAGTCCTCATCTTCAATGGCCAGTGAAGAGTCCCAATACTAATGATACCAGTAGGAGTCTGAGTGTCGGCCAGACCCTCTGATTAATCCCTGCAGCACCATTCTCTCCAAGCCTTGATGATCTAGCTGTTCTTCGGCTCTACACACAATCCTAAAGGGCCTTATCATGCACCAATACCCCACCGAGTGGTGCAGATCCAGCCAATCTGTCTGCCTGCTCATTTCCCACAATACCAATATGATCTTGGCTCTTTGGTCAACCTGACCTTAAATGGGTGGCAGGAAATGTCCTAGCAAGTAAAGGCAACTGATGTTACATTGACTACACCAAAAATTGATTACCAAATAGTGCATACAAATATTGGGTTACCACCATATACCAAACACTGATCTGTCAGCCTTAATATAAGCATGTACTCACTCACTCACTCAAGTAGATATGTGTATATAATCCATAACATATCACTAATGAATCATGTTTACATTCCATCCTGGCAGGTATTGAAATCAAATTCAAGAAAATTACCTATCCTGTACTAGTATCTGTTGCCAGGATTCCTGAACTGTTTGAGGTAATCTTTATTTTTTTCCCTTTGGCTATCAAATGTATTGTATAGTCTCTTCTATTTAAGTAGTTGAAGTCAGGCTGCATTTGAATCCACATTACGCCAATTGTTTGTCATTGATCTGGGTTGCCAGGTTGACAAAGCCTAAAATGGGTACCAAAAAATATGACAGGAAATAAAAGTGGTCTTTGTGATATTGACCACATCTCCTATCATATGCTGATTGGTCTTTAAAAGATATGGGGCTAGCACGAACGAACAGAACGAACGAACGAACTTTATTTTAAAAGGGTAACAAATTGGGCACGCAGGCCCGTCTTACATTCGGCCCTTTCGATCACTCATCTTTCCTTCATCAAATGTGCATGTTACATTTACATAGGGGGGAAAAAAAAATTGTGAAATGGATTTTGTAAGCATAAACAATGCATATTACGCATTGTACATTCACATGGGGAAAAAAAACATTGTCAAATGAAAGTTGTAAACATAAACAGTGCATATTGCAACGTTGTGAGACACATCCCCCATCCACCCTCACACCCCGCAGCCACCCACAAATCCCTCAGCCACCCACACATTCCCCACCCACCACACCCTCACCCACCCACACATACCTCCACACACTCACACAGACTTAGGCAAACATACATGCCACCACCCACCCACTGATTCCCCACCCACACACATTTCCCCACCCACACATACATCCCCCAACCATCCCATAACCAACATGCACACACCCACCCACATATTCTCCACCACCCACCCACACACCCGCAACCACCCAGCAAAACACACATCACAAAACCACACACACATACCCCTGTCAACCCATACATCCTGCACTTATCCATACATACATCCCACATCCTCACAATTTTCCCCACCCACCCACACACACATCAGCTAACTTTACACCCACTCACCCACCCAATATCCGCCGCCTCTCAACTACACATCCCCCACCTATACACACATCCCCACCCACAAACACATCTCCCCACCTGTCCATACATATCCCCCACCCATAAACACCCAAAAAACACACACCTCTCAACCACACACACACTCCACCACCCACATATACCCCACCCACACACATCTGCTGCTCACACACATCTTCCCACAAATACACACATCCCCCAACCATACACTCATCTCTCACACACATCCACCCACTCACGTACTCATCCATCAACCACTCACACCCACACATCACCCACCCACCCATCAACACATGCATCTCTCATCTCATCTACCCTCCCACCCACACACACCCCAACCACCCAGCCAAACACACATCCCCCATCCTCACATACATCCATCATCCACCTGCACATCCCACACCTCCCCCACCTCTCATACATCTCCCCTCCCACACAAAACTCCACCCATAAACACATTCCACACACATCCCCCACATGCATTCCTCATACACATCCCTGCCCACACATCTCTCACCCACTCACACATCTCCCCACCCACCCACACATCCCCCACCTACAAACATCCTCACCACCCACACATACATCCTCCACCCACTCACACTTACCCCATCCAGACTCACACCCACACAGACATATCCCATTCACAGACACTCCCCCCCACACTCACCCCCCCCCCCCACACCCATTACACACCCACCCCCCAATCCACACAATCTCCTACACACCCATTCACCCACCCAAATACACATTCCCTACCCACATACCCAACCCACCAACACCCACATACTTCCAATAATCCTCCCACATATCCCACACACACACACATCACCATGTATCCAGTGGGTGGATTCAGATGTTTAAAGTTGACCTAGGCTCCCGGGTTGACCCAGGCTAAAATGGGTGCCAAGAAATGTCTTGGGAAGTAAATGTGGCCATCTTGATACAAACATGATCCACCACATCTATACAAATATGGGTCTAGCACCATATATCCATGTACCTTATCTGGCACTTGATATCCTTAATATAGTGTTCCTTAAGGCGTGTGAAACGGCCCGTTTCTTTCACTAACAAAATACCCAGTCTGTGTCCAGGCATGTGAAAGGGCCCTTTCCTTTCAGTAACCAAATACCCAGTGTGTGTCCAGGCGTGTGAAAGAGCTCTTACCTATTTACTTCATTTTATGATGTTGGGTCCAGACTAGAGCCATGCTGATCAGGGGGACAGACTCGGGCCCACTGGAGATTGGCCTAGGACCACTGCCGTGTTTAGCAAGCACACTAACCACTACGCTTCCACCAGAAGAAAGGCTGGGAGGTATAAATATATGTGTATCATTGACCCTCATGGCTTAGGACACAAACCAGTTGTATATCATGACAAATATATTAAACCAACGCAGCATAGAGACCTTAATTATAGCCGCAGCTGCAAAATCAGTGATGGAAGGCATGGTTCTGGTATGAGGAGACAGGGGTCGGCCAGCGTGAAGACGGACATGGACATTGCAAATGCTATGGACATAACAATGTATGAGATGGGACAACTGGCAATTAATGTGATGTTCTACAAATAATCTGCATCATGTTGATGATGGGAAAGCAGATCTTTATAATCAGGCGCCACGTTATTATCATTATCATTATCATCCTGTGCCCTCCCAACTAGCATAGGTGTTCATGTCTCTCCACAAGTTTCTCCTTTGTGTTCTGGATCAACTCTGCTGATGATATTCCTCCATTCTGTATCATTTCTCATGCCTCCCTCTGCCTCTATTCCCACTGATCTTTCCAGTTGTCACAGTGTTTTCCAATGCATCACATGACCAAAAAATGATGTTTGTCTCTTTCTTATAGTTGTATATAGACACAGCATATCCATCATAAATGTACGTAACTTTCTTGCAGGTAGAGTATGTAGAAGATGGCATTAAGCTCGGGGCCTCTCTTCCGCTGAACAAAGTTTCAGCAGAACTGAAAGCTGCTATTGAACAGACTGTACCTGGTGAGCATCCAAATTAGTGGTAACATTATTTGAGGAAAGCCAAAAATATAATGAGAAATGTAAGAGATGATATAAACAGGGAGCTATATGATGCCCTAAAGGTCGGTGGTCGTGACATACCAGAGATTCGGTATGCTGATGAAAAGTATTGCTATCCACAACAGAGAATGGTATAGAAAATCTAATAGCCTCAACCCAATTGAATAGTGAAAGTCACAACTTATATCTTAACATAGCAAAAACAAAGATAATGCATACAGATAAAACTACTAGAGAGAAATAAATATATGTTAATGAGGAAAAATTGGAGGTGGTGGAACATTTTGAAAATCTTGGGTCCTTGATTACCACCAACGGTGACACAATGAAAGAAATTAAATGACGGCTATCAGTTGCTCTTCAAAGACTAAAACAACTGAATAAATTATGGAGTGGGACAAACAGATCTACAAAAATTAGATTTGTAAGAGCATGCCTCTTTCCCATTGCAACATATGCCTGTTAGACCTGGACACTTACTAAACAAGCTAAACAGCGCATAAATGCATTTGAATATAAATGCTATAGACGAGTTCTAAGAATATCTTGGGTAAAGAAAAGAACAAATACATCCATACTTCAAGAGCTGAATATTGAAGAAGGCTGGCTATTAAAGACGATAAAACAAAGAAAATTGAAATAGTTTGGTCACTTGAAACGTCACGAAAGTTTGGCGAGAACAGTAACGGAGAGGTATATGCCTGGGAATAGAGGAAGAGAAAGGTCAAAGAGAAGATGGGTGCAGGATGTAGCGGATGATCTCCAGATGGGTGTATCGAATGCGGTACATCTTGCTTTTGATCGAGAGGTTTTGAGGACATGCTACTGAATGAATGAATTATTTGAGGAATCAAACTTCATGAGTGAGAATACCAGTTCTCAGGTGTCACCCTGCTCTAGTAATATCACCAATGCTGGGCTTTAATCCTATCAGAGGGGTATTACTATTTTTGGAGTTTAATGCTTGGACAAGGACCCGTTAAGCCCCCTGATCAGAGTTACGTGAAGCCATGGGTGCAGGTGGTGGATGCAGTTGAAGAGCAGACAACAGATAGTTGTAGGTTATGGTTTCCAACTTCACAACAGTAGGCAGAGGATCCCTTTTTTGTTGGGAGATAATGGCTGCGGTCATTGACCAGTATGGTCATTGCCAAGAAGGAACAGATTGCTTTACAGATGCCAGGAAAGCAATGTTTTGCAACCTCATGGAATACTGAGCTGATCCACAACTCTGGTGATTGAGTGAGATGGGAAAGCATAACACCCCGTGCTTATCTGCAATGCACATAATGATGATGAATGCTTGATAGGTGATAACACTATTCCTATTTAATTACACTACTCATATGGAGCTAGACCCTCATTAGACCAAACAGCACTCAGTGGCCGATGTGGTTGGCATCATGCCAGCTAACTATACTCCACTAGGAGTCATCAGGTCAAAAGAAGATTTTGATAATTCATGTGAGCATATTCCCTTTTTATTATCCCAGCATTGCCTATAAAGCAAGGTAATCTGTATTTTATTAACATTTGCCCATAATACACAATGATAATCCACTCTGTATTTTCTTAATAGTCCTGATTATACCCTGGAGTAGATCCCATTGAATTTTCCATGCATTCTTCATTATACATTGTAATACATTCATCTGTAACAGCATTACCCTTTCCATATGATAATATATTCCTAATAAGTGTCCAACATTTCCCCTTGTAAATAGTGTGTTAATTTATATTCGTCTTCTGCTCATTTATAGAGCATAAGACAAGGGTATTTGCTGCTGTTGTAGAGATGCTCAAGTGGTTTGCTGGACATCAGATTCGGAGCGTTGCAGTAAGTATTTATGTCCCCTGTATTCCTGTTGCCCTTGTGCATCTTCCTATTGTCATATTAAGTGGATAGATTTCTGTGTCTTCCTGTGGGTAGATGTGTGTTCACTGTCTTCCTATTATCTTATTAAGTGGGTAGATATGTCCTAATTGTCTTAAGTGGGTAGATATGTCCCCACTGTCTTCCTGTTACTCTGTTAAGTGGGTAAATGTGTGTCATCCTGTTGCCCTATTAAATTACTTTCTTTAACACTGTCTTCTGGTTTGGATATCATGTGAGAATTAAGTGCACTCAGCTTCCATTGTAGTGAAGCTCTGGCAGTTGATCTAGAGCACATTTGTCAAACTCAAGGCCTGCGGGCTACATCAAGCTCGGCGTACAATCATATCAGGCCCGAGAGGTCTCAACTAACGTACACATATATTTCGGCCCGAGAGATAATTTTAGGCAAAATTATTTTTTTTAATGGCCACGATATAAAGTGCAATTCAAATTCCCTAATTAGCAGTCTTGCAGAATGATAGGCTACCTGAAAACGTTCTTGCTTCAATCAGAATAAGCAAAAATAAAAGTTGTGTAGTGAGTGGATGTTCGTTGTTATAGTGATCTAGCAACATTCAATTGCTCGTTTTGAAATGGCGCATAAGAAATTAAAGTAGTGCCTGGATATTACATCACCTTTTCTTGCTACGGCTAACCTGATATCAATTATGTGTCTGAAGGTAGATGCACAATCTTTTTTATAATCAAAACTAGCCTTTAAAATAACCAAGAGAACAGTTGATTCTGAAAACAGAGCCTTTCAAAGCCATTGGGAGGCTGAATATATGTTTACTGATAGTGGCGGTAAATCTGTGTGTCTAATTTGTGGAGATAATGTGGCTGTGATCAAATAATATAATCTGAGAGAGCACTATGAGACTAAACATCAAGACAAGTTAAACAGCCTGAATGCAGAGCAGAAGCTAACGAAGATAGGAGAATTGAAGAGGCATTTAACATCACAGCAGATGTTTTTCACCAAAGCACAATCACAAACTGAAAAGCTGCTATGAAAGCAAGTTTTATGTGGTGGAGGAGATCGCAAAATTAGGCCGACCATTTACAGAAGGAGAATTTCTGAAGCGCTGCATGATGAAAGTGTGTGACGTCTTGTGTTCAGACAAAAAGCAGATGTTTGCAAAGGTAAGAATTAGCAGAAATACAGTTGTTGATCCAGTTTGTGAGATGGCTACTGATGTGAAAACACAGCAGATCGAAAAAGACAAAGACTTTGTTGCATTCTCCCTTGCTGTCGATGAAAATAATGACACGACTGACACTGCACAGCTCGCCATCTTCATCCATGGAGTGGACTCCAGTTTGAATGTTACAGAAGAAATATTGGACACGAAATCCATGCATGGGACAATGACAGGAAAAGATATTATGACAACATATGTCAAAGTTTAACCAACATGAACCTGCCTTGGGACAAACTCGATGGACTAACAACAGATGGAGCACAGGCAATGTGTGGCAAAACAAGTGGATTAGTTGGAAGTATGTGGTTAAATATGCAGGAGAACTGTACTGGTGAATTGATAGCATATCACTGTATCTTACACCAAGGATTTCTGTGTGGTAAAGTCCTCAACATGGAAGATTTAATGAGCACTGTAACACAAACCGTCAACTATATCAGAGCCAAAGGTTTAAATCACAGCCAATTTCAGTATTTTTTGCAGAAAATAGAGTCGGCGTTCGGCGACATGCCTTATCATACAGAGGTGCGGTGGCTAAGTGGGAGAAAAGTTTTCAGTAGATTTTTCCAGCTGATCAAGGAAATCTGTCAGTTCATGGACAGTAAAGGAAAAGATTCCACAGTTATTTGGGATAAAAAATGGAAATGTGAGTTGGGATTTCTGTCTGATATAACCCCCCATCTCAATGACTTGAACTGCAGCTTCAGGGACGGGATCATTTATCACTGATATACATGATGCAGTGAAGGTATTTCAAGTGAAGCTGCACATATGGGAGACACAAATGCACCAATGCAACCTGTCTCACTTTTATTGTCGCCAAGCAATTGTAACAGAGTTAGGGATAGGAAGAAGGGGCAACGAGGTGTGCATAGTCAATAGGGAAGTAGGGCACGGTCAAGCACCATAATATGGGGTAGTTAGGGTGGGTCGTCCTATGACGAGGATCTTAGAAACAAGGTCAGTTGTGAATGACCTTACCTCCGATATGGACGTATGATTTAGCTGGGCAACATCTGGCTTGATTGATGGTTTGTTATAACCTGTCTCCATTGACACTGAATAAAGTAATATGAAGAAAGAACCATCTTGGAGTTATTGCCAGTTCACCGTTACCTCGCTGTACTGTTACACAATGTTAAATGAAATCAACGCTATTGTGTTTCCCAGTGCACACTTTGCTGAAAAACTTAGCTTACTTTGCCCTGAGTTCGCACGGTGGTTTAGTGACTTTGAAGCACAGAAAAGTAATTTCTAGCTTTTTCGTAATCCATTTGCCATAGATGTGGAAACTACACCTGTAAATGTGCAGATAGAGTCAATAGAGCTGCAGTGTAATGGAACACTAAAGGCAAATTATGACACTGTGCAGCCTGCACAGTTCACTCGTTTAATTCCTGAAGAGATGCTCCAGCTTCATGTACATGCGGCTTGAAACTTGAGCATGTTTGGTAGCACATATATGCGTGAGCAGCTGTTTTCTGTGATGAAGATTAACAAAACATCACAGGAGTCGTCTCACTGATGAACACTTGCAGTCCATCATGAGAATCTCAATGACACAGAACATTACTCCCAACATAAACGAACTTGTAGCCAAGAAAAGATGCCAAACATTGTGCTCTGACAAATTGACAGAAGAGTGAAAATGTGTATACCAATGATTTCTTATTATTGAAATTTTTTTCTGTTTTAATTTATATTAATGTTTAAAATATGTTTAATATTCAGTTTATTGAATGTTTATCCTGTTCGGCCCGCAACCTTAAGTGTGATTTGAGTTTTGACCCGCTGAGCAATTGAGTTTGACACCCCTGATATAGAGAAAGAGTAATAATTAGATGGCAAGATTCTATCAAAGATTTACAGTATAAAAACTAACTCTTCACAGTTCAGCTGACAAATGTAGCTCTTCTACTCTCCCTATCATCTTCTTCTGCTTCATATGTTATGCAATGTCTTCTTCAGCTTGTCATCTGCCAGTGAAGAAGAAGCCCTCCACCAACTGACAACAAACACATTGTAGCCTTGTTTATGATTAGTTGGATTTTGTGGCTTCTGTGCAATGAAGTTGCTAGCCTCACACCAACCTTCCTTAGTTGTCTCTTATGTCATGCATGGTAGGTTAGTGTTACTGCTCTTTGCTTCACTTGTGTGATCCCATGGAAGACATTAACTTCTAACCAAGTGTTAATTATCATTTCTACCTGTTATCTGCCGGCTCCGTGGCAAAGGGGTTATGGACGCAATTTGTAATCCCGCGTTCGAAACACAGCTGTGGGCAATTTGGCAGCAGACCGCCTTGCATTGGTATTTACAAAATGGTATGTATGCCAGTCATTCAGAAGCAGTGGCAAACTACAGAACATAAACTTGCCAAGAGATCACAACAGCAAAAAATGCTGGTGTTGACTGCGACATCCTGTAAAGGATATGCAGCTAACTAACCTGTGATCTATCTTGACATGTAATGTTTGGTCATGTGATCAGATGGGCATTGAAGAATATTGTGACAGCAGGAAAGAACAGTAGTAAAAGAGCAAATGAAGATATTTGATGCTGGATGGATTGAGACTGTGGCATATAGAAATATTAGCAAAGCACCAAGGACTGAGATCTGTGGAAAAACATGAACAGCTACCTCAACTGGCAAGGCACATGATGATGATGACATTGCGTTAACTTTTGGTGCACATATGCCGCTAAGTGCTGATGAATTATTTTCATCCTGAGCATAGATATCACCTAGACTACATTGAGTTCTTCATTGACAACATTTATGTATCTGATTCTTGTATTCCACTATCATTACAAAATTATTATACACAAATCTGAATGTTTTCATATTCCACGCCAAGATTTTCAGCCCAGGTTTAATTTTCTCTTGACTCTTTCAGTTTGTGCGCAATTGATAGAATCTATCTATAGGATTCATGACCTTCTACTCGCATTAGAAAAATTATCTGTGAATGTTTTCATATTTCAAGCCCAGGTTATTGGACCAGGTAAATTTTTCTCTTGGCTATTTTAGTTTGTGTGGTACACCATTGACTGAATCAGTGTATCTGATGCATGGTCTTCCACTGGCATTTAGGAAATTCTTGTTCACTAAGACTGCAACCGCACATGCCAAGCCCTTCATTGGGAAATTTGTGGTCAATTGGAAGTTGTTGTTTTTTTCTTCAGTGTAATATAGCCAGTCACAGACCAACCCTTTTTAGTCACCACAATGGGACAGTTGCAGGGGAAGAGAGGCAGGGGAAGACCAAGAGAGAAGGTGCTGGACAGTTTGATATCTTGGCATGGAGGGACATCAGTATCAGAAATGATTGACAGCACACGAGACAGAGAGGTGCAGAGAAACATGATCATCAGTGCCACATCGTACTATAAGAAGAATTGTCTTTGACAGAATATAAGATATGATTTGTAGTATTTCTTTAGCTAATCTGTGAACATCACATTCTAAACCAAGTTTATTGTTCTGTTGCCTGTTTCAGTCTCTTGCAGGGAACATAATTACAGCTAGTCCAATCTCAGATTTGAACCCTTTACTCCTGGCTTGTAAGGCTGTACTGGATGTAATAGACACAGGTAAGATTTTATTTGTATGAGGAGGTTGGCAAGGTGTTGGGGTTAAATATCTACTGCTGGAGGTGCTGGGTTCGGTACTATCACTGGAAGTATAACTGACATTGTTAGAAAAAATTACCATCATTATGTGCCATGCAGATTGTCTGGGTTCGATAACAGTGGGTGATGATTGTTCACCATCTCACATGATCACCTGGCTTGCATCAGATCCATGGTTTTGTCCTGATGATGCTATGTGACCAAGCCATCCAAATACAGTGCAGACCTGATAAGGCGAACTCACCTGGGACCCAAGAAATAGTTTGTCTTATCAGAAATTTATCTTAAAACAGACAAGAAGAAAAATTGCTGGGATAAACAAATTGTTCCTCACAACAGACATTCACCACATCTGAGATTGCCTTAAGTGGTTTGCACTGTATTTATCTCTCTGTCTTTCCCTTGTCCTTTTTCCATCAATTTTGGCAATTGCAACTAGGTTTTCTAGTGTATTTCTCTTCATAACGTACACAGAAATATTGGCTGTGTCTGATTTCTTTAATTGATTTATGGTTTTTATTTGTTTCTTGTAGGACTTGCTCATTTGTTTTTCTGCCTGCCCATGGTATTCTTTGCTTTTGTCAGAACTAGCTCCTAATTATGTCATACTCTGTGGTAATATTCTGGCAATGAAATGTGATGCCTAACATTTGTGTATTGATTACTCCTAGGCAGACGTAATTGTTTCCTAATCTGCACTTGTCAGGTGTAGGTATGGAGGAGCCTAAACTTGCAATCTAAGGCCAGATATTTTGCCAAAATGAAATGTGATGCCTAACATTTGTGTATTGATTACTCCTAGGCAGACGTAATTGTTTCCTAATCTGCACTTGTCAGGTGTAGGTATGGAGGAGCCTAAACTTGCAATCTAAGGCCAGATATTTTGCCAAAAATGAGTACCATCCAATGCACTGGGAAGTAAAAGCTGTCGATGTGATAGTGACCACATCATCCACTGAGTGCTGATTGGTATATAAACCTAAGATGTGATAGTGACATCATCCACTGAGTGATGATTGCTGTATAAACCTAAGATGTGATAGTGACCACATCATCCACTGATTGCTGTATAAACCTAAGATGTGATAGTGATCACATCATCCACTGAGTGCTGATTGCTGTATAAACCTAAGATGTGATAGTGACCACATCATCCACTGAGTGCTGATTGCTATATAAACCTAAGATGTGATAGTGGCCACATCATCCACGCCATCATTGTCGCCGTCGTCATTTCGCACTGCAAGCGCTAATAAGGCAAGTCGCCTGAACAAGTCAAGTAGCCTGATACGGGGAAAAATGTCACATGGAAAGTCAAACAACGAGAAACACGCGGCATCCAAGATGTGCAGCTGAAAAGACCGTCAATAAGATGAACGTGGAGAGCCTACCTGCTAGCTGTACTAAAGAACCTGAAACTACAAGTATTACTGAAGCTACCACGAGGGAGAAGATCGACAGCCCACCACAGACAAGATTCAAGACAACAGAGAAGAAGGAGGAGAAAGACACCAGAGCCGGGTATACCGACTCAAAAACAGTCCGATGGGTTGTCAAGCGGATTCTTCTTCTTCTTTTCGTTCATCCGGAGTGTTTTTTTCAGATGTGATTGCGGTGTGTCTGTTATGCGCCCTTGGGCCGAAACCCGTAGGCCAACACATCGACTTTAGCGTGCTTTTTTGACCAGGTAGCATTCCTGGGAGACTCTCACTTTTGTGGTGCCATCTGCAACCATGCTGGCCAAGGTTGAACGGTCGAAGACAACGGTCATACCTCAAAGGAAGGCAGGGACAGTCCATAGCATTTGCCGTCATCCAAGGTTGCTTCCATAGTTGCAGGGCCGACACATAACGCCCTGGATCTGGGATCACTGAGGGAGATCGTCACGTCCTGCTCATGGCTGCTTTAAATCCTCACTTCAATATATTGGTCACTTCGTTTCCCCGGGTCATTCCAGCACAAACCAGACAGGTTTGCAGACGGCATCCACTCAGCGAGTTTTCGGACATGTGCTTGTCGTTGCGCCCATCAGAGCTTTTCCAGGCACAACAGACATTCGGAAAACCACCCAGTCAGAGCTGTTCCGAACAAGAGCGGCATTCGGAAACTAGGTAGTTAGAGCTGTTCCTAGAACGAGAGACATTCGGACGAGACATTTCACTCGGACGTAATTGCGTAGTGTCAATTTTTAGTTTGCCACCCGTAGGACGACACTTCCGACTTCAGCGGGCATTTTTTAATGAGGTTAACCTTCCTCTGGTTTCGAGGCACGTTGGACTGTTGTGATGTCGCTAACATCTCAGCTGGTCAAGATAGAACGATGAACGACATCGTGGTCGGCCCTCAAGGGAAGGCAGGGGCAGACCATGAGCATTCCCTTGCTATCCAAGGAGGCTTCCATAATTGCAGAGCCGGCACATATTGCTCTGTGACTGGGCTCACCCGAAGAGTTGCCACGTCCTGCTCATGGCTGCTTTAGTTCCTCACTTCCATGTGTTGGGCAACCCGTTTGCCCCTGATCGCTCAGCACACACCAGGGACGGTCAGACTGCGAGCGACACCCACTCGGTAAGCTTTTGCTTTCGGACCACGCAATAGGTTCGCTCGCCGTGCGTTCCATTTTGCGTCATTGAGACGTTCTTCCACTTTTGTCTACACTCTCTATGAGTTAGATACAGTTTTCGCAGACATTTTCTTCGGCTGGGGCACTTTTTGACTTTTTGTACTCGCTCACGAGGTAGGCTACTTGTGCTGCCGGCTCAGCACCTTACCTTCGTGAAGCGGTGAACGAGAAACGGCCTGGCCCTCTCATCTGGGAATCTCTCATATCCCCCAGCTGAGAGCCTTCGAACTTGTATCAGACCTGAGCATGTAGCTTGCTCAGTATCACGCCTTTATTTTTCGAAAGGTGGGTATCAGCCTGGCTCTCAGGTCCAAGGGTTTGTGGCTTAGAGGCGTTCATCCACAGCCCTCGACAGAGAGCCTTTAGTGTTTTGTCATGACCAAGATATTCTGCCTTCGTGCGCCTGATTTAAATATTTGACTGCTATCCTCAGTCTCACCTGCAGAGCAGCAGGTTGTGTCTCTCTTAGTCTGGTCCCTATCCCATGAGCCGTCCGATATGTAGTTTTCACCCATCGGCAAGCACATGGGGTCGATGGGACACGCAAGCTCCCCCACCACGGCAAGGTGGAGACACAACGGGGGAGTCAAGCGGATTCAAGTGGAGTTGACAGATGAAGAAATCCTGAAGCGGCTACGAGAAGAGAATCTTCACATCCGATTCTTAAAGGTGGAGCGGCTCCTCACCTACTCCAAGATACCTACAACCTTGGCAGTGGTGACGTCGGAGGGCAGCGAAATGCCGACCACAGTATCAATCAGCAAGAAAATACAACAGCCAGAGAGATTCATCCCAAGAGTCAATCAATGTTCAAGATGCCAGAGGGCCGGCCACAGAAGAGCAACATGCCGCAGTAAGACGGAAATCTGTTGGTACTGCGCCGATCACCACGCCTTCAAGGAGTGCCCGCTGGCCAAGCTGGACATGGACTTCCGAGCACCCAACAACAAAAGAAAGTGTGCCAACTGCCTGGGCAAGCATGGAGCAAGATACTTAGGCTGTCTGTACCTCCAAAGACACAGAGACGTCTTAAAGATTGCCATCACTACAAAGACACCATATAAGGACGCAATGCGGAGGTGCGAGACAGCAATCTGCATCTCACAAGCTGAGAAAGAGCAACTGCAAAGCCAGATTGATGAGTTAAAGAAGCAAGTCAAGCTACTGCAAACATCGGCACCAACCAGCGACAATGGGAATCTTCTTGCTGAAATAAAGGAGATCCAGCGGGACATCAAACAAGAGGTGGAGAACATGAGGCAGATGACAAAGATAAATGAAGAGATTCTATGAGACATCAAAGCGGTAAGAGAAATGCTAACAACTGAAAGGGAGCCAACCCAAATCAAACCATCAGAAGAAGCGAAAAGAACACAGAGAAACTGCAAGATGAAATCCAACAAGAGACAGCCGGTACCGCAAGATAAAGCCAGCAGCCCAGCCATGACAATATCCCGCCAGACATCCGAAGAAAACCGAGACAAGCACCCTGAGAATGACACGGAGAAGCCTCAGTGGCCTACCTTGGAGGAGCTATGAGAGTCGGCAAGGATTGAGAAACTAAGGCACCAGGAATTCAAAAGGTGCTGGATTGAAAGAGAAAATAAGAAACCCAAGAAACTCAGGAGACCGGTAGAATACCCAGATAGAATAACTGAATATGAGGATGGACCCAGCAACACGTACTATGTAGAAGACGGAGAGATGCTCCCGTGGATGACCGCAGAGGAAAAAAATCGAATGGCAACAGAAGCTCAAACTCGAAGAAGAAAAAGGCACAAGGAGGAAAATGAAAACATCGAAAAGCTCATACAGAAAATACACAAAAAGGAGGCAAAAGCATCAAACAAAGAGTCGTTATAAGGACTGCACCCAGCCAAGCCAGAAGAGCCAGGAGCCTGCACCAACAAAGAAAACTACAAGAGGAGACGAGCACAAAGGATAGCCGCTGACCAACCTCCTGCTAACATCACAGACACAAACCAACATAACTAGTCTGAGATAGGACTCACAAGACAAGAATTAGGGTGAATGAACCCACAAAAACCACGGACATCAACAATAACCACAGCTGAATAACGCAGGTTGAACAAGGCCGAATTTGGAATTTTTGTTTTGAAAATTGGAATTAGAATTAGTGACCACATCATCCACTGAGTGCTGATTGCTATATAAACCTAAGATGTGATAGTGACCACATCATCCACTCAGTGCTGATTGCTATATAAACCTAAGATGTGATAGTAACCACATCATCCACTCAGTGCTGATTGCTATATAAACCTAAGATGTGATAGTAACCACATCATCCACTGAGTGCTGATTGCTATATAAACCTAAGATGTGATAGTGACCACATCATCCACTGAGTGCTGATTGCTATATAAACCTAAGATGTGATAGTGACCACATCATCCACTGAGTGCTGATTGCTATATAAACCTAAGATGTGATAGTGACCACATCATCCACTGAGTGCTGATTGCTATATAAACCTAAGATGTGATAGTGGCCACATCATCCACTGAGTGCTGATTGCTATATAAACCTAAGATGTGATAGTAACCACATCATCCACTGAGTGCTGATTGCTATATAAACCTAAGATGTGATAGTGGCCACATCATCCACTGAGTGCTGATTTCTATATAAACCTAAACCTGTATGCCCAATACACCCTCAAGGTGTGTAAAAGGGTCCTTTATTTCCTGGGTAGCCTGTAAACTACTTGGTGAGGGCATAGGCATGCAGCCTTTTTCTTGTGCCTAGACAAACTCTGGCCCATGTGTTAGCAAGACCAGTAAGGGAAGCCAAAAATAGTAACACACTGTAACTTGCCACGAGGTGATGGAGAGTTTGCCATGGGACTGGCTTCCCCATTCCATAGAAAGCTTTAGCTGCAAACTTCACGGCTAAAAATAAAGAGCAAAATAAGATTAAACTGGTATGAAAGAATTGCCAGTTTGGAGTGCATGGAAAGAACAAAACTATTACCAGTGAACCGTGAGATAAAGAAATGACACTGGCACTGGATACAACATATAATAGTGTCACTAGAAAAGCCTTTCTCTGGAAATGCACAGGGCGAATGAAATAGAGAACCTAAAAACACACATGAAGAGAAGCTGAAACATACATGAATAATATGGGGAGGGCATTGACAGAGCTGTGTGGGAAAGCTAATGATAGGACGAGGGCGTTGACAGAGCTGTGTGGGAAAGCGAATGATAGGAGGAGGGCATTGACAGAGCTGTGTGGGAAAGCTAATGATAGGAGGAGGGCTTTGAGTGACTTGGTTGAGGTCTTATAACCAAACTGAGGGTAAAGGGTTAAAGAAGAATAAAAACTATCCCTCTCACACCAACAATGGTACAGATGCCCTAATGGAAATATGCAGATGAACAACAAAGTTGTTTACATGTGAGCAGTTGATAATACTTTATCATCATCATCATTATTAAATGCCATTTCTGCATTCAGAATTGGCTGAAATGTCTCCAACACTTTCTGCCCTGTCTGCTCATGTTGCATTCTTATAGGCTTTTCAGCATTTTTTTTAGTTGTTTGTGATTTTATTTTTAAAGCAATTGTATGTTCAGTAGTTTGCCATTACTTTCTGAATGAACATAATTCATCATCATCAAGTGCCCTGCCAGCTGCCGTAGGCATTCATGACTCTCCACAGACCTCTGTCTTTGGTGTTCTGGATAAACTCTGCTGATGATATTCTTCCATGCCACCATTTCAATCCATCCAGCATCATTTCTCTTGGTGGGACGCAGAGGTGTTTCCAAGACACCAGGGCCAGGTTATATACTGGCCAAGACCTATTGACACGTCCTCGTCGAGCGTCCTGGGCAACAGGTCCCTTCAGGGTCCTGGCTAAAGTCAGTAGGATCACTGATTCCTCCGAAGTCGGAGAGTGTCTGCCTGTACGGCGAAGAACCACCAGTCTGCACACCGTCTGGACAACGGATACTCAGGTCCGGTATGACATCACACTGATGTTGGACAACAGTATGCCTTCATCCGACATACAGGACTTCGCGTTGGAGCTCAAGCCAACGAACACAAGCAAGCAAGCATTTCTATTGGTCTGCCTCTGCCTCTTTTCCCTTCAATCTCTCCAGTCATCGCGATGTTCTCCAATGCCTCTTCTCATCACATAACCAAAGAAAGCTGTTTGTCTCTTTTTTATTGTTGTATATAATGTTCTAGTTTCATTACCCTCTTTCATGCAATCATTGTTAGTTTCTTTGGCAGTCCAAGCAATTTGCAACATTCATCTCAGGAACCACATCTCTGTTGCTTCTAAGCTCTTCCTAATTTGTTCATTTACATTCCAGGATTCACTGCCGTACAGCAAAACAGGATTTATATATCACTTCAGCACTCTCTTTCTTACATTCAATGATAGTGACTTATTGCATAAGATACTTTTAATTTTCAGAAATGCAGCTTTTGCTTGCCATATTCTGCTCTCAATCTCTCTTGTGCATCTTCCATCTGATGTTATAAATGCCCTTTATTTTTGCATATCTTTTTTACAGGACAATGCTGTCAATACCAGCATTTTACTGCTGTTGTTGATGTCTTGGCTAGTTTACGTTCAGTAGTTTGTCATTGCTTTCTGAACGACCAGCACCCAAACCAATTAATTAAAACCCAACCAACGCAGTCTGCTGCCAAATCGTTCACAGCTGTGTTTCGAACCGTGTTCATAAAACATAAATGCCCCCCCCCCCTTTTCCCCCCGCATATGCTTTACAGGACATTGCAGTCAACACCAGCATTTTTCAACTGCTGTTGATGTCTTGGCAAGATTACGCTCAATAGTTTGCCAATGCTTTCTGAGCGACCGGCTCACATGCCACAGCAAGTAACCAATGCAACGTGATCCACTACCGAATCTCGTGCAGCTGCGTTACCCATGTGTATATATGGGATTACTGAGACAGTCATTAACCCTTTCACCAGGGAGACCGGCATAAATGCCCCTAGGTATTTAAATTTATCCACTTGGTTAAGAATGTTCCCTTCTATTTCCATTTCACATTTTGGTGTCACTTTTTTGTTGATATCACTATTGTTACTGTTTTCTTGATGTTCAAGTATTCTTTGCACGCTCCGTTACTACAATGTCCAACATTACCATTCTGAAAATCAACACAAGGTTGTCTGTTTTAAAATTGCCTGTTGCTGATTTTTAACCCGGTATGGGGGACTGTGAAACTCCTTCACTAGCCTTTACTGTCATCATCAGTCATCATCATAATTGTCATCGTCATCAATTTAATAATTATCATCATCATCATCAGTGTTATCAAGGGGTCCCCTGGGAGTCATCGCTGGAGCTACAGAGTTTGGACTTTGTGAGAAGCTTTCGGCAGACCACCCTGTGGAAATGGACCAAGCTGTATGGGATAAAACTCACTGCCATGAAGTTGATCTTCCCAACATTATTATCATTATTGTCAATATCTTTATTATCATTATTATCATCATCATTATTATCACCAGTGTCATTATCATCACTGTCAGTATCATCAGTATAGTCATCATCATCATTATTTCATCATTATCATTCATTATTATTGCCGTCATCATCATCATTGTCATCATCATCATTAGTAGCACAATTATCTTTGTTACCACCATTGTCATCATTATCAATAGTAACATAATCATCATTGTCATCATCATCATTGCCAACTTCTTATGAGTATCATAATTATCATTGTCATCATTATAATCATAGCCATCATTATTATCATTGCCATCATTATCATAAGTATCATAATTATCATCAATATCATAATTATCATTGTCATTATTATCACTGCCATCATTGTCCTTACCATTATCACTGTCATCATTATCATTATTGCCATCATATCAATATCATAATTATCATTGCCATCATTGCCCTTATCATTATCACTGTGATCATTATCATCATTGCCATCATTATTATCATTGCCATAATTGCCTTATCAATATCATTGTGATCATTATCATCAATGCCATCATTATCATCATAGCCATCATTGTCCTTATCATTATCACTGTGATCATCATCATTGCCATCATTGTCCTTATCATTATCACTGATTATTATCATTATTGCCATCATTATTATCATTGCCATAATTGTCATTATCATTATCACAGTGATCATTATCATCATTCCCATCATGCTTATCATTATTATCATTGCCATCATTGTCCTTATCATTATCACGGTGATCATTATCATCATTGCCATCATTATTATCATTGCCATCTTTGTCCTTATCCTTATCACTATGATCGTTGCCATTGCCATCATCATTGCCAACATTGTTCTTATCATTATCACTATGATCATTGCCATTGCCAATCCATCATTGTCCTTATCATTATCACTATGATCATTATCATCATTGCCATCATTCATCAGCAACATCATCATCATAATTATCATCATTATTGGTGTCATTATCATCAATGCCATAGCTATCATTATTGTTAAGGTCTAGAGCTAAAGTGAGTTAACAGTTGGTAATTAAACTTTGTTTACTAATGTAAACAAAAGCAGATCCAGGGTCAAACAGGTTGGGACCCACTGTTTATTGCTAAAAATAGAAAATGACAAAGATGCTAGAACTGGGGGTGAGTTGAACTCAGGTAGCAACGGTCAAATAGTGAACAAGCCAGAGTGTAAAGAAAAAGGAGGTCTCATTCTGGTACATTCTTGGTGTTACTTTTATGAAAGATATTTGCTGATTGGACATCAGTCAACCTATCAACTGTGTCCATCTGGTCATTAACTTCTCATGGTTACCTGAATTGTACTCACCTCATGATTCGTGAGGTCATGAAAAAGGTCAAGGTCAAAACATTTTTGACAATAACTCTTGATAGGTTCATGATAATCCCATGAAACTTACTGAACACAAAACTCTCTGACCATATTATTGAATGTTTCAATAATAAAAGATAACGCTCCTCTAATAAATTCAGTTGAAAATTCAATAGGCAAGTATGGCTCATCTCACTACAGAACGACTCATCATTATTGGACCTTTACAGGCTGGACAGTCACAAAGTGTAGTAGCAGAGAATTTAATGTCCTTAGAAGCACCATTAGTCGCCTTTGGAGGCGATTTTAAGAAACTGGCTCAGTGGCAGACCGGCCGCGCAGTTGAAGACCCTGAACTACAACTGCTGCTGAAAACTGCTTCATATGGCTGTGTCACCTTAGGAATCGATTTGCATCTGCGTCCTCCACAGTCCAGTCAATGCCAGGAGCTCATCGAATTTCAGATCAAACTGTCAGGAACCGGCTGCATGACGCTGATCTTTGGGCTAGAAGACCCTACAGAGGTCCTGTTCTTTTCTTACGGACTGGCATCACCAGAACTGACTGCAGTGGGTGAATCAACATCGCCAATAAAATGTTGGTACAAGTTTGCAATTGAAACTGCAATAATGTTGGGTTTTTTTTAAACAGTATACTTCTTCTCAAAAGGCATTTGATAGAGTACATAGAAACAAGCTGTGGGAAATCCTTAAACAATATGGAGTGAGTACACATCTAACAAACCTATGTAGAAGCTTATACAACAACAGTGAATGCATAGTGAGAGCAACTGGAGGACACTCAGAACCCTTCACCATAAGATCCTGAGAAGAATACTCAATGTATCAAGAAGAGATAAGATCAGACATGAAGAAATCAGGACTAAAGTGGGGGTTAAAGCTGCACTAGATTTTATTAGAAGCAGCAAGTCAAATGGTTTGGCCATGCAAGTAGGTTACCAACTAACAGTATACCACATTAGGCAATGATGTACAGACCAGAGGGAAGCAGAGGAAGAGGCTGACCACGTAAATGATGGACGCTGGGAATAACAGAGTCCATGGGACTATCGATACATGAAGCCCATAAGCGGGCACTCTCCCGCTGTTTATACTTCACCTCAACACCACAAGGTACAAGGGGAACATGATGAGATGAGATGAGATTTCTTCTTCTCAGTACATTAGCTTGATGAGATGACTTCTTCTCAGTATATCAGCTTGATCATAATGTGGCTTTCCTCCCAGAGGGGCTAAATGTGATATGAATTCATTCTTTTATAACTTCTATAGGCAGGGACTTATTGTTGGTGGTGCTTTCTGAAACTAATTTTATCATCAAAACCACACATGGACGTAGCACTTTATCATTTCTCATTGAAATATTTTCAGATGGCAACATTCGGCAAGTTGTGATGGATGAGAACTTTTTCACCGGTTACAGGCAGACATGTTTGAACACGACAGATACAGTACTCAAGGTTTTGATACCTTACACCAAGGCTGTAAGTTAACTACACATGTATCTGTCTATTGGCATCTATCTATTGATCAACTACACATTTGTCTGTGTATTGGCATCTATCTATTGATCAACTACACATTTGTCTGTGTATTGGCATCTATATATTGATCAACTACACATTTGTCTGTGTATTGGCATCTGTTTATTGATCAACTACACATTTGTCTGTGTATTGGCATCTATCTATTGATCAACTACACATTTGTCTGTGTATTGGCATCTATCTATTTATCAACTACACATTTGTCTGTATATTGGCATTTATCTATTGATCAACTACACATTTGTCTGTGTATTGGCATCAATCAAATGATCAAGTGTCAACTTCACAATGAAGGTTGACTACATTTCTGGCTCAGTTCATCCATATGTTGACATTCAGCATCAGGTCCAATTAATAGATATTAGATAATCAAATGTATGCATATGAAAGCCATGGTGACAGTGATAAGTGTGCTTGCTTGCCAAGACTGATCCAGGTTTAATTCCTAGCTGAGGCAAGATTATACACAAACAGGTTCTAGACAATTTTCTTGGGAGGAAAGGCAACAAGGGGAACTGGCCATCCAACCTCATCTCATAGCCTATAATAAAGTCATCTTCTACGAGACTACCTTTACTTATTTTATTAAAATACAGCAGAAAGCTAGTTAGTCAGTTAGTTTCGGTTCCAACTTCACAGCAACGGGTCATCCCCATTAAGCTCCATTCCTGTGCCAGTGAATATAACATGAAATGCTCCTCACTGCCCAATATGAAAAGTGGAGCAGACAGGAGTCTCGACGAGCCAACAGCCCGCACAGGTACACTGTGCATAATGCCGCCGCCAGAATGCCAACACAAAAGTCCTCCTCAGCAGTCACCAGAAAGACTTCATTGACCCGGGTTTTACACAACAAACACCGTAGCTCCAGTGACAACTCCCAGGAGTCTCCTAAAAAATGCACTCGTGAACTGAAAAGCAAACCAGTCAATTCAGCAATAGCCGGTCGCCATCGTTCCGAACATGCAGTGCACACTACAAGCAACCGCAAACAGATGTAAAAGCATTCCACATGAAACTCACAGCTGACAGTGTCACGCCACGCACTCACTCAGTAGCAGGGCGGCAGAACCATTACACAGCGGAAATTGATCCTCTATTAAATACAGAACTGATCGGCTTCCATGAAAAGAAAACCTCTATCAAGTCTTTTTATTTTTAAAACTCTGCCAACAATGAAACAACTTCTTTTGTTATATTAAAATTTATTGTCTGTATATTCTGTGTTGTCTCCTGTATAAACTTCACTGTCTTTTTTAGTTCAGTCAGTGTTCTATAGAGTTTATCTTCCACTGTTGTTAGCCTAAATGTGTTGTATTCAGGTCTTGTAGTATATGATCTGCTGTCTGTAACACCATCCTCATATTTACACAACTGATTTACCAATCTTAAATTCTGTATACATGTGGCTGCAGTGAAACAACTATTTTTACTTTGATCAAGCAAAACAGGTGATCTGTCCCTGTGTCAGAACATGGCACCAAGGACCAACTGGTTGAAACTGGTCCCATCAGACGTGGACATACAGAAGTCAGACAAATGGATTTAACATTGACCCATGGATGCATACATCTACATTAGCTTTTTCAGGAGTCTCAGTGGTACTTTGGGAATATTGAACAGTGGTTTGGAAAGAATAGTGATGGAAAGGCTTAGAAAACCTGGGTGTGAATATATCGGATCGAAGAGTTTAATCCAGAGGGTTCACAACTAATATAGCAGAGTGAACGATAGATGACACCAAGGCTCTGGTCATGTATAATTTAGTTTTATTGATCACATATAGAAATGGGTACAACTTCTAGAAACACATCTTGCCCGGTCACCAGCTGAGTTAGAACTAACTTATGTTTACCCTTGACGTCACCCGTGAGCTTCCTTAACAACTCCCCTTTCAATAGTGCTCACGGGTGCGCCATTTCCCAAACCCTTTCCTATTTCCCACTAACTACTTCCTAAATCTCTAACAGAGATGGAGCTCTGTTATATTCCTCTCTTTCTTTAAGAAGACTTTTCTTAAAAGTCTTATTTCCCTAACCTACTTATTTTGCTTTCCCTCACTACCATCTTAGCCCCACATTATTTCTCCAGACCATCTTAAACCAAACCCCTCTTAACTAATAACCCTCATTCCTATTATTTCGAGTTCAACATCCCTACTTGTCTTCTATAATACTCTCTTATAGTACTCTCTTATAATACTCTCTTAAAGCTAACTGCTATGTTCGTTGTTACTTCTTCTTCGTTTCTGAGCACACACAAAAAAACGCAGTTCATAAAGAAATCCACATATATTATTTACATATCCTATCACAAAAAACCCCTTCTTGTATAGGTATCTATTATACCTCATAATATTTAAATCTCAGTTTTATACAACACATCATAACATATATGTGTACTTTTTGAAATACTTCTTCTTCTCTTCATAAGCGATCCGCTTAAACCTTTTCATCACGAGCATACATACCAATATCTGGTCTCAACTATAAAAACGCCGTACCCTTCTGATACTACCTCAAACTCTCTATCGTCATCACTAACAGTATTACCTCCACATTACTACTTCTCCACTTTCAACCAACCTGAAATCACTCGCACACGATAGGAAGACAAAGAATCGGTGGCCACCGGAAATTTAAAAGAACAGAACTCTTCCTCACCAAAAACTACACTCATACTTACCCCCCTATGTTACCTGAGACTTTATGTAATAAAGTCTAAAACAATTATATATCTTCTACAGTTCACTTATACCACTTATTATGGCAATTTTACAGTTTGCGCTGCTATCTACAGCATCAAGCATCAACCATTAAAAATATTATTCACTCCTAAATGTCTATATATTACACAAATTAAAAAGGTCCATTATTTCTCAAGGCCTCCTCCAACATTATACACCTCACCTCATATAACTAATCTTCTCCTATACCTCACTCAGAATTCCCTCTTAATCTCGCCGAAAACTTCAGCAACCCACTAATGTCCTCCTGAACCTCGATTTATGCCGTTATCAACAGCAACGTATACCGCCACTGAACTCATGTCTGTGACTGCTTGCAATCAATGTTATTCTCTCTCAGTCCATATATCACGGACCCCTAAAACCTCATGGCATTTTATCTCTGTTCGCTGTGAGCATTACATACTGACAATGTCCATTTCTCACTAACATACTTACTTCCCTTTACTATTGTATCCACAGTATATATAAAAAAAAACATGGGATTCAATTCATGTTTTTACTATTTGCCTTCACACTGTCTGGCGTAGCACGTTACCCACTTCTTCTTCTATAAGCCAGCAATCTCGTGTCTCTTATGAAAGTACATCATGGCTCCAAATCCATGTTCACTTCCGACCCCATGGAGAGCATGTTTTAAACTTTCCCCACATTTTCTGAACGTAATTCTGCATCCAAAACTCCCTTTTTAATATGGACTTGTTTAAATTTTCTAACTCCCCATTACTGAACGTCAAACGAAAACTAATTTAAACATAGTCAGGTTAACTCAATAAGCAACATCATTTTGTAAATGAAAACTGGCAAACAAGGTAACATGCTAATATTTAACCAAAATAAGCTAATTAAACTCACAATTCACTAATAACAAGAGTCAAGACAAATCAAGAATAGAACAACAATATCACTCCCCTTTTGATATTCAAATATGTTTTCATATATCCCCACAAAATGAAACACGCATCAATTAAAAGAAAAATATCTAATATTATCTACCACCACTGGTCTCTTTTACGGACCAGTAGTTTGTACGCAAAAGACTGAAAACACAACAATCCTCAAATCAAATGGCAATCATTTTACAAAACCAAGTCAATCCAAAAAAAAAAATAATTAATATAACATACCATATATGATGCATTGAAAGCTCAAATTCAATAAAAACAACATCTTCTCGCTAAAGAGAACCTTTTTCCAAAAAATAATTCACATAGAATTAACTACTTAAAGTAACCAAACAACATTGGTCTCTTCTGCGAACCAATGTAATACATATCTATTCACTACAACGGCTACTCTTATAACCGTAATAAAACGCTCAATGCTAGGCCAATTAACCTGCATTAATCCCCCCCCCCCCAAAAAAAATATATATATATATATATATATCTGTTACCTACAGACTAATTCTCATCCTAACTTAGAACAATATCTGTTCTCTCAACAAAAGTCATTAATCAACAAATGACTGTACTTTTTCTGGAAGTCAATCATTGATTATCTCCCCTCTTAATATTTCACTCTTTACAAAACTAATTCCTAACACATTACAATATTTGAAATATAAACCCAAACAACCGCTGTAAACTACAAGTCAAATCATCTTATCTATTACTAGTTTGGCGGCTATCCCAATGTCATCTACCAGTCATCTATCTACTAAGAGAAATTGTGACTCGGCACACCAGTTGTTTCCCCTGGATTTGTACCAAGAATTACCACAACTTCCTAAACATTACCGTTAACTACGGTATCTCCACAATGCTACAACCAACAAAAAAATGTCTATTTACCATCGACTCCACCAATACATCTATCTACTATATTTGTCAATAACTAATTCTAATTTTAAGTCTCTCGTCTACCCGACGCAACTAACCAACGTATCAGTACTTTCCAACATCTCACCACAACTACTCTAAGCTATCCTCAAGTCTCTCCTAGCGTTCTCACACCGCGATGATAGTCAAACCAGTCACACTTATCGGAACACGTTCTCTAGTACTCTATTTATAATACTCTGACATTCATTTAGCTAATCACATTCTCTTGCTTGCCTCACTCATCTTTCACTGCTACTCCTATTTATCAGTACTCTTTCAGAAACATTAAACAATACCGCATATGACTGACGACAGACCTCACTTCTCTCATTTCTCAGTATCAGGCATTTTTGCTTCGACATGTCTCTGCCAACGATACTAAATCTGTTTTATGAAACGTCATTCAAAATGTTAACTCTCTTTCTGTCGACTTGTCTTAAAATTTTCATTAATTCTGTCTAACGTCAGACATTCTAAACAAAAGACATCACAAATTTCCAATCATGTTCTTTCCACCTCTCAATTTTCGCATACTCATTTACTCTATCCTCCACGTTTTATCAGCGTCACTTATCAGCCACTCTTCGCATATTCACACGGCATTTGTATTTTATGTTTGCTCAGACAGTGATACACAACCTCGTTCTCATCTCACGATTATTCTCGTATCATGACAACCTTACGTGCCTATACTATTACTTTAAAAAAAACAAATTAGACACCAATTCAACATTCTAGCAATTACTCACCACAGCCTAAGCGTGTCGCTCACTTCCACACACATTGACACAAGATATACTAAACGCCTCGTACATGCATGCGTTACTAATCACCTGACATCATTCTATCCATACTCGACGCACATATGTTTGTCTACATTTTTACACATGCAAGAACAACGCATTACCAGACGAATTACTCAACAGGACTTTCACAATTCAACTGTTTTCTTATTTCTACTTTTCTCAATCATTTACTCCTTTTCAAAGGTCAGAACCTATACATTATCTCTCGCAAACTATATCTCTTTTACACATTAACTAGCACTATCAACGATCTCTCAGAACAAACCTCATTCCGCTGAGCCACTAACCTCGTAACCATCATTCTATACTTCTCCACACAACAACTTTCTCAGATTTAATCACCTCTTCTTTCTCCGCAAGCATCATGTAATTACGTCATCCCCCTCACCAAGAACTCGTATTCTTCAAGCATCAGCTTCCACAGTCTTTTACTCTTAATACTCTTGCGCTCCACTGGCTATTTTACACAGGATACTCAATTCCTCCTCAATCTATATCTCCTCATCAGACACTCTCGGTTCATCTGCCAATGCTACTATACCTACTTCTCAAACTACCAAGCGAAACTATCTCAGACATCACGTCATAGCCCTGAGTCGAACCAACTCTAGTACGAGCATTCATACTTAGTTTATCTCTCTCTTTGCTAATTCTGTGCTGAATCTACCCTACTTTAATCACACCAGTTATACATCACTCAACGTGATCAACTCTCTCTATCTAGCCATTCCGGACAAGGGACATTTCAATTTCTACATTGTTTACTCTCCCCACACCACAACTAAACACAAGATATTCTTTATAACGTATCCACGTAGAATATTCTATCAGTTGCCGTGACTCTCTATCCTCAACAACACTATTGTCCTACCCTGTATCATGTGATGCTACACCAAAAAAAATTCATCTGCCTATTTTAGACAGCCCATATGTATATGCTCAAACCGCAATTCCTCTCATAAGCTAAAACAATGCCATGTGTCCTTCCTCACCCTAGGAAGTCTAACAGTTATAGAGTGCATCTAAGCCAAATATTTCATTGTCTCCTAGTACTAATGTGCGTCTCTCTTCAATTATGTCATCTTCAATATCCGTACTTGTTAATCCGTTGTTAAAGTACT
The DNA here is from genome assembly GCA_014155875.1 of Cepaea nemoralis. NCBI lineage: Eukaryota > Metazoa > Mollusca > Gastropoda > Stylommatophora > Helicidae > Cepaea > Cepaea nemoralis. The sequence continues at coordinate 277,524 of JACEFZ010020011.1, read as the reverse complement.
CAGGTCTTAAGGTCATATATTCTCTGAGTTTTCTTATGTTATTTCTGTCGTCGTAATTTCGCTATCTGTCTATTACTATTCTTCTTCTTAAATACTTTCTTTCTGTTCCCTTTATTTGTTACTCCCGTCTTTACTGCGTCGATCTGCTCACTGCCTTCTGTATACCTTACATAACGCTTATATTTCCCCATCTCGTCTTCAGATGATACACTGATGATAGTTCCCTCATCAGACTCATAATAGTTGGCGATAATATCCCTATGGTCATCACTAAAACGTCTGACCTTCTTCTTTTCTATACCTCTATCCCTCATGCTCCGGTTCGGGACAACTTCAATGTCTTTACCTGAGGAAACTGACATCTCAGTTGTACCTTTATTGACTATCAGACTGTTTATATTTCTTTCCCCAATACTTTTCTTCAACTGTCTTTTGACGTCTTTGGTTCTCGTCTGTTTATCTTTCTTGATTTCAACCATGTTTTCCTTAGTCACTTTCAAGTGAGTTGGTTTTGATTGAGTTTCTATTAACTCGGTTTGACTTGCCTTTCGTTATCTTGCTGGCTGGTTGTTACTGGACTTTCTTTCTCTATTGTATCAACCTGTGTCTGTGTGTTCCGTTCTACTACTTCAATCACCTGCGTCTGAGTCTCTTGGTCTATTTTCTTTACTAATACCTGTCTAACGGTCTCATTCGCAACCACCTTAGGAGTAGTTGAATTTCTACTTACGTTTTCTACTCTTGTTCTTCGACCCTGACTTCAAATACTGTCTCCGTCTTTGCTCAAACCAATCGTCCCGTCTTTTTCTAGCAGTCACACTATAAGAAGGCCAATTCCATTGTTTACTGGAAAGGTCTCTCTCAAGCCTATCTCTGTATCTTCGTCTATTATACCCACTTCTGGACTTAGTCCTATCTGGTTCAACATAACTGTCTCTATATACCACGTTATGTTGTCTTCTGTTTTCATTAGACACTGTCTGTCTTCTATTATTCCTTACTATTTCGTTGCACTCTACCCTAAATCTATAAGCCTCTTGTCTTGTCGTTCTTCTCTGTAACGTTTCCACAAAATTCTCTACTTCACTAACTGCCACTTTTAACTCTCCCAACCATGCACTGATACGTTTTAATTCTGTATGTAGGTAGTTCATACTAATTTCTCTGTAATTTATCTCAAGCCAAAACAATATACCTACTTCTTCTTCTATATATTTCTTGGTACCTGTAACAAAACCTCGTCTTGAGCTCTGCCTATTGCTTTATTGCTGCGTTGAGTCTGCCTATTGCCGTGCCTACTCCAGTCAAAACTTGTGCCAACGAACCCTGTTCTTCTGCCATGCTGAACTATGCTGAAATATTTTACTATACACTTATATAAGCAAAAAAAAAACAATCAATAGATATTAATATGCACTCTTACTTTAACTAAAGATGATCTTAAAAAGATGAGTTCACATTAATCAATAAATTTTCTATCTAATAGAAAAGGTTATTTGGATTACCATTTTCTTGTTGAAACAAATTTTCCACTGGTCCAATCGAAAATCAACTCCTATATATTCTTCTCGACGTCTATGCTCGATAACTGTAGGTCTTCACCAACGAAAGAGCGAGTATGTCGTTTTCTTCATTCCATCATGTTGGAAAAAAAAAGCTCCGGATTCCTCTCTTCTCAGACTCGACACTTTCAAATTTATGGCTGCTCTTTTCGCTCGAGGGAGTGTACATCTGGACGACTTCATCCGGAAAAAAAATTGGCACTTCTGGACGCTTTGAAACGGCTCGATTTGGCAATTAAAGCGACTTAAGTAGGGTCCTTTCTTCAACAGGACGGCAACCCAGTTTGCCTACCCGCTTCCAAGGGTTCTACATCAACGTGATCGCTTAACATTTTGATAATCGCCAGAGTTCAAGACACTTATGATCAATCGAAGTAATTTTTCGTAAGGTTTTCTCGTTATTTGAGCTGCTGATCCAAACGATTTTTCGGTTTTGATTCCGTCAAGCGAGGTCAGATTCAACAATGATAACGACTCCTGATCTCCTCTCAAGCGACGACCAAGGTCATATACTGGGTCAAGGGTAACGGCTCTTGTAAAACATATTGACGCTCAAAGCAACGGTTATTCTGGAACATGATGGCAAGCATTATTTTGATACACAGCTTATAATTCCCATATGTATTGCGGACTCAAAAAACACCAGCCAGGTCAGCGCAGTATTTGATCAGAGACGCACTGTGTAGCGAAGATTTGATCAGATACGCCTTGATAGTACTGTGTAGCGAAGATTTGATCAGAGACGCTGCCTTGTTAAATTTCTCTACAAGCGAGAATTTTCAGCTGCCATTACGCCATGGTATTGACGAAAACAAAGAAACAGCTATGTTTCTGTTCTGGAGGCAACTTACATTCCGCAACAAACCATGACCCGTATCCTGGTCGCTGGCTCCATTTTCACTCCTATAGCAGAGTGAACGATAGATGACACCAAGGCTCTGGTCATGTATAATTTAGTTTTATTGATCACATATAGAAATGGGTACAACTTCTAGAAACACATCTTGCCCGGTCACCAGCTGAGTTAGAACTAACTTATGTTTACCCTTGACGTCACCCGTGAGCTTCCTTAACAACTCCCCTTTCAATAGTGCTCACGGGTGCGCCATTTCCCAAACCCTTTCCTATTTCCCACTAACTACTTCCTAAATCTCTAACAGAGATGGAGCTCTGTTATACTAACCAATCACATTTGATATGAGTTTCTCTGGAGACATGGCTGAGAGGTTGCAGTGTCTGCCCCAGGCTGAGAAGGCACACGGTTCAATCTTATCACTGCTATCTACAGATAACACAAATACATGCTGAAGTCACACTGATAACTAGGAGTAACTCACTCCTCTCAAAAGAGGAACTTAGAAGAATATAATAATTTCTTTTTTTTTCTGTCTATCCCAGCATGAGTACTTCTTTGGCTACAAGCAAGCAAACCGTAAAGAGGATGATATTGCTATTGTCAACGCTGGCCTGCGGGTGGACCTTGGGGACAGTGGGACCCACGTACAAGATATCAGCCTGGCATTTGGTGGGATGTCAGTGACAACTCTGCTGGCGACCAGGACAATGAAGACTCTCATTGGAAGGTATGTATGAATTGAAGTAGTAGATTGTTGGTCGACCACTCCCAGAGTTGCAGTTTTATAGCGGTTAGTGTACCAGCCTGTCAAGACCAGGGTCTGGGTTCAATCTCCAACAAATGCTGGGATTATTGCTTCCAACCTGTACAGCTCCAGAGTAAACCCAGCATCATAAAAGTGGGTACCAGTGTTCTGGGAATTGAAGAAGTGACGAGGAAGGGAACTAGCCACCCCATCTCATATCTCATGGCCTAGAATATGTGAAGGTCTAACGCTTCACTCCAGCAGCAGTATCTACTATGGGACTGCCTTTGCCTTACTCTAAGATGAGCTTTGCTGGTCTAGTGGCTAGTGCAGTCACCTATCAGAACAGAATCCCCGAGTTTGGTTAATACTTAGTTACAGAATTGATGTCACTGTGCTAGAGACATTTCCAAACATGCTCCGTCCCCTCCTCACAAGCCACCAGTTTCCATGCTGATAGTTTGATTAAAAGATTGCTTGGCATTTCCATGACATTGTAAATGTCATCTAGACCCTCTAATTACTCCCTTATGAAGCAGTCTCTCCAGATATGGACATTGTCTATTGACTTGCACTCTCCACTTGATCCCAGCCTTCACATCATCCTTATTGTAAAGTAGCTCTCCACCCAAAGGTACAACAGCATCTAGTCTATCTGCCTGTTTATCACCCCACACACCAGAAGAAAAACAATGGTATGCCCACAAACTGTCATACTGAGCCCCTGGGTGTGATCTCTAGCAGTGACAGTGCTGTTATAGATTTGATCTCTTGCAGTGACGGTGCTGTCATAGATGTGATCTCTAGCAGTGTTGATGCTATCATAGATTTGATCTCTAGCAGTGACAGTGCTGTCATAGATTTGATCTCTAGCAGTGATGTTGCTGTCATAGATTTGATCTCTTGCAGTGATGTTACTGTCATAGATTTGATCTCTTGCAGTGTTGATGCTATCATAGATTTGATCTCTAGCAGTGACAGTGCTGTCATAGATTTGATCTCTAGCAGTGATGTTACTGTCATAGATTTGATCTCTTGCAGTGATGGTGACTATCATAGATTTGATCTCTAGCAGTGATGATGCCGTCATAGATTTCATCTCTAGCACTGACGGTGCTGTCATAGATTTCTTCTTCTTCTTTGCGTTCATCTGGAGTGTTTTTTCAGATGTGATTGCGGTGTGTCTAGTTAGGCACCCTCGGGCCAAAACCCTAGGCCAACACATCCGACTTTCAGCTTGCATTTTTTATAGGTTAGCATTCCTGTGTGTCTGTCATAGATTTGATCTCTAGCAGTGATGGTGACTGTCATAGATTTGATCTCTAGCAGTGATGATGCTGTCACACATTTGATCTCTAGCTGTGATGATGCTGTTATGACTTTTGCTGGGGCCCATAATGGAAGCAAAGAATTGTAACTCTCATGCAGTTATAAGATGTGATTAAGGAAGGTTTATCATGGAATTGGCTACCTCATTCTGCAGAAACCTCTAGCTACAAAATCCAACCAATTATGAATAAGGAAATAAAGAGTAGAAATCATCTTGGCTCACCAAGATGAAAGAAGGTTGTTCTGCTAGAAATGATGTGATTTGGAGAAAGCTGCAAGGAACCAGGATCTCTGAAATCTCATACTCATTGTTTATCTTTTGTTTGTTTTTTTACACACACACACGCACGCACGCATACACACACACACACACACACACACACACCATGACACTATATTTGCCACACATCTGTCCTCCGCCAGACCCTGGGATGACTCTCTGCTTCATGATGCATGCTCCCTGGACTTGCTGCCAGCCAGCCTGCCCCTGGCCCCTGGATCACCTGGTGGAATGGTTGCCTACAGGAGGACACTGACTCTCAGCTTCTTCTACCGGTTTTATACTGCTGTGACTCTACAACTGCAGCAGGTTATTATCTTCACATTTTAATGTTGCATGTCCTTTGCAGGGTGTTGCTATCAACACCATGGTGATTATGTAGGAAATGTTATATTTAGTTTGCCATTGCTTCTGAATGAGGAATCCAACTGACAGGCATAAGGAATAAGCTCACCACAATCCTGCCATCAGTGCACAGAAGGTTTAAGAGCAAGCACTCCCCTTTTGGTCACATTGATTCATATAAATGGCAGATAAATAAATAAACAGTTTTATCATATATTTTTTTTTTGCTACTGGTAAAACAGAACAGCGAGTATTTCTGAGCTTGTGTTGTACATTTCTACTAAAGTCCAAAAGATTTCAATAGCTCATAGTCCTGTTTGATTTTTGTCTTCTAGGATTCGAACAACTCCAAGATCTCATCTAAGTGACTTTAAAAAATTATAATACAGTTGTATTGGTGATCTTTTTGTTTTTATGTGCTGATAAGGTTTTCTAGCTGCAGTGTACATTGTCACATGTGATTATGTTCTTGTAACTCTGAGTCACTGTTTGTTCTTATTGATTTACTCTTTGTATTTGTACAGCTTTATTTTATGTTGCTTACACTTCAGCTAGCTGTATCCTGACTATATCTTGATGTTGTCAATTCCTATTTTTCATGCCTTCTCTCTTTTTCCCTTAGCTTTTCCCTTTATTAGATTGCCATTTGTTGTGATCAGAGTAACTTTCTTGTCTTTCTCGTATTTAGTTTCTTAAATGTAATTTTAACATTCTATCCAACAAACACATGTCTTCTGAAGAAACGTTTCTAAAGTTTGTTTTATTCTCCATCTTTTAATCTATTTTCACTTACTTCAGAAATGTTGAATACACACAACATTAGTTCAGCCTACATTTTATTATCGGTGGTTGTGTGATAGTACTTTTCATTCAAAGCTAACCCTTCCATGTCAAACCTGTTTAGCAGTGTCATGATAAACTGTTAAGAAAGTACATTTGGACAGCTTTATTTCTTTGATCACTCTGATATTCAGTAGTAAGTATGGGTTCAATTCACCTGCAATTCTGACCAAACAGTAAGCAAACTTGGGAGTAATGCCTCTAGAGAGAATTAATAGACAACATCCTCAGATACTCAAGAATCGGCCTTGTTTTGGCTTGTTGGAAAGATAACTTAGCATCAGCTGAACTTGGTCTAGCAGACATGTTGGTATAATGGTTAGGATGTTGTGCTGACAAAATGTACAGGTCATACAATGGTTTGATGCCAGCTAATTCACTGTGGGAGGAAAGACTGACAACCTGTTTCTCCATGCACTCAGGTCTACAAAACTGAGACCCTAACACGTTACATGGCCAGCCAGTGCCTGCTGTCGGATTGTATTTTTTTTAAACTTCGTCTTCGAAGAAGTAGGATGTTGGTACTAGCTGTCCAGTTAGTTGCTTATCCTTTACAGGGCATAGCAGTCAACCCCAGTATTTTTGATCTGTTCATGATTCATGGGCAAGTTTATGTTCAGTAGTTTGTCATTGCTTTCTGAATGACCAGCACCCATACCATTTCATAAAACACCCAACTCAAGGCGGTCTGCTGCCATATTCCCCGCAGCTGTTTTGAACGTGGTATGTGGAATTACGAACCGCGCCCGTAACCCCTTCGCCACAGAGTCGGTGAGAAGAGGAAATAGACAGGTCAATTTATGACCCTTCTTCTTCTTTCATTTTAAATTTGAACCCCACCAGATGGGAGATCAGTCTGTTAAGTTATTAATGTACACATGCACTCTCAAGGACCTACTGTAGTCATCTCTGGTGGTAGTTGTATGGAGGTGAATTCTGGACCACGAGTAATGGAATAATGGGGAAATCTGGAGGCAGTGGAGTTGGGGTATAGATCTCAGATACAGCAACATGAGTACACCAAAAATTCCTGTGTAGACTTTACTAGAACGGCAGAGAATGAGAATGTAATTCTTCTAATATTCTTCCATGCCATGATGTCAAACTGTCAGTCTTCCCCTTGGTCCTTGATTTGCTGCCGTACGTCATGATTGGCTCAGTATAGCTTTCAAGCTCTCTTCCTCACGCTGATTGACAAAGATTGATTGCAGAAAATATTCATCATGTGAATTAATGTTTTTGTTTGGGCTATTCTACATTTAACTGTATATAACATCTGCTCAAATACATAAATGATCATAATATGCCATCCGACAAGCCTGGGCTGTCATGTTTCGCCACTTCACATGATCACCAGTCGTAGATCAGCTCCGTTTTCTTGTCTCAACCATGCCACAAAGCCAACCATACAGATATTTACTTCTCTGCCTTTCTATTGTTCTTTTCCCCTCAATCTTGCCAGTTGTCACCAAGCTCTCCGATGTATTTCTTCTCATAACATGTCCAAAACATGTTGACTGTCTAAGTCTAATTTCTCTAATCAATTTATAGTTTTCATTGGTTTCTTGTAGGACTTGATTATTGGTTTTCCTGTCTGTCCATGGTATTCTTTGAATTTTCTACATTTCCACAGTCGTTAGATGTTTCATCTTGTCTGCTCAATACTTAAATACATTGACTTGAAGAAAAAATACATTGTTTCCCCCTCCTCCCTAATTGTTGCAGAAATCGGACATGGCAGACGACAGTGCAGCAAACGAGATTCCTTTGAGATTGAGCAGGGGAAGCCAGGTGTACCATAAGCCCTCCGACATGCAGCCATCGAGTGATCTGGTTGGAAGACCAATAGTTCACAGTTCAGCGTACAAGCAAGCCACAGGAGAGGCAGTGTACGTGGATGACATCCCCAAGTCTGATGGTAGGTAGAAGCATGTGTAGAGGACATGTTGTGCCCTTTTCTGGTGGTAGCTGTACAGATTATACAATCCCACACTACAACTTATCTGAAAATGAAGAGGTTGACAGGTTAGCAAAGCAAAGTAGAAGATCACTTTGGCTTGATATAGACATAAATTATGAGACCAAGGATTTGTAAGAACCAAATGGAAATCAGATTATCCAGGCTACCAGACAGATGCTGCATATTACCAACTACATCAGAGAGAACAAGTAATAATCTTCAGAATCTGCACAGGATGTGATAGAGATGCCACTTTAAATAACTAAAGATAGGAAAACACAAAGATTCTTTCATACAACTTAAAGGCACATTGAGAATACGATGCTAGACCAATGAGCATTCAGTGGGTGATGTGGTCAATATCATAGCAACTAACTTTACTTCCTAAACATTTCCTGATTCCTATTTTCGGCTGGGTCGATTTTGGATTTTAAATTGTTTTTTTTTTAAATTTTGAATATGCCCCGATGTGGATTAAATCCTTGAATACCATGAGACGGGTGAAGTGATAGCTAAATATTTGTTGCAGGAGTGTCCAACATATGCTAAATATTTGTTGCAGGAATGTCCAACATATGCTAAACATTTGCCACAGGAATGTCCAACATATGCTAAACATTTGCTGCAGGAGTGTCCAACATATGCAGGACAGAGACAGCTATTCTAGTCTACACCGGCTCCGTGGACAAACTCTGAGGAGATTCCGACAGCCACATGTTGACTGCTGCTTTCTTTGGATTTATTCATGCTGACGTCTGAAGGGTGCAGACAGGAAGAAGAATGGATGTGAAAGCTGGACTACAGTAACGAAATTATGGGGAATCTAGAAGCTGAAGATTTGGTGCTTGAGTAGAATGCTGAGAATATCATAGACAAAATAGAAAATAAATGTTGAGGTACTGACAGCAGTGGGTGTTACTAACTCACTCCTAAAGAAAATAAAAAAGTACATGCATATCCTTTAAAGAAAGTTGCAGTCAACTCCAGCATTTCTTGGCTGTTTGTGATTTCTTGACAAGGTTACATAGTTTCCTATTGATTTCTGAACAACCAGCACTGATACCATTGTATGAAAACTAGCAGAGGGCAGTCAGCTTCCAAATTGCCCACAGCTATGTTTGAAATGTGGTATGTGGGATTGCTTATTGCGTTCATAGCCTCATTGCCACAGAGTCGGCTCACTCATTAAAAGCACATGGAAAAAGTTGTAAAGTATATCAACAGTAGAGGTGTAATAGAAAAATTAGCTTTAAGTGGGGAAAATACTAGATTAGAGAGGCAGAGGATGACAGAAAGATGGATATGAACATCAAAAAACACCTGGGCAACAAATAATATAAGCAACATCAACTTCAACATATAAGATGACAGACAGATGTGTAGAGTCAGATATACAGCGTCTGCTCCCAACCAGGCACCTCAAAAATAATATAAACTCCACTGTGGCATGTTTACTGCTTGTTTTTCATACTCTGTCAGTTAAAATAACTTTCACTGAAAATCATACAAATTAATAATTTCCTATAAGATACCAATAACTGAGTTTTTACATAGTCTCCACTGGACATAGCTTGGAGCCTGTTGACAATGAAATACCTCAACCTTGATGGAAGCATCAACTTTGGCCTATCCCAGCCAGCCCATATGTGTTGTGTTGAATTATGACTTGGTAACAACAAAATATGTCTCCATAGAAATCAGTGACAGTGTTCAGACTCCACACAAGACATTACCAGCTGGGATATCATTTTTCAATAAACTAAAGATAGGAGATGCTGATGAATGTGACTGTGATATTAGTAAAACAACGGCTAATCATTTGATGCAGGAAAGTCTAATGTGCATATCAGAGAAACATTATTTCGTATAATGAAGACAAGCATTTTGCACAACCTATTGCTATCATATTTCTCTGTATCTCATCAAGCGCCCACTACAGACAAGAAATTCAACATAAATTGAAGTAACATAATAAATCCTTTCAACCAAAATATACAAAACACATTGTCATGTTTCACTATTACCACGTGTTTACATAATTGTGGTTTACCTGTATGTAAAGTAAATACATTGCTTGGCAAAGCTCAGTAACTTGTGGTTTTGTGTAGTGAGTTGTACTGAGAAGAAGAAGAAGAGGATTAAAATTACCACAAAAGACATATGGAAATCAAATATGTATAATGACACATTAAGATGAGTTGTTTATTCTGTTATTTCCAGGAGAACTGTTTGCTGGATTTGTGATGAGCACTAAAGCGCACGCAAAGATCCTATGTGTGGATCCATCATTGGCCCTTAGCATGCCAGGAGTCATGGACTATGTTACAGCCAAAGATGTGCCAGGATGTAACAATTGGAATGATTTTCAAGATTTGGTCTTTGCTTGTGATGAGGTCAGTGTTGCATATCTATTGTCTGTTCTTTGAATGTTAAAGTTAGTTGTATATACTTTACAGGATTTCACAGTCAACACCAGCATTTTTTGTTGTTGTGATCTCTTGGCAAGTTTACATTCAGTAGTTTGCCATTACTTACTGAACGACCGACATCTATCATCATCATCATCTTCCACTTCTGCCGTCAAGCGTCGTGGGGAGGAATAATTTGCATTCCAGCGCCCGGTGGGCGGCACTGGATAGTGTCATTCCGTGTGGTTGTACAATGTCTCTGATGTCGTCAATCCATTTTCTTCTTGGACGTCCTCGTGGTCTCGTCGCAGATGATCTTTGATGTAAGGCCAGTGATGGTAGTTGCTGATGTTGCATTCTAACGACATGGCCAAACCACTTGATCTTCTGTCTTTCAATAAATGTGACACAAGGTGTTGATCCCACAGTCTGTCTGATAGTAGCATTTCTTACTCGGTCTCGGATTGTTAAGTTGGCAGCTCTCCTTAAGCATCTCATTTCACAGGTGTTGATTTTGCGAAGGTGTAATTTGGATAAAGTCCAGGTTTGAGATTGGTAGCATAGGGTTGGTGTGAATATGCTGTTTATTATCTGTCGTTTTGTGAACATGGGTATGTTTGGATGTTTCAGTAAGGGTGATAGTTGATACGTAAGTGCACTAGCTTTTTGACATCTGATTTCTATTTCTCTGTCCAATCTGCCATCTTCTGTGATCATACTTCCAAGGTATTTGAATTCTTTAACTTGTTTTTAGAGTTGTGTTATTTATCTGTATACTTAGTGGGCCTGGCGATCTGCTAACTTGCATTACTTCGGTTTTGGCTGTGTTTATGCTCATATTGTATCTGTTGCAGGTTGAACTCAGGTTAGTAATATGATTTTGTAAATCTATACCATTTTGTAAATAAAACCAACACAAGGTTGAATGTAGGCCTACCTATTTACTGTCTTGTCCGTTCTTTGACTATAGGCCTAACTATAACTGTCTTGTCCGTTCTTTGACTATAGGCCTATCTAAATATTGAGCACAACCCACTACTGGCAACGCCGATCGCATTCCGGCACAAACCTAAGGCCTATCCACGTCATGGAAGCACTATACTCGAGTTTCGCCCTCGTTTGAGCTCGTCAGTAGTGCATATCCCTGACCGGATCCGGAAACAAGCCCCGGATCACGCGTGTGAAGCGGGTGCGTAACCACGCGGCACACACTGGACACGCCAAATTATCACACCGGAATACCAGAACGCTACCCATCGTAGGCTATGCTCAATATAGGCCTATCTATTTACTGTCGTGTTTGTTCTTTGATGTTTGCTGCTGGATTTGTCTGCATCTTTGAGTGGTCATATATAGCTGAAGTTGCAAGTTTATTGCTTCCATGATTTCTGTTTAAAAACTCAACTGATGTGGGAGTCTTGGTGGCACAGTGGGTAGCACTCTTGCCTGCCAGCCTGGCAATTGTGAATTTGAATCCCCTTCAAGACAGAGATTTGGTTCATGGACCTGGGCTCCCCAGTTGTCCCAGCCTAAGACAGAGATTTGGTTCATGGACCTGGACTCCCCAGTTGTCCCAGCCTAAGACAGATTTGGTTCATGGACCTGGGCTCCCCAGTTGTCCCAGCCTAAGACAGACATTTGGTTCATGGACCTGGGCTCCCCAGTTGTCCCAGCCTAAGACAGACATTTTGGAAATTTCACAGATAGTAAAGGCAGCCAGCATAATATTGTCCATATCTCCCATTGAGTGCCTGGTGGGCTAAAAATATGGAACTAGCACCATATGTCTAATGTGCTTCACGGCATGAGAAGGCATTCTTTAGTCTGACTGTCTGCTGGTCTACCTGTTCATTCATTTGTTTGTGTATTACTTTGATCAGGTTCTGCATGAGGGACAGATTTTAGGCATGATCTTGGCAGACAATCTGGCAACTGCCCGGCAAGCTGCGAGTCAAGTCAGAGTGGAGTATGAGGAACTGAAACCCATCATAACAATCCAGGTACGAGTTGCTGCTGCAGACTAGTCATTTTTAACTCTTTAAGGTTCAGGAAATTTCACAGCAGATGCCTAAAGGGGGAAGTAACCACTAGGAAAATATGAGTGTGTTGCCTTCATAAAAGGTTAAATGCATAGTGTGTAAATCAACCAAAATAGGAATTTATCAGCTTTACAAGAGTACAATCATTTATGATGAAATGGATGTTGCAGTAGAAAGTCTTCATCAGCACACAAAAACAAAATGACATACAGCTACATTACAAAGCTCCAAAAAGTTACTTAGATAAGGTACTGGAGACATCTAAGTTCTAGGTTACAAAAATCGAACTCCATGCCACGAGGTCTGTAGGTCAGCTGACATAAAGTGACGTCCTGAGCAAAGTGTAAGCAAAGATGTGTAAGCTATTGTTGTTTAGTTCTGTTTCCACCCTTTCTGTGGCCAACATTTATCATTGTTTGTGTTAATCGACTTGGTGTCTATTTCTACCCACTCTATAATGTCTACAGCAGTTATCATTGTCTATTTCTACCCACTCTATGGTCTGTCTACAGTAGTTATAGTTGTCTATTTCTACCCACTCTATGGTCTGTCTACAGCAGTTTTAGTTGTCTCTTTCTACCCACTCCATGGTCCGTCTACAGCAGTTATAGTTGTCTCTTTCTACCCACTCTATGGGCTGTCTACAGTAGTTATAGTTGTCTATTTCTACCCACTCTATGGTCTGTCTACAGTAGGTATAGTTGTCTATTTCTACCCACTCTATGGTCTGTCTACAGTAGTTATAGTTGTCTATTTCTACCCACTCTATGGTCTGTCTACAGCAGTTATAGTTGTCTATTTCTACGCACTCTATGGGCTGTCTACAGCAGTTATAGTTGTTTATTTCTACCCACTCTATAATGTCTACAGCAGTTATCATTGTCTATTTCTACCCACTCTATGGTCTGTCTACAGCAGTTATTGTCTATTTCTACCCACTCTATGGTCTGTCTACAGCAGTTGTAGTTGTCTATTTCTACCCACTTTTTGGTCTGTCTACAGCAGTTATAGTTGTCTCTTTCTACCCACTCTATGGGCTGTCTATCTGCAGCAGTTATAGTTGTCTATTTCTACCCACTCTATGGTCTGTCTACAGTAGCTATAATTATCTATTTCTACCCACTCTATGGTCTGTCTACAGTAGCTATAATTATCTATTTCTACCCACTCTATGGTCTGTCTACAGCAGTTATAGTTGTCTATTTCTACCCACTCTATGGTCTGTCTACAGCAGTTATAGTTGTCTATTTCTACCCACTCTATGGTCTGTCTACAGCAGTTATAGTTGTCTATTTCTACCCACTCTATGGTCTGTTTACAGCAGTTATCCTTGTCTATTTCTACCCACTCTATGGTCTGTCTACAGCAGTTATCCTTGTCTATTTCTCTCCACTCAGGAGGCCATCCAGTACAACTCCTACTATGACATCCCTGCTAAAGTCATCCAATGTGGGGACATTGACAAGGGCTTGTCCATGGCTGAACATGTCGTGGAAGGAGAGTTTCATGTGGAGGCACAGGAACATTTTTACCTGGAACCGCACGCCTGCATTGTGTACCCATGTGACGGTGATGAGTATCATGTGATATGTATGTCCCACATGCTGGACATTCTGCAGGTAACAAGTTTATAACTGTAACATTCAGCATTATTACCTGAAACATAAGCGAGTCAACAAATGCCAGGAGAAAGTAGATACAACTTCTGAAAGGCACAAGTATCACAGCTACATCAACATGCAGAATACAATTACATCCAACAACACTGACAAATATCAGACACACATAGAAGAGTTATTTCTGGCTAAAGGTGATGAACCTTGGGGATGTAGGGGACATGAGGCTATGTCCATGATTTGCTTGACCACACAGATGTTGATGTCATCAGTATAATGCCATAAATCTTCTTCATGCAGCTTCAAATGTTCACGTGAATATATTTCAAGCAAGCAGCAGTAAACTTGTGGTTGTTAACTCATAGTTTTTCCTCAAATGGAGTGTGTATAACAATGTAAAAGAACATGGTATATTTTTAATGACTGTGCAGTGTTTGAAAATATTGCCGGTCCAAGTTTTGTATTTACCTATTATGTTGCATGAACTTTACAGAGGGTGAATACAAACCTTGGACCGGCAATATTTTCAAACACTGAACAGACGTTAAAGTTAGTTAATTAGTTAGTCAACAGATCATCCTCATTGCACACCGAACCATTCAGTCCATAAGTGCTCAGATCCCCTCCTCAGCAAATCCCGCAGCGTGTGGCAGCTCATGACACCAGTTCTGTGTTGGTTTATTAATCTTCTTTGGCTTCCTATGTAGTGTTCTTGTTTGGCCACCCCTCTTTTAACTTGTTCTCACAGCCTGACCATGGTTGTAGATTCACAGTCATCACTTGGTTCTCATAAACGATTTACTTCTCGTAGAGCATTCAGAATGACTGTCTGGTCCATGGCTTGTCCGCCTTCCACAGTAGCCTTACCTGCAAGCCTGTCAGCCTACTCATTTCCTTGTACACCTGCATGTCCTGGCACAAAAATTAAACTAATCTTTGCCAGCTGAGACAGCTCCAGAGACAGCAATCACTCTCTTCGGACCCACTCCTTCTCTGTCTTCTTGAGCATACTCATTGAGTCACTAAGGACACAAGCCCCAGTGAATGTCTGTGTCTCAAGCCATGTTATTGCTTTACTTACTGCCATGACTTCCATAGTCAGACTGCTTGTGGTCAAAGCAAAAGCACCAGAATCTTTCTTCACAATTCTCCCTCCAGCCTGAAGATCAGAGAGTGTACTTCGGCCTCCATAGCAGCTGGAGTTTCTTGTCTGCATGTCCTTCCATCCATCATGTGCCATGCCGGTAAGCGTGGGCGGTCATGTTCTGCCATCTCACTCGATCACCAGAGTCGGGGATCAGCTCCGAGTTTCTGTCTCGACCATGCCACAAGGCCAAGCCATCCAGGTACTTGCTTCTAGGTCTTCCCCTTGGTCTGTTCCCTTCAATCTTACCAGTTGTCACCAAGTTCTCCAATCCATTTCTTCTCATAACATGCCCAAAAAATTTTGACTGTCTACGTCTAATTTCTCTAATCAATTTACGATCTTCATTTGTTTCTTGAAGGACTTGTTCATTGGTCTTTCTGGCTGTCCATGGTATTCTTTGCATTTTCCTCAGAAACCACATCTCCACAGCCATCAGATGTTTTTCAGCCTGACTGCTCATTGTCCACGCTTCACATCCATATAAAAGTACAGGTTCTATGTAGCATCTCAACACTCTTTTTCTCGTTTCAATTTACATCTTTTTATTGGTCAGTATGTTTTTCATCTTGCTAAAGGCTACCTTTGCCATGGCGACTCTTGTTCTAATCTCTTCAAGGCATCTCACATCAGATGTTATTACTGTTCCGAGATAATTGTACCTATTCACTTGTTGAAGAATATTCCCATTTACTTGTATATTACATTGTGGTATTTCGTTCTTCCTAGTGACAACCATAATCTGTGTCTTTTTACAATTTAATTCTAACCCTAGTTGTTCACTGTGTGTAACAATCACATCTACTAAATTTTGCAGGTCCTGTTCATTATCTGCAATCAAGACTGTATCATCTGCATATCTAATGTTATTGATGCATCGTCCCCCAATGTTGATTCCTTCCATATCTTCAATATTTCTGAAAATACTTTCACTGTACAGGGAAAACAGATCTGGAGACATTACAATCCCTGTCTCACACCTCTCTTAATAGGCTGATATTGGCGTACTTCATTATCAACTCTTATGGCAGCTTGTTGTTTCCAATATATGTTTTTTACAAGTCTGAGATCTTTTCCATCAATTTGTAGATCTTCAAGCCTCCTTATCATGCTGACATGTCTCACTTTATCAAAAGCCTTTGTGTAGTCAATAAAGCAAAGGTGTAGGTCTTTGTTTACTTCTATAGAACGTTCGATTATGGTTCTCAGTATATACACAGCATTTACTGTACCCTTGCCTTCTACAAACCCACATTGTTCTTCTCCTATTTCAGGTTGTATTTTCCTCCTAACTCTTTGCATGATAATTCTTAGCAAAATCTTCGTGATGTGACTCATTATACTAATTGTCCGATGTTGATCACATTCCAAGGCTCCTGATTTCTTTGGGATTGCATGTCCTTACAGTCGTTAAAAATACACCCTATACATGACTCTTGTATACAAAAGTGCATTGGGCATATGTTTCTAGACTGCAGGTGGTGGGTGATGGGGTCACTATCCTGTCACTCAACTGGACTTCCCAAGCCATTTCCTGGTACCCATTTTAGGAAGGGCTGACCTGGAAGCCCAGGTCCTGTAGATAGATGATGGGTTGGTGAGAGACTGGCTACTGCATCCTGTAGATAGATGATGGGTTTGTGAGAGACTGGCTACTGCATCCTGTAGATAGATGACGGGTTGGTGAGAGACTGGCTACTGCATCCTGTAGATAGATGATGGGTTGGTGAGAGACTGGCCACTGCATCCTGTAGATGACGACAGGTTGGTAAGACTGACTATGGCTTCCTGTAGAAATCTTCAGCTGCAAAATGCAACCAGTCATGAACAAGCCTACAAAAGTTGTTGCATGAGTTGGTTGGGGAGCTTATGCTCCATTAGGAGATAAGGGACTTAGCATAATATATGCAAAAATACAGCCAAATATAATGTGTGCATAACTACAAGCATACCTGCCTCTGTGCGTGTGTGTGTGTGTACATGGCTATGTACTTTGTACATAGATTTTATGTGACACAAATGTATGCATACATAGATACAGGTGCACACACACACACACACAACATCCTTCCATCCATGCACGAACACAAATACATACTCATGCCTGCATACACAAATGCATGCACAAATGCAGACGTGCGCACACACACACAAATTAATGCATATACACAAACGTAGACAAGCAGACAGGAAAGAACAGGAGGAAGAAGAAGCAAAGGAAAAAGAAAACAAGAATTGTTTCATTCTAAAATGTGCCAATTGGTTTCAATCACGTTTGCAGGTGGGAATGTCTAAAGTGCTGGGTGTGCCAGAAAACAATATTAATGCTTCTGCCAGAAGAATCGGTATGTCTCTGTCTTCTTTTATTTGTAAAGTGTCATGTCTAATATTTCTTGTCTTTGTTGTCTTTATCTCTAATATTTCTTTCCTTTGTAAAGTGTCTTTGTGTCTATTTCTTATCTTTGTAAAATCTCTTCTATGTCTAATAATTCTTTCACCTCATTGTAGTCTAAAGTGTTTTTGTATAATATTTCTTTCCTTTGTAAAGTGTCTTTATGTCTAATATTTCTTGTCTTTGTAAGATGTTTGTCTAATATTTCTTTTCTTTGTTAAATGTCTGAGTGGAAAAGTGAATTAGTAATGAATTTTAAAACACTGGGATGGAAGCTAGAGTAATAGCTGTGAATTACCAGGTGAATTTAAAACTGGCTGGTCAGAGAGTAATAGATATGAATTAGTGGATGAATTTAAAATGGTACGGGACAGACGGAACTTAAGTACAGTTATTGATCGACTTACGACCTATGCAACTTACGACCATTCGACTTTACGACCACAATCACTAGCCATATTAGATTCCAGATTTATTTCTGCATCAATTCTACTCTATAACGCGCCTGGACACCCACCACATCTAGGCGATCTCCATCCAGATGTAAAATTTGTTTTTCTTCCGCCAAACATGACTCCACTCATCCAGCCTATGGACTTAGGTTTGATTGCGACCGTAAAGGCCAACTATCTCCGAACCACCTTCGTTCAAGCAATATCCGCAATAGATGCTGACTCAGAACTAACATTGCGAGATTTTTGAAAACACTACAACATTTTAATGTGTATCAAGAATATCGCTACCGCCTGGGAGGCTGTGACGACAAAGTGCATGAATGGCATCTGGAAAAATTGTGTTAAGCACTATGTTAATGATTTTCATGGATTTGACAGTGAACATGAACTTGAAACGATTCGGGAAAAAATAGTAAAACTCACCAAAGACCTTTCTTTGGAGTGTGAAATTGAAGATGTCGAAGAGTTGCTAGACAAAGAATCCGGAGAACTTACAAATGAAGAGTTAATCGAACTGGAAGAAGAAAGAGTGGCGGAAGAAAAAAGAAGAGAAGCCAAGAAAGAAGAGGGTGAGCCAGAAAGAAAGTTCACCACTAAGGGATTATCAGAAGGTTTATCTTTACTGAATAAACTTCTTATACATTTCGAAGCAATGGACCCAACCATCGAACGATTTGCAAGGATTGAACGGATGGCGCACGATGTGTTTCGTCCGTAACGTGAAATTTATGATAAATAAAAGAAACATACAATTCAGACAAAGCTCACCATGTTTATGAAAAAACCAACTCCGGTACCCCCAACTGCTGCCTTAGATGACAACATTAATAATCTGCAGCCAAGCACCAGTGGCCAATAAAATGTTTCGTACATGTTTATATATTCTGATGTTAATGACAATTTGATGTGTTTTGCGATTGGGAAAATGTTTCCTATAGTATTTTCCACACCTGTATTTTGTATGTTTTGCAAATATTAAACAAGTTGTACATGTACAGTTAATGCAGTATTTTTCTTAATCCTGACAATGTAAAAATAAGAAACAAAATGGTGTAGAGATGATACAAATGGCACAAAATGAACATCAAAAATTATGATTTATAACAATAATAAAAGAAATTTATGATATAATTTAACTTAAATGTTTTTATAACATCACTTCACATTACTATACACATAGCGTACTCAACTTATGACCAAATTGTGTTACAACCGGTCTGTCGGCACCGATCGTGGTAGTAAGTCGAGCACTAACTGTAATAAATATTAATAAGTGAGTGAAACAACTAACTGTACTGAATGAATTAAAAACTGGTTGGGATAGAAGTTGTGTAATAGCTGTGAATTTGTGGATAAGTTTATAAACTTAGATGAATTTATAATCTGGCTGGGACAGAAGCTAAGTTAGCTGTACATTGGTGGCAGACTTTAACATCTGACTGGAACCAAAGGAACTAAAGTATGAACTGTGAAATAGTGACATAACTGTGAAATAGTGACATAACTGTGAAATAGTGACATAACTGTGAAATAGTGATATAACTGTGAAATAGTGACATAACTGTGAAATAGTGACATAACTGTGAAATAGTGACATGACTGTGAAATAGTGACATAACTGTGAAATAGTGACATGACTGTGAAATAGGGACATAACTGTGAATTGATGTATGAATTAACACCTGGCTGGGAGTCCTAAAGTGAGACTGGTCAAATTTGACAGAAATGACGGCACATGGCAGACAGCACAGCAGACATAATTACAATAATTACAATACCTGTAGCCTTCAGAAATAAGTCTACACATCTTTTGGTATCTACACATTGCAGACAGCAAAGCAGACATAATTACAATACCAGTAGCCTTCAGAAACAAGTATATGCATCTGTTATCTAATCATGGAGACAAAGCACCTCTGGGTATGGATAGAGTACAGTGAGGTCATATCTGCCAGCATGTTTACTTTTTGGGTTGTTTTCAGGAACAGTTAGTTCGTTAGCTTACTTGTTCTGAATACTGTCTTCAGGTGGATCATTTGGCGGGAAGCAGGCCAGACATGGAAGTATTGTTTATCCAGCAGCAGTTGGAGCATTCAAGTTAGTACTAACTTGTTTATCAATCTTTTTAGACAGAAAATGGCAGCTGAAACCACATCATGTTCTTCATCAAGTGTCCTGCTGACTCACGTGGCAAACATGCTTCACCACATCTTTGCACGTATGTTTGTGTGATTACACCCTTCCATGTCATGTCACATTTTGCACGTATGTTTGTGTGATTACACCCTTCCATGCCATGTCACATTTTGCATGTATGTTTGTGTGATTACACCCTTCCATGCCATGTCACATTTTGCACGTATGTTTGTGTGATTACACCATTCCATGCCATGACACATTTTGCACGTATGTTTGTGTGATTACACCCTTCCATGCCATGACACAGGGCTATCAAGAATTGTTCTCTTCTTGCCTTCCATTATCTCTCTTTCACAAGTTTTTCTAGTCGTCACATGTTCTAGTTTTTATCATATTGTAATGTTTAAAGATTGAGCACAACCCACTACAGGTAATGCTCAATCTTTAAACCTTTAATCCCGAAACAACCAAATAAATCAATTTTTGTGATGTGGTTATGATATGTTGACTGCCTCTTTCTGATGTTTGTTAGTTGTTTGTTTTTTATTTTTTCATATCCCTTACAGGACGTAGCAGTCAACATCAGCATTTTTCATCTGCTGTTGATGTACGAGGCAAGATTACGCTCATTAGTTTGCCATTGCTTTCTGAGCGACCAGTTCACATACCCCATAAGTTACCAATGTGGCGAGACCCGCTGCCGATTCTTGCGCAGGTTACGTTACTTACGAGAATATACGGGATTACTGAGAAAGACGTTAACTCCTAGGCCAGGGAGACTGGTTAGTTTCTTGGCCTTTTTCAAATTTTAAATATTCTTCTGTAAAACCATGTCTCTAAAGCCTGTAAGGATTTTCTTTTCTAATTTACTAATTGTCCATAATTCACATCCATATGTTAGAAATGGTTCTATATAATATGTGGGAATTCCAATGAGAGAGAGAGACAGACAGACAGACAGAGAGACAGACAGACAGAGAGACAGAGAGAGAGAGAGAGAAAGAGAGAGAGAGAGATCAAATCAAATCAAATCAACTTTATTTTAAAAGGGTCACAAATTGGGCACGCAGGCCCGTTTTACATTCGGCCCTTCCAATCACTCATCTTTCGTTCATCAAGAGCATTATACATTCACATAGGAAGAAAAAAAAACATTGTGAAATGAATGTTGTAAACATAAACAAGACAAATTACCATGTTATGAGGCCCATCTCCCACCTACCCACACATCACCCCACCCACACACACACACCCAGGGACACGTACATACCACACCAACCAACCCATCCCCCTCCCTCACATCCCCCACCCACACACACTGCCCTCACCTGTTCCCCCAACCCAAACACACTCACCACCCACACAAACATCCCCCACCAACCCACACATCCTGCACCCCAACCTCTACACACCCATCCCCCATCCACACATCTTCCCCACCCACATCTCCAACCACCCATCCCCCAACCACACCTCCATCGACCACATATTCCTCACCAACGCACACACATCCCCCACCAACCCACACATCCATTCACACATCCCCAAACCATACACGCACATCCCCACCAACTGACATCTCCCTACCCACATACACACACATATCTCCCTAACCACCTATACATCCCCAATCCACTGACACACTCACCCCGCCACCCACACGTACATCCTCCACCCACCCGCACATGCCCTAACCCATATCCCCCACCACACACATCCCCCACCCGCACATCACACAATCCCCTACCACACAATATTCCCAACCCTTGCACCACACACACATATCCCTCACCCACACATCCCACACCCACATACCACCACACACCCTCCACCTACACACCACTTACATATCCCCCACCCACATACCACACAATATCCCCACCCACACAGATACCCTCACCCACCCACCCGCACATACCCCTACCCACACACACATCCCCCACCCACACACCACACACATATCCCCAACCAATACACCACACACCTCTCCCCACCCACACACATTCCCCACCCATCCACCAACACACACTCACTCACACATCCTCCACTACTTATATCACTTTATACCACGCATCTTTTGAGGTGGCTTACAAACAAATCACAGAAGAGATTAAGAGTAATTTTAAAAAAAAATAATAATAATGATAAAATATTACAAACATATATAATAAATGAGTGAAACAACACACAAAGCTGACGTTTCAGTTCTAATAAACTTCAGGAACTTCACAAGCTGGGAAAATGAAACAAATATTTTGAAAACAAAAACACACAAAATATAATGAATGGAGAAGGATTTACATATTTGGTCCTTGTCTGAGAAAGCTTGTCGTCCTTTCACTTACCCAGTTTTGCAGGGAAAGTATGACATTGTACTGAGAATTTAGTCACATATGGATTCAAGCCTAGCAGTTTTCAAGTTAATTTAAACAGTGCCTCAGTGACCTTGACCCCGACTCCGGGATTGAAAGTAACAACCAGTACTTAATTTAACATTACAACTGTCAAATGGGAGCTGCAGTAGCATAGCAACTAACATGTTTGCCTGTCAACCAAGTGGTCATTGTTCGAGCTCAATCGAGGTGGGAATTGTTTTTTAAATTAACCTGGATTCTCAGGTTGGCCAAACCTGAATAGGTATCAGGAAATGTTTTGGGAAGTAAAGGCATCCATCAGGACAGTGACCTCATCACCCACACATCATCAGTTGGTCTATAAATATACAGGGCTAGCACCATATACCAGTAACACAGTATGGTATTGGTAAACACCCACACTGAAAGATCAACTCAAGGATGGTTTCACTCAGTTGCACAAACTCCGTAGCACCAGCAATAATCTTGAGAAGAAAGGAAACTCCTGGTTTACATCCTGGCACAAATAATTACACGCAAGATATGAAACTATCCATCTTTTACATGTAAATGAAGCAGTTACGAAAAATCACAAATGTCCGCCTCCAGTTTTACCAGAAAAGCCAGTTAAAAGAGATGTGGCCAGACTAGAGTACTATGCAGGAAGCCAAAGAAGATTAATAAGCCAACACAGAACTGGTTTCATGCGCTGCTACACACTGCAGGATTTACTGAGGAGAGAATGTGAGCTCTTATGGGCTTAATGGTTTGATGTGCAATGAGGATGATCTGTCAACTAACCAACCAACCAATCAACCATATGCCAATATGTTGTGGCATGGCAACGGGTCCTTTACTAACTTACTTTACATGAGAAAACAATTATGAACAGGAAGAGGCAATAACTCTTTCAACTATATATACATTTTGCATGTTTATTCCAGCCGGCTCCAGCCGGCTTCATGGCTTAGAAGTTATATGACTTTTCTCCGTAATCTTGTATACTCTCGTTGGTAACGTGATGATGGTGAGAATCAGCAGTGGTTCGAATCGCATCTTTAACTTACGGGGTATGTGAGCCGGCCGCTTAGAAAGCAATGGCAAACTACTGAGCGTAATCTTGCCAAGAAATCAACATACAGCTGAAAGATGCTGCTGTTGACAGCGATGTCCTGTAAAGGATATGCGAATTTAAAAAAAAAAGTTTATTCCAACACACACTACAAATACAACACTTGTGATGGCAATGTCTCGCTTGTCTGCCAAAGAATTTTCTCTCATCTTCTTCCAGAACTCAGAGACCTGTCCGTGCTGTCCTGGACAGAGATGAGGACATGAAATTAACTGGCACCAGACATCCCATCCTAGCCAAGTATCAGGTACTGTTACGTCACAATTTGACAAGCTCAACATTTGGTAAGTGAAAATATAAGCAAATAGAGGAGGTATCCTATGGTAGATACAGCCATTCAAGAACGAAGTGTTAACTTCTCACATATTCTAAGCCTCGGCTTAATTGTGTAGGATGGACTCTCAGAAATTGCCTTCCCAGACAATTCCTAGAAAATTATTCAGAACCAATTTTAGAGGCTGAGTCTAGACCAGAGCTGTATTTGGCAGGAAAATACCATCCTCCCACTGCTAAATCTGTATAATTACTACAGGCACCTATGGTGGTAGAAGACCAGGGATGGAGTTATACCTCTCCATAGCAAAAATCTGGGCTGTATTGTAGAGACCATGTGTTGCCCATGCAGCATGATCCCTCTTTTGGCCTGCCTAGTTTACTTCAGAGGAAACAGGAAAGGTAACACAATACATCTGGAATAAGTGTCGTGTCCTCCTTTACAGTGTCGTCCCTGGAGTGAAGAGAGTCGACACTCACATTATAATATTTTCCTCCTTTTTAATATTCTGGAGAATCCACCAGCTTCCGTCCAACACACTCCATCAGCCCGTGGACACCTTTTCCTGTCACTCTCTCACTGTCGTACTATGCCCCCTCTCATACTTCTCCAACGCAACATACTCAACAACTCTTGCTTCTAAAAATTAATAAAGATTAATTTATTAAAAGAAAAGTGTAACGTATATGAGACGTGTATGTGAAGAAAATGTGTGACGTGTTCTATAAAGTGTGTAGAATCGGACTCTCAGACTACAACCCAGTCAGCTGATCCCAGCAAGGATAGACCACAGCACGTTACGTCAGAACATGTACATCTCACCCAGTGCCGAAACCATCCTGCTGGATACTGATTTGCCTCTGTAGACCTCTGGTAATCCCATTTCATGATCTTCCGAAATAGACACCGGTGGTATTAACAGTTAATCATGGACCGGTTGCACCCTACACAATGTCCGTTCCTATCGTTCCTAAAAAAATGCACAAGTCCTTTGTAGTGTGTACACAGTTATTAATGTTAATTGTTAATGTGATTGATCCTCACTCGTGTCTATCTAGCCTCACGTATCATGTCTTGTGTTCTATTACACGAGATTATATCACACTAGGTAACTATTATAATTAATGTTCTCAGTTACTACTGTCTGATGCTGTGTGGTGCATCAGTAATCATCACCCCTCTTTGGTGAATCATCTTCCTTCTAGCTTCAGTTACGTTCTGTACGAAACTTTATTTGACTGTTCCACTGGTGTTCTTCCGAATGGGATTTGAACCTTTCCTAAAAACTTGTTGAGTTTCCTCAGATCTGGTAGGGAACCTAGGATAGAAACAACACATCTGGTGATAGTACTAGTCACTGATCCTATCGGCTGCGTGTAAGCCTATTGCCTTGCTTAATGATCTTTAGCTAACTAAACTATGTCATAGAGCAGATTAGCTACCCACCTAGGGCCGAATCAGGCTATGACAAGGAAAGACCCATACAGAGTGCAACCTCAGTATTCTATTCACCTTAGCAGAGCCAATATCACTATTCTACTCTAACTAGTTTTCCACTAACAGTGCTAATCATCACACTATAGTTTTAACAAGGCTACAGTCTATATTAATTAGAACTAATAGACTATATTGACTACCTTATGCAAAACCGCCTCATTCCCGGGATGGCTACTACACTTTGCCATAACGACACATGCTAGTTAATGTTAAATTATTCTAACACTGTAGAGCTCTCCCACAAACACGTCCATCATAATCCACGGTTTTGATCAACTCTGTTTCTCCCAATCATTGTTTATGGCAACCCCTAAATTTGGTCACGTGATATGGGTGACGTCCTGCAGGTGTTATTTGCGCATATCATCCATTGTCAAGAATCGATTTTTCCTGGCCTAGTCACTGTCAAAGTTGTCATCACTTGTTTCGACTCCCCCAACAAACTAACGAGTTACTGTATGATCCCAGCAACAGTTTTTCTCAACAAGCTGTCAGTAGCAATCTGCCCATCTGCGTGATGTCCGGAAACTATATGACATATGGACTGTTTACTTCCGTGCTGAGTACTTCCGTTTTTCCATCCGACTTGTTTATGACTTGTCAAAGCGATGTCGGGATTCGTCTCCCTCACTTCCGAGTGTGGCCAATCCGTCAACCAGATGTACAAGTACAGCTGTTATTTATGTCCGACCTGTTTTGGAACACGTGCAGCCACAACTATGAATGTTTTCACTGTATTAGTTGAAACACTTGTTGCTTAACAGATAGTCCGGTTTATCAGAAAGCCTCTATAATAAGCAACTGGTTAAACACACGGTTTTATTTTGTGACAATAAGACAAGCTGCAGAGGCTTCTGGATCACCAAACCAATGCTCTGTCCGTGTATCAGAGCTTCGATCCTAGACCAGTTGCCAACCAAGGCTTATAGTCTGCCTGCCACAATGATGTCCTTAAGTTGCATTTCTACGCACCAGGAAAAGGCATGTACCCTCCCAATTGTGCTTCTCCACCCAAAGCTGTTGGCCCAATGTTACTGTCGGGTTTGGTTGCAAATCTGTATAATTACATGTATCATCATCATCATCATCATCATCATCGTCCACTTCTGCCATCAAGCGCCGTCGGGAGGAATAATTTGCGCTCCAGCGCTCGATGGGCGGCACTGGATAGTGTCGTTCCGTGTGGTTGTACAGTGTCTTTGATGTCATCAATCCATTTTCTTGTTGGACGTCCTCTTGGTCTCATCGCAGATGATCTTTGATGTAAGGCCAGTGATGGTAGTTGTTGGTGTTGCATTCTAACGACATGGCCAAACCACTTGATCTTCTGTCTTTCAATAAATGTGGCACATGGTGTTTATCCCACTGTCTGTCTGATAACAGCATTTCTTACTCAGTCTCAGATTGTTAAGTTAGCAGCTCTCCTCAGGCATGAATAGGTGTGAATATGCTGTTTATTATGTCACTTTAGGGACATGGGTATATTTGGATGTTTCAGTAAGAGTGATAGTTCATATGTAAGTGCACTAGCTTTTTGACATCTATTTCGATTTCTCTGTCCAATCTGCCATCTTCTGTGATCATACTTCCAAGATATTTGAATTCTTTAACTTGTTTCAGAGTTGTGCTATTTATCTGTGTACATAGTGGGCCCAGCGATCTGCTAACTTGCATTATTTCGGTTTTGGCTGTGTTTATACTCATATTGTATCTCCTGCAGGTTCAATTATTAATATGATTTTGTAGTCTGCCCTCATCGCTGTAAAACAGGCACTGATCGTCTGCAAATACAAGCTCATTTATTTCCTGTGAAACAGTTGTTTCATCTGGAGTAAAGAGTTCTAAATTTTCTGAATCTGTTCTGTCAAGACTTGCTTCTTTGGATATTCTGTCCATGTATATATTAAATAGCAGGGGAGAGAGCACACATCCCTGCCTCACTCCTGTAATGACTGTGAACATATCTGATATACCTTCTTGTGTTCTTACTGCACTTTGGGTCGAGTGGTACATGGCTATGATGTTTTATAGCAATTGCCCTTGTATCCCATAGTCTTCAAGGATAGTCTATAATTTGTATCTGTCTACTTTATCAAAAGCCTTTTCCTGATCTACAAACACAATATTCTGCTGATCACTATATTCGATAGTTTTTTTCACATATTTGTCTAAGTGTAAATAGTGCATCAGTGCAACTTTTACCTTTCCGAAAACCAAATTGTACTTTGCTTAACTGTTGTTCAACTATGGGTCTAGCTCTTTGTTCCAATAGTTGTGCGTACATTTTCCCTATATGGCTCAGGAGTGATATACCTCTGCATGTTTCGCACTCTCTCATATTGCTTTTATTTTTCCATATTGGTACTATTATTGCCTGTTCTCAATTATCTGGGACTTTTCTTTCTTCCCATGCTATATTAAAAAGTCTTGTTAGCCATTTAACTCCTGTTTTCCCACAGGCCTGAATAGCTTGTGTGGTTATTCCATCTGGACCAGGTGATTTGTTTTAGGACTTTTCTGTATAACTGCTTTGACTTCTGCAGGTATGAAATTTGGTTCTTGTTGTCCATGACTTTTAGGCACAAAAGTGAGGTTTTCTATGTTATGTGTGGGGTTAAGTAGTTCTTGAAAGTATTCTGCCCACCTTGCTAGTCTTTATTACATGTATAGGATGTACTTTTAATGACTGTGCAGTGTTTAAAAATATTGCCGGTCCAAGTTTTGTATTTATCCTCTGTTCTCTGTTAAGTTCATGCAACATAATAGATAAATACAAAACTTGGACCAGCAATATTTTCAAACACTGTAGTCATTAAAAATACACCCTGTATGTGTAGTATGTCATGTGTCAAAGTCTTGCTTAGGGCAAGAAGTATGGCTCGTATCTTGACAAGTGTGATACTAAATATGCTTATCAAATAACACGAGGCTAACAACCGATAATATAATTTGCGCTATTTATTCGCGCACTGCACACATCAGAAAACAATACAAGCTTCACGCAATCACAATTCACAATATCCAATAGATTATAAATGCAAGCAATCAATACATCAATATAATAATACATCAATGCACTCCACTTACAAGTCACACAGACAGGCGTTCCATCTCCAACGGTCATACAGGCTAGCTATCAAGACATGCATAAAACTCTCAAGCCGCATTCACACGTCAGTCCGTTACGGCCCCCAAGCCTAGTCTGGCTGGACTTTTAGCACACACCTCAGTTGTGCTCGAGTCAGCCCGCATGACCCCTCAATGTTCACGCTGTGTTCTAGCTGACCGCCAACTGCTTAGTATCGCTCAGCGTTGATTGCCTGGCGTTGTTGACGCCGTGTTATAGCTGTAGTGCTTATCATAGATCAGGCGTTGCATTATCGGGCTTTGGTGCAGACAACGTGTTACAACTCTGGGTGAGACTGACATTCTCCCCTCCTCATTCTCATGAAAGGTTTTCCTTTCATGTACTCTATATAGCTGTTCTTTATCTTGTCAGAATCGAACTTTGCACTTCATCTGACGTAACTCTTTGGTTTGTCTTAATATGTACAGGTGATTAGTAAACAATATGCATACAACTCCCATGCCTACCCATCAAGCATACTTGTCAAGTACAATCAATTCCATGGTTTTTACCTCGCTGAGACACAGCCAGTCCGGTAGGTTACGGCTAACTTGCCCCTACCTCTCAACCAAAAAGAAAAATTACAAATAATCAGGTCAGCCTGTGAGTATCTACCTATAAGATAACTCCGACATTGGACATCTACCCTTATCCAATAGAATATTCAATTAAGGTCTTCAGTTTTGGTAAGTTTTCCCATATACACATGACGTCACATTGACGTGATACCTATTAGGCAAACATGGTAAGTTCCAATACATATTTACACATCACCAACAATATTTAGTTATGTCCCTTGGTTATGGAACAAAAGTTAGGGACAGTAATTTTATCATGCTTTCAATAAAATAAATTACAAGTAACATTTTCTTTCTTAGTGTCATAATTTGATCCTCCTTGACAAAAGTGCACCAAAGGTCACTCTTGTGAAAAAGTAAATCAAGCTACGATGCTGAGATTACATCTAACAAAACGCGTCATATACAATTTCGTATATGGAAATGTTTCATACCCAAATTTTCATACAATTGTCATAAATTTATAAACATTTTAGTATGGTATTTGTATGGTATTCTGCAAATTTTTTTTTCACTCCAGGCTCTTAACTCTTCACCAGAAAGTTCATCTTTAAACCCATTTCGATGTACTCGTTTAAACTAGACATGATGAACAATATATATGATGAAATAGATAGACACAAAATTAATAACGTTGTTAGTAATTTAAGTTCAAAAGTTTACAGTGCTTAATATTACAGTTTATGTTTAGGCCTGCTGAACGAAAATATAAGGAATAGAAAAAAAATTTTATACTCAAGTACTCCTGAGGCAATGTGTTGGACAATGGCTGCTCACTACTGCCCGAAACCACACTGGTTTTTAATTCAGGTCGATCAAAAATTTCGGAGTTTACGAGGGACAGGTGTAGATGACACCAAACAACCTGTTATTTTTGGAGCAAGAGAAATTAGAACATGTGCAAGTGTGTGGTGTATGTAATGTCACTTAAGTTTTTGTAGGTTTGTATGTCGTCAAGTATTGTTGTTAGTCGTATCACCACACTCAACAACTCTCTTTTCACACTTTCCAAACGTTCCGCTTACACTACTTCTATTCAATGACATTCAATGACATGGCCGCCATTTTGTTTTTATCACTTCAATAACTCGGTTGAAATTTACTAAGTCCAAAAACGCACTTATGGTTTCAATAAATTAACCCGAAAGATGGTATTTATCTGTTAAATTATAACCTACACGCTCGCATTTGTTCAAAACTCGCACTTTATACCTCTATTTGATTCACACAAAAAACTCGACAACAGTCGCCATGTTTACAATTATTTAACACTCTATTTTTTTTTGTATTTCACGGTTCAAATCCAATGAGGACGTAGACCCCACGTTCGCACTTGTCAAAGTCTTGCTTAGGGCAAGAACTATGGCTCGTATCTTGACAAGTGTGATACTAAATATGCTTATCAAATAACACGAGGCTAACAACCGATAATATAATTCGCGCTATTTATTCGCGCACTGCACACATCAGAAAACAATACAAGCTTCGCGCAATCACAATTCACAATATCCAATAGATTATAAATGCAAGCAATCAATACATCAATATAATAATACATCAATGCACTCCACTTACAAGTCACACAGACAGGCGTTCCATCTCCAACGGTCATACAGGCTAGCTATCTAGACATGCATAAAACTCTCAAGCCGCATTCACACGTCAGTCCGTTACGGCCCCCAAGCCTAGTCTGGCTGGACTTTTAGCACACACCTCAGTTGTGCTCGAGTCAGCCCGCGTGACCCCTCAATGTTCACGCTGTGTTCCAGCTGACCGCCGACTGCTTAGTATCGCTCAGCGTTGATTGCCTGGCGTTGTTGACGACGCCGTGTTATAGCTGTAGTGCTTATCATAGATCAGCGTTGCATTGTCGTGCGTTGGTGCAGACAACGCGTTACAACTCTGGGTGAGACTCTGACACATGACAACCAGAAAGATCAGTGCGGGTAGAGGCAGACCAAGAGAAATGGTGATGCTGGATGGACTGAGATGGTGACATGGAGGAATATAATCAGTCTAGTTGACTTGGAACATGATGGACAGAGATCTGTAGAGAGACATTGATGCCTCCACTAGCTAGCAGGGTACATGATGGGGATATATAATACATCCCTGTGAAAGGAATACCAAACGAGTCAGTTCTGCTTGAAGCATGTCAGAAGTGAAAGGAAGGATTTATTTTATTGCACTGGGTGTTATCCTGTATGGCTCAGCCTCTTCCCGCAGGGTGGTGTGCTGAAAACATTGCACAATTCACAAACTCCATAGCTCCAGCATCGACGCCACCCCTTCCTACAAGTTACATCCCCAAGTCAAGGACAAGAAGTCAACATTTTAGTCCATCTAACAGGTGTGTGGGGTTGAGCCCGCTACCTCGGCATTAGCACACCAAAAGGTTTTTTATCCATTCAGCCATGCTGACATCCACAGTCATATGTTTTAATGTAAGCATTACCATAGTAGTTTTAAATTGCCATAAATTATGTAATCTATTTGTGTTTTCAATATTCTGATTTAAAAGGTGAATTGGTTTGTTTAACAAAGATTAATCTTTTTTTGTAACTACGCTAACCAGAATTAGCAGCAGAGATTGCTGATGAGCTGTGTTTTTGTTTCAACATAGAGTGGAACAATTGCCTGTCAGATGACAAATGAGCATCATCACTCCAGTAATAACACTCTATGACACTTGTAATGATTGCATTAATGTTTTTAAAACTGTCAGAACTTATTTGTAAATATTTATTTGATTGTTACAGGATTGTTGATTGTTACAGGATTGTTGATTGCTTACAGGATCATTGATTGTTACAGGATTGTTGATTGTTACAGGATTGTTGATTGTTACAGGTTGGGTTTACTGCCGGAGGTCAAGTGCTGGCCCTCAGACTGACAGTGTACTTAAACTGTGGAAAGTCCTTGGATACCTCACCAGGAGTTAGTTCCCTTTTTTAACATTAGTTCCCTTTTTTAACATTAGTTCCTTTTTAAGTTTCTCTTACATTTTGATTTCAATTGTAGAGGACAAGTAACCCTGTGGTGCAGGATACGAGAGGCAGGAGGAGGTTTCATAGCACTAGGACATTTGTGGAAGTCAAAATATATATCTAGGAGCAAATGTATAATAATGAGCTCAAATGTTAAATCAGGGTTTCTGCCAGGTTGGGACTGAAACAATTGCTAATAAACCACAAACATGCATTAACTGTTTCTTGCACACAATGGAATGACTGAAACAGTGTATACAGTTGTTGGTGAAATCAAGTTGCTTGATGCCATATTTGTGTACATTCATTACTGCAAGTTGGGTTAGCTGTGGTGGCCCAGTGGCCAGTTTGCTTGCCTGCTGGACCGTGGCCGTGTGTTTGTATCTTCATCCAGGCCAAGTTTGACCCATTCTAAAGTGGGTACCAGGAAATGTACTGGGAAGTAAAGGTGGTTGGTATTATTGTGATCACATGACCCACCACGTACCTGCTGGTCTATAATAATATTAGGGTATACAAATATGAGCCTCTATAATAATATGGGAGTATAAAAATATGAGCGTCTATAATAATAATAAAAAAAGAATTTTTTTTGTGTATCCCTTACGGGATGTTGCAGTCAACACCAGCATTTTTCAGCTGCTGTTGATGAACTAGGCAAGTGTTACGTTCATCTGAACGACCGGCCTATACCAGCATGTTATAACACAACGTGACACAACCTGCTGCACAAATCGGTCGCAGCTGAGCTTCGAACGCCTGGAACCTGGCTCACGAACCGCGTCCGCAAGCCTTTAGCCATGGAGCCGGCCTATAATAATATGAGGGTCTATAATAATATGGGAGTATAAAAATATGAGTGTCTATAATATGGGGGTATACAAATATGAGTGTCTGTAATAATATGGGAGTATAAAAATATGAGTGTCTATAATATGGGGGTATACAAATATGAGTGTCTATAATAATATGGGGGTATACAAATATGAGTGTCTGTAATAATATGGGGGTATACAAATATGAGGGTCCATAATAATATGGGGGTATACAAATATGAGTGTCTGTAATAATATGGGGGTATACAAATATGAGGGTCCATAATAATATGGGGGTATACAAATATGAGTGTCTATAATAATATGGGGGTATACAAATATGAGTGTCTGTAATAATATGGGGGTATACAAATATGAGGGTCCATAATAATATGGGGGTATACAAATATGAGTGTCTGTAATAATATGGGGGTATACAAATATGAGGGTCCATAATAATATGGGGGTATACAAATATGAGTGTCTTTAAAAATATGAGTGCTAGTACTTTATACTCAGTACACCTCCTGACACATATTTCATGTTTACTGTAAATAAACATAACTTTCCAGGTTTTTGTCTAAAATCACATTTCTGGGTTTTTATGGAGCTTTTGTTCTGGCTGTCTAGGATTCACAGATATATATATATATATATATATATATATATATATATAATATATATATATATATATATATATATATATATATATATATATATATATATATATATATATATATATATATAACAGTGTTTCGTCATAATCTATCAAAATATGATTCTAAAATAATTGACTAATTATTTTTCATCTGTTTAGCATTAGCTTTATAGAGATATGAAAACAAAATCATGTGTGAAACATGGGAGACAGAAAGCACAGAATGTTTAACAAGCCATGCCCAGTTGATAATCATCTGAAATAGTTTCCTTATTTGTTCAGGTCTCTGAGAAATGCCTTCTGGCAATTGGTAACTCTTACAAGATCCCACACATTTTCATTACAACAAAACTGTGTCGGACCAACATTGCCTCATGCACGGCCTTCAGAGGCTATGGGGTGCCTCAGGGTGTGGCTACTGCGGAGCACATAATGCAGCATGTTGCAGAATTTCTGAACCAGCCTCCAGAAAAGGTAACAGTTGATAAGAAGATTAGCTTAAGAACCAGCAAAGATACAGGTTGAACACACAAAACTAGTCTGCACATTCAGTTCTATATTTTCATTTCATTACTGGTGAGCCCATTACCAGTCTTACAGGGAACCCAGATGGGAAACAAAGAGTAACACATAGACCTCATGTGCATGTCATTGGTGACCAAAGAGGGTCAGTCTGAGACTGGCTGCCTCACACTTCAGAAAATATCAGCCATCATCCAACCAACACAAACTGGCCTACACATAGCTTGGCTTGTGTGGTCGTGGGACTGTCATCAACTAGGAGTCTGAAAGACACAAAAAAGAAGGCTGATGAACAGTCTGTTCTTGAAGCACTCAAATCCAATAATCACCCAGAGCTGCCAGATCCACACTTCTGTAGTGAATCACATCCCAGCGCAGTATACCAGAAAATGAGAGCCCACAAACTGGCAGAAGAAGACACTGCACTGCAATCAGATATTACAATTACATATTAGTTACAGGCAAGTAATTAAAACATCAGGAAGTTGTCTATTCAAGCACAGGATGAATATCTGTTGGACAAGACTCAGAACATAAATGACAGATCTGGACATAAGACTCAACTGTCACAAGTACACAACTAAAGATGGGACCTAGAGCAGTGACTATACGTGGGCCATCACCTCAAACTACAGGACATATACTGTAGGCTACCAAATACAACATACTGATATCATCATCATCAAGTGCCCTGCCAGCTGGCGTAAGCGTTCATGGCTCTCCACAGATCTCTGTCTTTGGTTTTCTGGATCAACTCTGCTGCTGATATTCCTCTGTGCCACTGTCTCAATCCATCCAGCATAATTTCTCTTGGTCTGCCTCTGCCTCTCTTCCCCTCGATCTTTCCAGTTGTTACGATGTTCTCCAATGCCTCTCTTCTCATTACATGACCAAAGAAAGCTGTTTGTCTCTTTATTGTTGTATATAGTGTTCTAGTTTCATTAGCCTGTTTCAGGCAGTCGTTGTTAGTTACTCTGGCAGTCCAAGGAATTCGCAACATTCGTCTCAGGAACCACATCTCTGTTGCTTCTAATTTCTTCTTAATTTGTTCATTTACATTCCAAGATTCACTGCCATACAGCAAAACTGGTTCTACATAGCATTTCAGCACTCTCTTTCTTACATTCAGTGATAGTGACCTTATTGCATAAGATACTCTTCATTTTCTGAAATGCGGCTTTTGCTTGCCCTATTCTGCTCTTAATCTCTGTTGTACATCTTCCATCTGATGTTATAAATGTCCCTAGGTATCTAAAATTATCCACTTGGTTAAGAATTTTTCCTTCTATTTCTATGTCACATTTTGGTGTCACCATTTTCTTTGATATCACCATTGTTACTGTTTTCTTGATATTCAAGGAGAGTCCTTTCCTTGCACTCTCTGTTACTACAGTGTCCAACAATTGTTGTACGTCTGTTGATTTATCTGCCACCAATACTGTGTCATCTGCATAGCGTATATTATTTATATTATAACCTCCAACTAGTATTCCTGGCATCTCTTTGATCTCTCTCATTATTACTTCGCTATATAGGGAGAAGAGATCTGGTGACAAGACACATCCCTGTCGTACTCCTAGCTTTATGTGTTCGTAACTACCCTCTTTATTTCCAATTTTAATTGCTGCTACTTGGTTCCAAGTAAATATTCTTTATTATTCTTAAATCTTTCCCATCAATGTTGATATCTTCCAACATTTTAATCAGTTCATCATGTTTTACTTTATCAAATGCCTTAGTATAATCTATGAAGCACAAATATATGTCTTTCTGTTTCTCTATTGACCTTTCTATTAGTGTCCGTAATGTATATATTGCATTGTTTGTGCCCTTTCCCTCCACAAATCCATACTGTTCTTCACTAATTTCCATTTTGATTTTCTTTCTGGTTCTTCTTATTATGATTCTGAGCAGAAGCTTAGTGATATGGTTTATGAGGTTAATTGTGCTAAAATCTTCACATTCAATTGCTCCTGGTCTTTTTGGTATAGCTATAAATACAGATTTCAGCATATCACTGGGTAGATATCCACTGCTGCAAATATCATTTAACATTTTGGTTAATATATCTACTCCAAATTCTCCCAATACTTCTAATTCTTCTATTGTGATTTCATCTGGTCCAGCTGTTTTTCCTTTCTTCATATATTTCATAGCGTCAACGACTTCTTCTTTTAGAATAGGTGGACCTTCTAAGTTACTTTCTTCTGTTAATTCTTCCCTTTCCCCATCATATAATTCTTTATATACTCATTCCACCTCTTCATTATATCATCTTCCTCCAATAATATCTTTCCTGTTTTTGATTTCAAACACCCTGTATTTATTCTTATTTTTCTTCCCGTGAGCTCACTGATTTGTCTGTGCATATTTTTTGTATCTTTAATGGCATTTAATTCAATTTTTTTGCACTGCTCATTTAACCAACTTTCTTTTGCCTTCCAACATTTATCTTTTATTTCTTTATTTATCTTAGCGTATTCTTGTTTGTCATTTTTACTCTGTTTTCTTTTGTCCATCAGCATTAAGATTTCTTCATTCATCCATTTTTTCTTAGCTATTTGACTTCTCTCCGGTAATATTTCTTTGCTAGTTTGATGAATGGAGTCCCTTAACATTTCCCATTGTTCATTTATACTCTGTATTTTAGCTAATGCATTGTACCTATTTTTCACAGTCACTATGTATTGTTCTTGAATTTCTTTATCTACTTTCAGAACCTCTTTATTAAGTCTCATGTTCCTAACCATTTGTTTCCCTCTCTTTAATCTTACTTTTATTTGTCCACATAGTGGTACATGATCACTATTACAGTCCGCGCCAGGCATTGTGTTTACATTAATTAGAGCATTTCTAAATCTGTTATTAATTAGTATGTAGTCAATTTGGTTGCATATTTTCTGATCAGGGCTTTTCCATGTGTATAGTCGTCTTTTATGGTGTTTAAACCACGTGTTTCCAATTATCATATCATTGATATTTGCCTATTCTATTAGCTTTTCCCCTCTTTCATTTCTTGTACCTAAACCATAATTCCCCACTACATCCTCCATTTTCCCCTTTCCTACTTTAGCATTAAAATCTCCAAGTATTATTTTTATTTCCTGTGATCCAATTTGAGCCATCGCTATTTCTATTTCGTCGTAAAAGTGTTGTATTTCTTCATCACTACTGCTTGTTGTTGATGCATATCAATCAATCAATCATGTGCCATGCCGGAAAGCGTGGGCGGTCATGACTCGCCATTTCACTCATGCATATACTTGTATAATATTTATATCTATTGGTTTGCCTTTGATTTTGACCAAAATAACTCTAGTCTGAAATATACCAGTATCTATTAAGTGACTTGGCTGTTTCTTCATCAAGTATTATTCCTACTCCTTTTTCATGTGTATCCCCTCCAGAATAAATTATTGTGTGGTTGTCAGCTATAATTTTGCCCGATCTCTTCCATCTCATCTCACTAACGCCTAGTCTATGATCAAAACTCTCCAGTACTTTTTATAGGACATACTGATATACAAACTAATAATAAATTGCCCCATGGCAGATTCTTGCTAGGGGTTGTGATGTGACAGCGCCTTCACATTTTGTAGCCGAGACCAAGGAGGAATAGGTGGGCAGTCTTTCCCGTCAGTTTTGCAAGCGATGATCCTGGGCATCAAACCTGTGCACAACCATGATCTTGACATTACCAGTGGAGTTGGTTACATTTCTACACGAACATTAATTACAGTTTATTATAGTTACATCACTGTTTCTACTGATCATACCTCATTTGTTAGATTTTTATTATAGTTAATCAGTTAATTATAGTTACATCAGTTTCTATTGATTATACAGTGGTATTGTTTGTTTTTGTTTTGTTGTCGTTGATAGATTAGGGAACAAAATTTCTATCATCAAGGGGACACAACTGCCTATGGGCAAGTCATCCAACAGAGTAATCTCCTGCAGTGTTGGGAGGAGTGTCTCAGACAGAGTGACTACCACGCCAGGCAGCAGAACTTACAAGAATTTAACAGGCAAGGTTTTATATTTAAGCAAACATTTAGTTTCATTTACTTAGAGGATAGAGGCAAATAGATTTGTAAAGGAGGCAAGCAGAAACATTCAAATTGCAGATATAGCAACAGATGATTAAGACATCAAATCAGTAATACATAATAGACAACTTTCCAGATAAATGGCTAAACTCTTCAAGGCTGAAAATCCAAAATTTGGGGTGATGTTTCTAGGCATTTATGGTTTTCAATTTGTTCTTGTTATATTTATGTATCCTCTTTGATGTCAACTTTGTAGTTTTGAAACTATGGAAATCAATTAACTATTACTTTCTAACAGTCAGTGAAAACTTGGAGAGAAATATTCTTCATCAAAACATCACATCCTTGAAAATTGAAGCAATTGAGAATACACAGCTTAACAATGTTACTCGTGATAGTCTTTAAGTCAATATTCTGTTTACTGCAGCATTTTATTAGATGTAAATGTGTATTCCAAGATAGCAGTTTAATTATCAAGGCGTTGTTATAGAACCATGTCCTCCTGTTCCCATAATGCCATTAAACCAGGTAAAGAATAGCCTAGTTTTCTTGGGTAAACTCCACTGCAGCATATGAAATCGTACACAAATTTAGGTAGTGGACCATAGAGGTGGCAACAGCTCTGGAAGACTGAAGTTGCAAGACCTCTGGAATACTTGAGTTCTGACTTGATGTGAAGTTGCAAGACCTCTGGAATACTTGAGTTCTGACTATTAATGTGAAGTTGCAAGAACTATGGAATACTTGAGTTTTGACTATTGGGGTGAAGTTGAAGACCTCTGGAATACTTGAGTTCTGACTTGATGTGGAGTTGCAAGACCTCTAGAATACTTGATTTCTGACTATTGATGTGAAGTTGCAAGAAATATGGAATACTTGAGTTCTGACTATTGGTGTGAAGTTGCAAGAACTCTGGAATACTTGAGTTCTGACTATTGATGTGAAGTTGCAAGAACTCTGGAATACTTGAGTTCTGACTATTGTGAAGTTGCAAGAACTCTGGAATATTTAAGTTCTGACTATTGATGTGAAGTTGAAAGACCTCTGGAGTTCTATCTGAGTGCAGTGTGTTCAGGACATCTAAGCCCTGAAAGGAGCTTGCATCTGTCAGAGTGAAGTTGATATACAGACTTTTCTCATGACCTGGTACTGAAGTAGCACTTCCATGGGGTCTGTTGCAGAGCTCTCCTTCCTCTTTCCAAGCATAGGGACCTGGAGGTTGTGCAAGACCAGCACTGGAACTTTCCAAGCACAGGGACCTGGAGGTTGCACAAGACCAGCACTGGAACTTTCCAAGCACAGGGACCTGGAGGTTGCGCAAGACCAGCACTGGAACTTTCCAAGCACAGGGACCTGGAGGTTGCTCAAGACCAGCACTGAAACTTTCCAAGCACAGGGACCTGGAGGTTGTGCATGACCAGCACTGGAATTTTCCAAGCACAGAGACCTGGAGGTTGTGCAAGACCAGTGCTGGAACTTCACATCAGTGGAGGGACATGGCGATCCTTGGAGTGTTAGTGTAGCGTAGCGTATACTACTAGGATGGAAATGGATCAAAGTAGATACTAAATAGACTTCTACGAATAAAGAATCTAACCACTGCTGAAAAAGCGATCAAATGGCTCGCAATTCTAGAAGAATGATTTTCAAAGTCCCAGAATGGATCACTACTTCTAAACAGTGCCAGGCAGAAAGTTATGACGACTAACTGTACTAACAAACGAAGACAGTAAGTCAAGTGATTCCTGCTACCGTGCCTGGATGAATAATGAGCCCCCACTGCCTAATGTATTCTCACACAACAGGAGATAAGACAGATTTATACGTATAGATATAGTCCTTTCACTCGTCACACAATCTGATGATGCTATAATCTAATTCTATAATGACAGACGCAGTTTGTTAAAATTACAAATATAACATAGCTTGTTTAATTCTAAAGAACACTACGTGAGCCCCACGGGGAACTCACTGACACATAAGAGATTCGCAGATCCCTGGTTTCTACAAGGTTATATATTCAGCTAGAGGATGTAATCACAGACAGTATCATAGCCAATAGCGGACATAAATTGGTGATTGCTGTGCAGTAGCAAACGGGTGGTTAGCCACTCATCTGATAATCCTTGGCCTCCTGGATGGTATGGTGAAGGTGCTGACTGGATCGTGGTATGGACTCCACTCTCTGCTGTATCAACTGAGTGGTTCGTAGCTCAATCACCGGTCGTGACTATGGCTACTGTTGATCAGGGTGTAGGCTCCTGCAACTTGTTTTGATCAGACTTATCGGGTGAGAAGTGGCACTGGCTTTTCTATGGTGATTAGAAATTGTACGGCTTAACAAGAGCCAGAAAAAGGTCTAAGTCACAGATATGTGTTCTATATTTAGCCAGGGGTATTTGCCAATCCTTCACCGTCCAATACTCAGATCAAAATTGCAGAAGTTAGGGGTTTGACCAGAATTATCTCCCCCTAAGGAGAGTTCTCCTAGACTTCCTGTGGCCAAATTAAACTCACGGCCAAACTGAATATTAAATTCAGTCTGACGTGATTTATTGGTGTGTAAACAAACTCTACACTACCTCTGCTTCTAAATATTAGAAGTAATCGTATTTTAGCTTTCTCTATAGTAGTATGTATATAAATACACTAAACACAGATGATCTTAGCTAATATATGAAAATATAGACAACAATGAAAAATAATACAGAATACATAGAGGGGTTTACTGAGGGCTATCTCCATCTAATAAAAAACTATCTGAGAGTTGGGCCAACCTGTCACAGTTAGCCAGACCAGTAACCCTTGTCTGTGGTCACTATAAGGAGACAATGTGTGGGTAGCACTCCAGGCTGCCCACCCCCTCCCCCCACACACACCTTTTCCCCAAATCACAGTATGTCAGTCAAAGTTTGGCATGCTAAACATCCTACATAAGTTGGAAGTCGCAAAGAGTAGGGAAGAAGTCTGCTGGCCTGAAAAAATTGTTAGGAAAGAAACACTCACTTTATCTTGGATGGAGCCTGTATGGAGGAAGCAAATGTTACACAAATTCTTGCTGAAGTCTGACACACTCACCTTTGAGGTAGGTAACAGGGTGTATAAAAAAAAAAAACAGTACTCCCCTCAAAAAGGAATGAAGAAATGTTATGTGTAAGTCACAAATATAATTCTTGCTCCCAAAAAAAAGACAGTCAATGACGATTAGACATTTCGCAAGTAGCTTCAGAGCATAGATAGAGGCCTTGAAAACTGCAGCAGAAATGTTGACAGAGAAAAAGAGCAGAATAGCTCTCTTCACAGAATGTACAGTCAGTCATTTCAAAACTGAAGAGAAAAACTAACAGGCCTAAGAGCAGCACTCCACGGACTATGTCAGAAATCCCAAAAAGTTGTAATACAGTGGATCCTGTCACAATGCAGTATACCTGGAAATGAAGAGGCTGGCAGATTGGCAAAGATTGTTGAAAGACTACCTCAGCCTTATATAAACATAACCTAAGATGAGGCTGGGAGGTTTATAAAGAGCACTTATAGAACCAAGTGGGGATCAGAACATCCAACTCAATCGAAGTGGACAAGTAGCAATCTTCAGACTCCACTCAGGATATAACAGCTTAAATACATGTTTAATCAACTAAACATAGGAGATACTGATGCATGTAACTGTGGAAATAATAGAATGATGGATATAAATTTACTGCAAGAGTATCCAACACATGCAAAACAGGGAAAACAGCTCTGTCCGACACCTGCTTCATTTGAGGACAGACTGTGTGAACATGTCAACCAGCTCAAATTGACTGCTGCTTTATTTAAATATATTCAGGTTGACATCTGCAGGTGTACAACACATAAGAAGAAGAATATTGTAGCTTGTTTCAAGTGACATGTTTCTTCTGTTTTTCTGCCCATGATTTACATATGCCTAGTTGATATTCCCTCTCATTTCACATTATTGTGTATCCAAACAATGTATTAATGCAGGTCCAGTCGGTGGAAGAAGAGAGGAATGTCTCTGACACCATTGACATATGGAGTTGGGTATCCAGTACGCAGCATGAATCAGGTGGGTGTGGTAGTGGTTTCTGTGCTTTCTAACAAGACAGTTTTACAATTTGAATCCACACATGTCACAGGATTTATTTCCACAAGCGTAGAAATGGCTTTCCAGGTGTACCCAGCCTAATAAGGGCATCAGAAACTGCTCTGGCAGTTCCAGGAGGAAGGGTTGACCACATCACCAATCACATGACATTTGATCTATAAAAACATGGGGCTAGCACCATATACCCAATACGCCTCAAGGTGTGAAAGTTTCACTTCTTGTTTCTGTTATAGTTCTGGAGTAGACACCCTCCTGGTAACGGATGCTGAATCATTTATATAATTTTCTAGAAATGTTCAGGAAAGGTCATGCAGCAAGGAAGAGAACTGGACATTGTGCTGTGACTTCAGGTATGTGACGGCCTAACACTTCACACCCTGTCTGTGGTACTGAGGTGTGGTTGCTTGAGGCATGGTGACTTCTGCACTGAGCCATGGTGACTTCTGCACTGAGCCATGGTGACTTCTGCACTGAGCCATGGTGACTACTGCACTGAGCCATGGTGACTTCTGTACTGAGCCATGGTGACTTCTGTACTGAGCCATGGTGACTTCTCTACTGAGCCATGGTGACTTCTGCACTGAGCCATGGTGACTTCTGCACTGAGCCATGGTGACTTCTGTACTGAGCCATGGTGACTCCTTTGCACCAGGTTTTACCCCATCTGGCTTAGTGTGCCTCCACAGAATGGCATGCCATGTGCTGAGAGCATTGCACAAAGCACAAACTGTAGCTCCAGGGATGACCAGCAGGGATCTCTAAACTCATGGTTCGAATGGCAGTCGGAAACCAAATCCATGACCTTTAGATAACAAGGCCAATGGCTTGACCACTTCACCATGGTCACTGCCCTTGACTTTTGACATTGTTTCAATTCCATCATTTATCAATCCATCAGTTATTCCATATTCTGTGAAAATACCTGTACTCAATACTTGTACTCTGGGACCTATCACATGAATACATGGTTGCACATCAGACAGGACATTTCTGGAGTCTTTCAATCACTGAGGATTCATGCACCAGGTGTCTTAGAAGGAAGAATGAGCACTTTCAAAGAGGCAGACTGTGACTTGGTCAGACAGACTTTGAATGCTATCACCAGATGGTGGTTGGTTGGTTGTGACTCCTGTGGAAGTCTGCATTTTAACTCATTATAAAAATATATATAGTATGTATAATATAATATATTTAATATATTTTAATGCATTAACATTTTTGGGCTTGTCATAAAAGGAGAAAAGAACACATTGTAACAACTGCAACAGATTTTATGGGTGTTTTGTCTGAAAGGTGAAAGAAATAACCATAATAAATCACTATTCCAGGGCAGTGCGGCAGTGAACATCTACAAGGACGGCTCAGTCCTCCTGCTGACCGGTGCAGTGGAAATGGGTCAAGGAATTAACACAAAATTGCTGCAGGTCAGAAAGATAGGTCATTTTTTTTTTTAATGAGTGGTTCTCAACTTATTATGTGTTCTACATAACAATGTTTGAATGCCACACTTTTGTTGTTGCTGTTGTAGAACCCCATTGTCTGCATTTTTATAAAATTATCTGAGGCAATACATCCTTGTCAGTGGAGTTTAGAAAAATAATGTTTGCATGTTACATAGAACTAGTGTAAATCCTGGATAGGTAATAGCAAAACAAATCCCTAGAAGCTTCAGAGATGTGATTTTACTGAAGGATGTTCAAAATTCCTGGGAAAGCTAAAATTAGTAATTTAACCTTTCTTTTTCAAGAGGCTAAGACACACAATGAAAACTTATTATAGACAGAAAGAGGCATATTATGAGAAGGCAAAAGTTGGAATATATTGTGACATTTGGGACAATTTGCAGAAAGAGATACAAGAGAAAATTCTTGTCATTCTTGTTTTATGACACAGACAGGAGGATCTCATCTCATCTCATCATGTTCCTCTTGTACCTTGCGGTGTCGAGGTGAAGTATAAACTTCGTGAGAGGGCCCGATTATGGGCTTCATATATCGATATTCCCATGGACTCTGCTATTCCCTCCGTCCAACGTTTACGTGGTCGGCCTCTTCCTCTGTTTCCATCTGGTCTGTACATCATTGCTTGTTGTGGTATGCTGTTGACTGGTAACCTACTTGCATGGCCAAACCATTTGACTTGCTGCTTTCTAATAA
This sequence comes from Cepaea nemoralis, assembly GCA_014155875.1. Classification (NCBI taxonomy): domain Eukaryota; kingdom Metazoa; phylum Mollusca; class Gastropoda; order Stylommatophora; family Helicidae; genus Cepaea; species Cepaea nemoralis. Next base: position 233,157 of record JACEFZ010020011.1, on the reverse strand, counting down.
AATCTAGTGCTGCTTTAACCCCCACTTTAGTCCTGATTTCTTCATTTCTGATCTTGTCTCTTCTTGATACGTTGAGTATTCTTCTCAGGAACCTCATTTCTGTTGTTGTGATTTTTCTTTTCTCTTTTTCTGTCATTGTCCAGGTTTGGCATTGGTAGCATAGAGTTGGTAGGAAGATTGTGTTGTAAAGTGCTTTCTTAGTAGTTACTGATACATGTTTGTTCTTTAGTATTGGTGCCATTTGTCCAATGAGTTGATTTGCCTTATTGCACCTATTTTCGATCTCGTCTTCTGATCTGCCATTTGATGATATTATACTTCCCAGGTACTTGAAACTCTTCACTTGTTTCAAGGGATGTTCGTTTAGGTGAATTGTTGTTGTTTGTTCTTCTTTAGTTATAGTCATTACCTCTGTTTTGCTTGTGCTAATTTTCATGTTATGTTCCCTACACATTTCATTTAGACTATTCATGTGGTCTTGTAATTCAGCTTCTGATTTTGCTATTAGTGCTTGGTCATCCGCAAACAGGAGTTCTCTAATGGTTAGATTTGCAGATGGTTCTTCTTCTGTGTTCTCGTCATGTGGTATTCTTGCTGTCTCTGCTTGGCTGGTTTCTTTACATATGTTGTCTATATATGTTATGAACAAGAGAGGGGACAGGACACAACCTTGTCGTACTCCAGATCTTATGGTGAAGGGTTCTGAGTGTCCTCCAGTTGCTCTCACTATGCATTCACTGTTGTTGTATAAACTTCTACATAGGTTTGTTAGATGTATACTCGCTCCATATTGTTTAAGGATTTGCCACAACTTGTTTCTATCTACTCTATCGAATGCCTTTTCTTGGTCGACAAAGGCTAAGTAGAGTGTTTCATTGAATTCAATTGATTTTTCTATAAGTTGTCTAAGAGCAAAAATTGCATCTGTGCATCTTTTGTTTTTCCTAAATCCAAGTTGTGTTTCGCTTAGCTGAGGTCAGTCCGTTATAGACAGGAGGATAATAACCACAATACAAAACTCACAAATGTATTACGTTCAAAGAGGCAACATGTACACACCTTATGTAAAACATATTGTATTGCCTGTTAAAATATCCGACCAGATTTATATATTATGCTCAGGCCAAACATAAAAACCATACACAATATTCACACATGATTTGGTTTGTACACAAAATGAAACAGTGACTGAATCAGCAACGTTAATTAGACTACAAGAACAATGTTAATCAGACTGCAAAAACATTAATCAGACTGCAAGAACAACATTAATTAGGCTGCACGAACAATGTTAATCAGACTACAAGAACATCATATCAGATCAGGTGAAGCTATGCATGGGGCAGAAAAACAATAGTCAACCTACACACAACTGGTCAGCTGCTGCATGGTGAGGGAGATACTAAGGAGCAGATCTCTGCACTTAGGGACTGAATGGTTTGATGTGCAATGAGGTGGAACTGTTGACTAAATAACTAGCTAGCATAGACAATGATTGCCCAAATATGGTATTTTTAGGAACAACGAGTTAAACATAACATTTATAACCTCAGCAGAAATAAAGAAATGGTATCTACTATTTAGCTGCCCACATTTCACAACCCATTCTCACCGGAGTCACAGATGCAGTTATATATAATGAATGCACCCTTGTGGACTGCAATATTTATATTCTGTACATTTCTAGCAAGGAACACAGCCGCCTCTTTTATATTCTACACAGTTTATTTATATTTTATACAATTCATTTATATCCCATACAATTCATTTTATATCATATATAATTCATTTATATCCTATACAATTCATTTATATCATATATGATTCATTTATATTAAATAAATTCATTTATATCATATATAATACATTTATATCCTATACAGTTCATTTATATCCAACACAATTCATTTATATTCATCACAATTCATTTATATCCTATACAATTCATTTAGAGGATTGAGAGGATTGTAACATTGTTTATTCTGGAGGAGAAGAATGGCAAAGAGGTGTAGCCATTATGTTGGATCAGCAAACATCAAATTCTATTAAAGGTTATTGGGCTGTGTCAAAGTTTTATTAGTAAAATTAAACAGAAGACCTTTTACAATAAATGTCATTCAAATATATTCTCCGACAAGTGAATGCAGTAAAGAAAGTTTAGGTGAATTTTATAATGGCATGGAGCTTGCTTTAAAGAAATGTAAAAAATCAGAAATAAATATTATAATGGGTGATTTCAACGCAAAAGTGGGAAATCAAGGTGATGGATGCAGTGTGGGCAACATGGTTTGGGAGAGCAAAATGAAAGAGGATACAGACTTGTAGAATGGGCAAAAGAACAAGAAATGGTTGTAGGAAACACCTGATTTAAGCAACATCCTAGAAGATTATGGACATGAAAGAGTCCAGACAGCAGGATTAAAAATCAGATTACATCCTGATTAGCTGAAGGTTTTGAAATGTGCTAACAGTAGTAAAAACAGTTCCCAATGCAGACTGTTATAGTTATCACAGATTAATTGTAGGTAGACTGAGGGTAAAGTTAAAGAAAGTCAAGTATACAACCAGAAACACTAAATATAATTTGTGTAAATTGAAAAATGACAAAGAAATACATGATAATTTTAACATAGAAGTAAAGAACAAATTTGGTATATTGTCTGATCTAGAGATCCTATTTCAAGATGTGGATGATCAATGGGAAATGTTGAAGAATTCAATCAGTTTAGATGCAGAAAAAACTATTCCAAAATTAAAGAGAGTGAGTCGTCAGACATGGATGACTGAAGAAATTTTACAGCTAATGGAAACAAGGAGACAGAACAAAATTAATCCTGCCAAATATAAAGAAATTCACAGAACAGTCAGAACATTATGTAAGGAAGCAAAAGAAGCATGGCTCGAGAAAAAGTTCATAGAAATTCTTCTTCTTCTTTTCGTTCATCCGGAGTGTTTTTTCAGATGTGATTGCGGCGTGCGTTAGGCACCCTTGGGTTGAAAACCCTTAGGTCACACATCCGGCTTTCGCGTGCATTTTTGACCAGGTTAGCAATCCTGGGAGACTCTCACTTTTGTGGTACCGTCCACATCCCAGCTGGTCAAGTTCGAACAGTCGAGGACTTCGGTCATCCCTCAAGAGAAGGAAGGCACAGTCCATAGCATTTTCCGCCATCCTAGGTTGCTTCCATAGTTGCAGGGCCGACACATAGCGCCCTGATACTGGGCTCACCGAGGGAATGGTCACGTCATGCTCATGGCTGCTTTAATTCCTCACTTCAATATATTGGGCTTTTCGTTCGCCCCGGGCCGTTCCCGCACAAACCAGACAGGTCTGCAGAAGGTATTCACTCAGCGAGTTTTCGCACATGTGCTTGTCGTTGCGCCCGTCAGAGCTGTTCCAGGCACGACAGACATTCGGAAAACTACCTAGTCAGAGCTGTTCCGAACAAGAGCGGCATTCGGAAACTAGGTAGTCAGAGCTGTTCCTAGCACGGGAGACATTCGGACGAGACATTTCACTCGGACGTAAATGCGTAGTGTCAATTTTTAGTTTGCCACCCGTAGGACGACACTTCCGACTTCCGGCGGGCATTTTTTAGTGAGGTTAGCCTTCCTCTGGTTTCGAGACACGTTAGACTGTTGTAATGTCACCCACATCTCAGCTGGTCAAGGTAGAACGATCAACGATATCGTGGTCTGCCCTCAAGGGAAGGCAGGGGCAGACCATGGGCATTATCTCGCTATCCAAGGAGGCTTCCATAATTGCAGAGCCGGCACATATTGCTCTGAGACTGGGCTCACCCAAGTAGTTTCCACGTCCTGCTCATGGCTGCTTTAGTTCCTCACTTCCATGTGTTGGGCATCCACTTGCCACTGATCGCTCAATCACACACCAGGAGCGGTCAGACTGCAAGTGACATCCACTCGGTAAGCTTTTGCTTGTGACTTCAGACCACGCAATAGGTTCGCTCGCCGTACGTTCCATTTCGCGTTGATGAGACATTCTTCCACTTTTGTCTACACTCTCTATGAGTTAGATACAGACAGCTTCCGTAACCCTTCGACTGGGGCACTTTTCTGACTTTTTTGTACTCGCTCACGAGGTAGGCTACATGTGCTGCCGGCTCAGCACCTTACCTTCGTGCAGCAGTGTACGGGAAACGGCCAGGCCCCTTCATCCGGGAATCTCTCATATCCCCCAGCTGAGAGCCTTCGAACATGTATCAGACCTGAGCATGTAGCTTGCTCAGTATCATGTTTCTATTTTCCGGTAGACGGGTATCAGCCTGGCTCTCAGATCCGAGGGTTTGTGGCTTAGAGGCGTTCAGCTACAGCCCTCGACAGTGAACCTTAAGAGTTTCCGGTAGACTGGTATCGGCCTGGCTCTCAGATCCGAGGGTTTGTGGCTTAGAGGCGTTCAGCCACAGCCCTCGACAGGGAGCCTTAAGAGTTTTGTCCGGACCAAAAACGTCTGCCTTCGTGCACCTTTTAAACTTTTGACTGTTATCCTCAGTCTATACCTGCAGAGCAGCAGGTTGTGTCTCTCTTAGTCTGGTCCCTATCCCATAAGCTGTCCGATATGTAGTTTTTCATCCATCGGCAAGCAAATGGGGTCGATGGGACACGCAAGCTCCCCCACCACGTCAAGGTGGAGACACATCGGGGGAGGTTCATAGAAATTGAAACACAACACAACAGTAAAAATACCAAACTAATGCACAAAAGAATTCAGGAGCTTACTAATCACAGAACACATACATCAGCAGGCTCCCTAAAGACAAAAGATGGAAAAATCATAATAGAAAAAGATCAGATTTTACATGTATGGTCAAATTATGTGAAAAACCTTTATGATGATAACAGAGAAGAACAGTATGATATTCAAAATAATAATGAAGGACCATCAATTTTGAAGATGGAGGTTCAGAATGCTCTTAACCATATGAAATCTGGCAAGACCCCCGGTTCAGACAGCATCACAACAGAAATGATTAATGCTTTAGAAGAATACGGAATAGATAAAGTTACCAGACTCCTGAATACCATATATGATACTGGAGATATACCTCATGAATTATGTAATTCTGTATTTATTGCAATCCCAAAGAAATCAGGAGCCTTGGAATGTGATCAACATCGAACAATTAGTATAATGAGTCACATCACGAAGATTTTGCTAAGAATTATCATGCAAAGAGTTAGGAAGAAAATACAACCTGAAATAGGAGAGGAACAATGTGGGTTTGTAGAAGGCAAGGGTACAGTAAATGCTGTGTACATACTGAGAACAGTAATTGAACGTAAACAAAGATCTACACCTCTGCTTTATTGACTATACAAAGGCTTTCGATAAAGTGAGACATGTCGACATGATAAGGATGCTTGAAGATCTACAAATTGATGGAAAAGACCTTAGACTTGTAAAAAACATATATTGGAAACAACAAGCTGCCATAAGAATTGATAATGAAGTAGGTCAATATCAGCCTATTAAGAGAGGTGTGAGACAGGGATGTGTAATGTCTCCAGATCTTTTTTCCCTGTACAGTGAACATATTTTCAGAAATATAGAAGATATGGAAGGAATCAACATTGGGGGACGATACATCAATAACATTAGATATGCAGATGATACAGTCTTGATTGCAGACAATGAACAGGACCTGCAAAATTTAGTAGATGCTGTTGTTGCACACAATGAACAACTGGGGTTAGAATTGAATTGTAAGAAGACACAGATTATGGTCGTCACTAGGAAGGAAGAAATACCACAATGTAATATACAAGTAAATGGGCATATTCTTAAACAAGTGAATCGGTACAACTATCTCGGAACAGTCATAACATCTGATGGGAGATGCCTTGAAGAGATTAGAACAAGAATTGCCATGGCGAAGGTAGCCTTTTGCAAGATGAAAAACATACTGACCAATAAAAAGATATCAATTGAAACGAGAAAAAGAGTGTTGAAGTGCTACATAGAACCTGTACTTTTATATGGATGTGAAGCGTGGACAATGAGCAGACAAGCTGAAAAACATCTGATGGCTGTGGAGATGTAGTTTCTGAGGAGAATGCAAAGAATACCATGGACAGATAGAAAAACCAATGAACAAGTCCTTCAAGAAACAAATGAAGATCGTAAACTGATTAGAGACATTAGACGTAGACAGTCACAATTTTTTGGGCATGTTATGAGAAGAAATGAATTGGAGAACTTGGTGACAACTGGCAAGATCGAAGGGAACAGACCAAGGGAAGACCAAGAATTAAATACCTGGATGGCTTGGCCACATGGCATGGTCGAGACAGAAACACGGAGCTGATCCACGACTCTGGTGATCGAGTGAGATGGCAGAACATGACCGCCCACGCTTATCGGCATGGCACATAATGAATGAATGAACAATTCATTTATATCCTATACAATACATTTATATTCTATACCAGTGGTTCTCTACCGGTGGGGAATCCCCCCCCCCCTTTTTTTAGGGTTGGGGGGGGGAGGGGAGGGGGGAATTAAGATAATTTCAAGATCACGTTAATACAAAACCGATTACTTGATATTGTTTTTCCCTTCATACTTTACGGTTCTGTCCGTCTCACCCTTCTAAAATTCATTTTATAAAGTAAGTAGACCCACAAATCATGTTTTATGTGGACGTCTAGACTTGTTTTAGTATATGCTATTAAATTTAGCTTCCATTATTACATATACTGTGTAGGGGGGGGGGGGGGGGGGGGGGGTGGGGGGGGGGGGTTAGAGATATTTAGGCAGTAAATGCGAAAGGGGAGGGAGGGATGACGTTCTGAAAATATGGTGAAGGGGGGCACGGGCCAAATTTTTAGGTAGGAAATACGAAAGGGGGGGAATGACGTTCTGAAAATATGGTGACGGGGGGCACGGGCCAAAAAAGATTGAGAACCACTGTTCTATATAATTCATTTATATTCTATACTTTTATAGTCTATTAAATTCATTTATATTCAGTACAATTCATTTATATTCTATACAAATCATTTATATTCTTTACAAATTATTTATATTCTATACATTTATATTCAATACAATTCATTTATATTCTGTTCTATACAATTCCAGATTGCAACACGGGTGTTGGATATTCCAGAGAAGTACATCCGTGTGGCAGAAACTTCAACATTCAACATTCCCAACCAACCTCCAACAGCCGGGTCCATGAGCTCTGATTTAATCGGCATGGCTGTGCTGGTGGGTCTTGTTTGTTTGTGCTTAGTTATTTCAAAACTTTCCTGAAAATTTAGTTTTCATTTATTTACAGGTGGGATTAATGTTATTTATTATTTCTGTTAACCTGGTCCGGTGTCTTTGTGAGGCAGGTTATGAATCCTCTGAAAGTTTGAACTTAGTCAGGTATGGTTTGGTTGTAAGTCAGTAAAAGTCAAGGTATGGTTTGGTTGTAAGTCAGCAAAAGTCAAGGTTTGCTTTGGTTGTAAGTCAGTAAAAGTCAATGTATGGTTTGGTTGTAAATCAGCAAAAATCAAGGTATGGTTTGGTAAGTCAGCAAAAGTCAAGGTATGGTTTGATTGTCAGTCAGTAGAAGTCAAGGTATGAAACCTTAACGAAAATGAACTGTATTTTTCATGGAGGACTTTTGTGTTGACATTCTGGCAGCGGGATTATGCACAGTGTACCTGTGCAGACTGTTGGTTTACTGAGACTCCTGTTTGTTCCACTTTTCACATGTGGCAGTGAGGAGCATTTTATGTGATATTCACTGGCACAGGAACGGAGCATAATGGGAATGACCCGTTGCCGTGAAGTTGGAACCGTGACTAACTAACTAACTAAAAGTCAAGATATGGTTTGGTTGTCAGTCAGTAAAAGTCAAGGTATGGTTTGGTTGTCAGTCAGTAAAAGTCAAGGTATGGTTTGGTTGTCAGTCAGTAAAAGTCAAGGTATGGTTGGTTGTAAGTCAGTAAAAGTCAAGGTATGGTTCAGTTGTAAGTCAGTAAAAGTCAAGGTATGGTTCAGTTGTAAGTCAGTAAAAGTCAAGGTACGGTTTGGCTTGTAAGTCAGTAAAGGTCAAGGTATGGTTTGGTTTAAGTCAGTAAAAGTCAAGGTACGGTTTGCTTGTAAGTCAGTAAAAGTCAAGGACCCTTTTCATGCTTTAAAGGTACATTGAGCATATGTTGCTAGACCCATTTTGTATAGATCAGTCAGTACATGGTGGGTGATGTATCATTTCACCTTTCATTGCCCAAGATATTTTACTCTGCGTTGATCTAGCTCAGGTAAATATTTTAAAATGCTGTTAGTGAATTCAAGCTCATGAACACCTGGCTGGCAAATGAGCGCCCCGCCACTGTATGCCCCCTGCTACTGGATAAGTATAATACAGGGTGTATTTTTAATGACTGTGCAGTACAGAGGGTGATTACAAAACTTGGACTGGCAATATTTTCAAACACTGCTGTCATTAAAAATATATCCTATAGTAACTGTATTCGTTATGATAGCCAATGACAGTGTCTCAGAGCTTGCTTACTAGCAACTGTACCTGAAGTATGATATATGAAATATTCCAGTTTTCCCGTTATTAGTGATGGATTACTTGTGTTGTATCGGTGTTGTATGACAACATACAGTTGAGAATATTGTGTGTGACTGATGCTATGCCGTTAGAGGTCAGTCAACAGAGTCAAGGGACTGGGGTCCTGACTTTACCGTGTCATAGTGGATAACTTAACAAGGTAGTGAGTTCCCTTGAGCAAGATGGCGGGAGATTTCTTCGTCCCGTAAAATGGAACGTGTTTTTTCCTAAATGTGTATGGATTAAGTGTTTTTTCGTGGTGAAATGGAGTTCGGACCGTGCAACGGAGTTCGTGCACGCGCGTCCGGTCTTCTTTCAGCGTATCATCGGCGCCCGGTGGCGATAGTTAAGCCTAACATGACGGCCAGACGACCAGCTAGGACACAACGTAGTAAGAGGGCGGGCGCGCGCAGAAGGCGCTTAAAATGTGACAGATTGGGTATCGGAAATGTTCGAGTACTGTACTGGAACTGTGCATCATTTAGTCAACGCCGACCCATTCTTGAAAAACTACTCTACGGAAACGATATTGTAGTCTTGCAAGAAACACAGCTCACCGATGGAACAGTCAATGTTGCGGGATTTCAGGGTTTCCTTAACAGGCGGCACCTCGGACAGGCCATTCTGGTCCGCGACAACATACTAGTGTCTGAGATCGATATGTCCGCCTGGAACAGCGATGCCCTGCAAGTGCAGGCATTAAGAATAATGACACCAGTGCAGCTTGTAATCATTAACGTCTATGCGCGAAATGGGAAGGTCGACGTGCGACAATGGCAGAGTTTGTTCGATATGGATGAAAGGCATATCATCTACTGCGGGGACTTCAATGCCAGAGGCAGTCAATGGGGGAATTGCATCACCAATAGACAGGGAGAAGATTTGGAGGACGCCCTGGCATCTGCTGCCCTAATCTGTCTGAATGATGGGAAGGTCACTAGAATGGCCACTCGACCAGGCGACTCTGACAGCATCATTGACTTGGCTCTGGTGTCGCCCACCATCGCACCAAGGTGCCGGTGGGGCACACTGGGATACCACGATAGTGACCACTACCCTTGTGTCATCCTGATCAAGAAAGACGGGGCCATGAGTCAAAGAAACAAGACCAATGCCTTCCCGTACGACACCACTGGTCAAGACGCCATAAGTAAGATCAGAAGAAGGAAACTAACTTCCTCCCGTAGGAGACAAGAAAGATGGCTGCAGCCACCATGGTGGAATGGAGAGGTCGAGAAGGTGTGGCTGGGAAAGAGGCAGGCTGTCAAAGACTGGCAAAAGGCCAGAAAGGCTAACATGCCACAGGTTGAGTTGGCGAACCTGAAGACTGAGGTCGATAGGACGACGACTTTATTCAAATCCTGCGCCAAACAGGCCAAGGCCGACAAATGGGACGAGTTCTGCAGGAAGGTGTGCTCCGAGCAATCTCTTACGACATTCTGGCGCCTCCACAAGAGCATGAACGGTGCTGCACAACGTAGGGGTATTCCAGACTTTCAAGGCACAGACCTCGCATGGAAAAAGTCGGATGCGGATAAAGGTAAGGCCCTTCTTGCACGCTACATAGAACAGACTGACCAGAAAGACGAGCCCGCCAGACAGAGGACCACAACAACACTCTCTCAGTTGTGCGAGGGGGTCGGGACAGACGAAGAATGGACAATCACAGTTGACATATTGCGTGCGATGTTCAAGAAATCACCTAACACCGCCCCAGGCGCAGACGGTATCCGATATGGTGACCTACTGGTGATATCAGATGAGGACATGGAAGAACTGGCCAGAGAATTCAACACCAGTATCCAGAGGGGTCAGGTCAAAGAAGAATGGCTACACAGCTACTTGCTGCCGCTGCCAAAACCGAACAAAGACCACTCCAAGATAAGCGGCTACAGAATCATTACGATGCAGAATACTGTTGGCAAGCTACTGGAGAAAATTGTAGCACACAGACTTGCTTGGGACTTGGAACAGCTCGGCTGCTTCCCGCCCACACTTGGAGGATACAGACGCAACAAAGAGTCATGGCTGAATGCGGCGGTCTTTGCTCAAGATGTTTACAAAGGATTTCAGGTCAGAGAAGAGACATGTGCGGCCGCCATAGACTTAGAGGACGCATATAACAGAGTATCTTTCGAGCACTTGATGCAAACCCTCGTCAGACTGAAAGTGCTCCCTCACCTTGTACGATGGATAGCTGTAGTTCTACTCCAAAGGAAGGTGGTACTAAGATGCGGGAGTTGGTCTTCTGAGCCGATAACGATATGTCCAGGATTGCCGCAGGGTTCACCACTGTCACCAGTACTATTCAACGTGTATATGGTGTCGATCACTGAACAACAGTTGGATGGGAGGGGTAGGACTCTATCATTCGTTGACGACATCCTCGTGTATCGACAGGGTCGAGATAGACAGGCGGTTGCCAACTATATGCAGGGCGAACTAGATCGAATTTCCTCATGGTGTGCTGATGCCGATGCCCTTGTCAACCCTGCAAAGGCAACGGTTACATGGTTCTCACTAAACCATATTGTGAAAACAGACCTGCCGGCAGTAAGAATGGATGGGAGCATTTTGAGTAGAACCCAGTCAATGACATATCTTGGCGTGAGGCTTGATCGTAGCCTGTCCTTCAGAGATCATGTCGATTATGTCATAACGAAGGCTCGAAAAGGTTTGGCAGCAATGAGAGTCATGGCGACTGCCAATATCGAGCAAAGACTGATATTACTTCTGTTCCAAGGACTTGTGCTTTCACTACACAGATTGGAAGACTTAAAAAGGTACAAAACGAAGCCATGCGCATCATTTTGGGCTGCACGAGAGACACCAGCTGTGTAGCAATGAGATACCTCCTTGACTTCCTGACAATGGAACACAGGATCAAGATCTGGAGAGCTCGTGCATACTTAAAAATAAGTGCAGATGAGCAGCACCCTCTGCATGACGCTGTATTCAGAGAAAAGGGTGACAGGCTAAAGAGGGGCAAATCATGGATGGGTCGGGCAGAAGATGTCGTCGGACAGGTCTGCAGTCTTACCAGTATCAACCCCGGCAAGGAATGGGTGCCGGTGCCTCCAGCTTTTAAGTGTACCTTCTCCTGCATTATCACACTCGACAGACGGTGCAGAGAGCAGAACCCTGCCGCTGTCAATGCAGAGGTTAACGCGAGGGAAATGAACGAGCTGATAAATTGGCTGGCTCTGCACCCCCTGTAGATGGCCAGCCCATGGATCGTGCGGATGTTATTAACGCCCTTAAAGATATGGCGAGAACAGAGGATTTTGATGCCAGTGATTCCACATCGCTTTCCAGGATGAAAGACCTGGGAGTAAGAATCGGCACAGCCAGACGCGAGAGGTACATCGGGAAAACAAAGCGCCTCGTCAACCAACACAGAACTGGCACTATTAGCCACCGGACGCTGATGCATATGCTGGGGGGAGGATCTGAGCACCTATGGACATGTTCAGAGTGCAACGAAGATACCCCAACTGATAACTAACTAACTAACTAATTAACAAGGACTGTTATGTGTGATATCCAGCATGCAACATCAAGCCGCTCAATAACACAAGCCACTCAACAGCACAAGCCACTCACAACACCAGCCACTCAACAACACCAGCCACTCAACAACACCAGCCACCCAACAACACCAACCACCCAACAACACCAGCCACTCAACAACACCAGCCACTCAACAACACCAGCCACTCAACAACACCAGCCACCCAACAACACCAGCCACCCAACAACACCAGCCACTCAACAACACCAGCCACTCAACAACACCAGCCACTCAACACCACCAGCCAGTAGTCAATATAACTAGCGTGGAACTCCTAGACCTGGTGGTAGCATCAGTTCAATCATCATGTGCCATGCCATACAGCACATGGAACCATACTCTATCACAAACATCTGTCTTCTATGTTCTTGCTAAGTTCAACCACTAATTGTCTTCTGTGCCACAATGTCATCCCCTTCAGTATTTTCTCCCACTTTTGACCTTTTATGTTGCTCTCCCCAATTTTCACAACCTTCTCAAGACTCACTCATCTCGTCACATGACAGTTGTCATGTCCTGATCATGTCTTTGTGAACTCTCTTCTCACACCCTTCAACTCCCATTGGGGTATAGGCTTTCAATCCACTCACTCCTATCCTTGGCTATTCCATGCAGTTCTGTACATGTCCTCCCCATATTATGTGTCTGTGTACTTTTCTTCACAAATTTAAGGTAATTCTAATTCTCAATGTCTTTTGCCTTGTGGATTCCGGACAAAGGCCTTTCTGTTTATACTATTCTCAGGTTTTCTCAATTATGTCCTATCCAGTGCCAGCATCTTTTCTTCTATAAACTCCACATTGATATTCTGTCAAACCATTTTAACCTCTGTTGTGTGCAGGCCCCAGTTAATGGATGTTTGTTCTTTATTTATATTTGCTTCAGTCATTCTCCAGTCTTTGTGAATTGTGCTCTTGTAATAGTTGAGTTTTACTGTTTACTATATATTTTATTTGTATATGAGCTGTCTCCCTTCAGTCTTTGATTTATCCTATGAGAACCTTAATTGTTGACTGTCATCCTAACCTGGACCTTCAAACTTTGTCACAGCCACAAACTCTATAGTCTTTTTGTTTTTGTTACATCACTTTTGTGTCTTCTTTTATGAAAAGTGATACTTATTTAACTTTTTTAAAGAATAAGTAATTAAAATGAAACTTAATTGTTCTTGCATTTATTACAGAGGGCGTGCGAGGAACTGAAGAGTCGACTTGCACCGTACAGGAAGGATGATCCCAAACAGGAATGGAAAGATGTGGTAGGTTTAAGCTTGTCCTCCGTGTGATTTTATGAGGTCATCTGTATAACAAATTTGTACTAGCAATGCGCTAGTTGTAGTCTTAAGCTGTCATTTATGGTCATTTTTAGCTATTTGTGGTCATTTGTTATCACATTTTGCTTTGGTGGTGGTCATTTATGATTGTATGTTGAGTCAGTCCTGTAAGGAAGCAAATCATGGACAATTAACAGACCAAAGAAGAATAATGTGAAAGCTGCAGAGATGTGATATTACAGATGATTAAGAGTAATGAAGATATCTTGAGAAATTAACTCACTGAAAGAACTGGTTGTAGACACTCTTTGGGCATGTCATGAGAAGGGGAAAGCTGGAGTATGTTGTGACGTAAGCAAAGTTGAAGATGGGCATAGGTAGGGAGAGATCAACAGAGAAGATGCTGAACTTTGACATTAGAGCATGAAGGAAAATCAGTATCAGAAATTATTGGGAGCACACAAGACAGCTGTAGACAAACATGATCACTGACACATGATAAGGACTATAAGAAGTGATTGTGTATGATAATTTGTAATCATGTGGTCACTGACTTTTATTTGATCATTGTAATTATATAACAGTATGTCTGACAGTGGAGAAGAAGGTAAATACTGGCACAGTGATGTCATGAGTAAGGTTTTCTCATATACTAGGTCATACCATTATGTGATAGGATAATGAGCATCCTCTAATCAGTTTGCAGTGATCATATTTCTTGAAATGCTGCCTCATTTGGTTTCCTGTCTGTCCATAGTATCTTTGCATTGTCCCCATAAACGACGTCCATTGTCATTGGCTGCTTCTCAGTTTGTCTGCTTATTGTGCAGGTCTCACATGCATACAACAGTATATGCTCTTATAGCACTCACTTTAGCATTTTTCTCATGCAATTTGACAGCCATTTTATGTATTCCATCTTCCAAATGGCTGCATTTACCATGGCGATTCTTCTTCTAGTCTCTACAATTTACTATGTCGATTCTTCTTCTAATCTCTACAATTTACCTTGGCGATTCTTCTAATTTTTGCAATTTGACATGTCATTCTTCTTCTAATCTCTACAGTTTGCAATGGCGATTCTTCTTCTGATCTCTACAATTTACCATGGTGATTCTTCTTCTAATCTTTACAATTTGCCATGACAATTCTTCTTATAATTTTCTCAATTTACCATGGCAATTCTTCTAATCTCTACAATTTACCATCGTGATTTTTCTTCTAATCTTTATAATTTACCATAGCGATTCTTCTTCTAATCTTTACAATTTGCCGAGGTGATCCTTCTTCTAATCTTTACAATTTGGCATGGCGATTCTTCTTCTAATCTCTACAGTTTACCATGGTAATTCTTCTTCTAATCTTTACAATTTGCCATGGCGATTCTTTTTCTAATCTTTACAATTTGCCATGGCGATTCTTCCTTCTAATCTCTACAATTTACCATGGCCAATCTTCTTATAATTACAATTTACTATAGCCATTCTTCTAATCTCTATACTTTGCTATGCTGTTTCTTCTTTTAATCTCTATAATGCACCTCCCAATTGATGTTTTCATTTTCCAACAAGACTGTTACTGGGGTCTATAGAATAGTAACACCATAAATACCCAGCATGTCTTAAGTGGTCTCAAGAATATTGTGGTGTCACAATGGCTATCTCATCTCATTGTTAACTTCAACTGCAAACTCCAACCTATCATGAGCAAGTACACACAGGTCTTGGCATGAGTTTTGTTGAGGCTCCATTGGGAAATGAAAGACAGAACAAACAAGAAGATAATTTAAATCTTAGGTATTAACTTATTTTGTATATTTTCTTTAATACTTTATATACACTTATTTGTATATTTGCAGGCTTATAGTGCGATATTAGAAAGAGAATGTCTGTCTGCTGTTGGACATTACAAGTAGGTTCACAAACTACTGATACTGCCTGTTGTACCTCCCTGAAATTTCATCACCAAAAAATTACAGGCACTGTGCAAAGGGGCAATAATGACAAAACACTATCACAAAAGTATCTCTCTCAAAGACAGTATACACTAGTATAAAACTAGTCTTGATTTCTTTAGCCTACACTTACCAAACATAAGTAGTACAACCACACAAGAAATATTGATTGGTATACATGAAGAATAGCAGAGTAATCACTAGACTAGTTGGGTTAAGAATACGATTGGCAGATAACACATTACTATATATCAATAGGAATATCTCTGACCTTTTCATCCACAAAGAAATAAACTTTCTGACATTTTCAGGACATTCCTCACCTCTAGGCACAGTGCAAGGAAACATGTCATTGTTTACATTTATGCAAATGAAATCACACCATGTTTGTTTTTAATCAGCGTGAAGAGAGGTTTAATATTTCCTTGTGTTGTGTGAAGAGAGCCATAGCATTCCTTTATGTTGTGTGTGAACATAGCTTTAGTATTCCTTTGTGTTGTGTGGAAAGGGAGATAAATTATTTCTTTGCGTTATGTTGAAAGAGAGATCAATTCTTTTTGTTGTGTTGAAAGAGAGATCAATTATTTTGTTGTTGTGTGGAAAGAGAGATTATTTCTTTTTGTTGTGTGTGAAGAGAGATATATTATTTCTTTGTGTTGTGTGCAAAGAAATATATATTATTCCTTTGTGTTGTGTGCAAATAGTATTACTCCTTTGTGTTGTCTTCCTGGAGAAGAATTTTCTCAACACACAGCCAGCATTTAGTTGATTCTTCTTTTCAGCTGCATCTCTGTCATCTGACAGTTTCATGTAATTGATAGTGCTCATATGCTCAAGTTATTTGTTGCTCAGCATACATATTTGTCTTTCTCATACATATTTGTCTTTCTCATTCACATTTCTCTTTCTCATACATTTATTTTCTCATACATATTTCTCTTTCTCATACACATTTATATTTCTCATACATATTTCTCTTTCTCGTACACATTTATATTTCTCATACATATTTTTCTGTCTCATACACATTTATCTTTCTCATACACATTTCTTTCTCATACATATTTATATTTCTCATACATATTACTCTTTCTCTTATTTCTCTTTCTCAGACACATTTCTCTTTCTCATACATGTTTCTCATTTATATTTCCCTACCTCTCTTACCATGTATTTCCCCATATAAGGCTAATTTCTTTATTTCACCTCATCTGTTGATACAACACCTAAAGCTGACAATCATTGTGTGCCTTGTCAACTGGCATAGGCATTTATGCAGCTCCACAGATATCGGTCCTGGGTGTTCTGGATCAACTCTGACAATACTTTGGTGATGTTTTTCTGTTTTGTGCATTCTCAAAGTTTTTCTCAACACCCACATCCCCTCACATGTTCCCATAGTTTCATCACTCATTGTCCAGCATTCGCATCCATACAGAATAAACGGCCACATACAATTGTTTAGTGAACAGACTTGTGAGCTTGACATGTATCTATATTGTTGTTGTTCTTTCTAGTAAGAATATATGAATATGTGAGTAGTTTATTCAGTATCACTGAATACGTCTGAATTATCCCCTTACATACAACATATGAAGTGGGTGAGTTAACGAAGTTGATAGAATTAAGCCGATCCTGTCATGAGCAATCGGATGAAACACCTGCATTTGTTGTCTGTGCTGAGTGAGTAAAAGACTAGCCTATTTCTCCCTGCATTCAGGCCTATCAAATATGATGGTTGTGTCATATCACAGACCCATGACAGACATTTGTTTTCCTAAAGTATACAGTAGGACAGCAGTTGTCACGAGCAGATTTTTGTTTACAAGTTGTCATTTGCTGGCTTTCCTTCACCAGGGTAGACACACAGGGGATGGACTGGACGAAAAGCATCAACTCTCCTTTCCCATACTTTTCCTTTGGAGCAGCCTGTAGTGAAGTGGAGATTGACTGTCTCACAGGGGACCATCAGGTGTGTGTGTGTATGAGAGCAAGTTGGCTGGTTGGTTAGTTAGCTAACTAGTGAGTTAGTAAGGTATCATTAGCACTAATGGGTCAGATTTTCATTTCACTTTGGGATATGGTTACAATCATCAAGTTTACAGAATGGAGAAATATCAATATTATTGATACAGGGACAAATATCTGTGGAGATAATTTGGCAGGGCATGGGATGACGGAGAGGCTGGTCATCAAGCCACATGATCATTCTGTAAGTGTCCCATTATGTTTACCTGCATGAATGTCTGCATTATTGTTTGATGCAGAATCACGGACAATGAGTAAACATAGGTGGACATCATGGGTGGAATATTCACTGGGAGAAATAGGCTTGTGTACACTGGAGATACAGGACATCTTTTCTTTCTTGTCCAAATGTCTCCTAGTATTGGCATATATGTACATCCAGGAATGTGGCCATGCCAAGAAAGCTTTCACTTTTGTGACACTTTGAGAAGGGTTTTTTTTTTTTGGCGCTCACTCGCTTTGAACCCAAACTTAGTCCAAACACACTACTTCTAGTTGTGCTAGAATGAATTTTGCGTGTTGATTAGCTTTCCCTATTAACAGTGTCTCTTGCCATCAGGCGAACTCACTCCGAATACATAGGTACTTGTAATTTACATCCCCAAGTCAAGGACAACAGGTCAACATTTTAGTCCAGCTATCCGGTGTATGGGTTGAACCCTTTACCAACACACTGGATGTTTAAGAACACACGTTCTCATCCATTCAGCCATGCTGACCTGCATTTTGAGAAGTGTTTACTGCCAAGTAGCAAGTGCGACTTAATGACGTAAATTAAGTAGTCAGAATATCTGAGAACCGAAGCGCTATGGAAGTGAAGGATATCCCTGTGAAAGTTAAACCATATCCGATTCCTATACAGTATCTAGAAAAAGTCATAGCTGAAATCTCTGAACTAGATCAGAGTGGTATCATTAGAATATCTACTTCTAATTACTGTTCTCCTGTAGTAATAGTGAAAAAGAAAGATAATTCATTATGTCTGTGCATTTATTAAGGAAGGTAAACGCTTTAACTCTCCTCGATGCAAAACCAATGCCAAATATTGATGAGTTAATTGAGGGCATGGCAAACTCAAACATCTTCTCAAAGATTGATCTCACCAAGGGTTATTGGCAAATTCCCATGGATGAAGATTCCATGCACATCACAGCTTTTGCCACTCCATTGGGTTTGTACGAGTGGGCATATCTTCCATTCGGTCTACAGAATGCACCGAGCACATTTATGCGCATGATGAGACAATTACTGCACAGGATTTCTAATGTTGCTACTTATATTGACGATATTTGTATCCATACTGCTGACATAGACACACACATTAAAATATTAAAACAAGTATTCCAGAGAATACAACAACATGGTCTTAAAGCGATACCGAGCAAGATCGAAATAGGGTTTATGGAAATACAATTTCTTGGTCATAGAATTTCAGATAGATTCCGCAAGACAGATCCACAGGTAGTCACCAAGATTTTAAACATTAAGGCACCTACCACAAAGAAAGAACTTAGGAGTCTGTTAGGTCTGATTAATTACTATCAGAAGTTCATTCCTAATTTTGCTGATATGACAGCAACATTTTCAGAACGGTTGAAGAAAGGTCAGCCTACAAAAATTATCTGGACAAATGATCATGACAAACTATTACAGCAGATCAAAACTCTTTTCAGCAGTTATCCTATTCTTAAACTTCCTGCTATAATGTAAATCGGGGTGATGAACATTTCCAATGCGGAACAGAGTAAATACAAACTTTGGCTCGTAACTGATAGCAGATTCGGAAGCCAACTGCAACAGAAAATGACTGAGTCCGACTCCTTGAACGTTTAAAAGTTCATACGCTGTTTAATTTTCACAGCGCACAGCTTTTTGCAACGAAACATGAAATCATTAATTACTTACAGTGTCTGTACTACCAGAGCGAGCAGTAAGATTAAATATATTAAGACTCATGATACGTTTTAAGCTGTCTTGACACAAAGATCAACATTGACAATATTCGTCCTTCCGGAGCCCTTCTGTCACTCCGTCCAAGTCTCCTTCCCGCCGCTTCACAAACATCGAGCTTTCCTTCGTTCGCTTGCCTGCTCGTTCCTGGCTGTTATGAATATCTTCTCCACAGACTGTCTCTCGTATTTGTGAATATAAATCCAGCCACGGGTGCGACGTTAAGCCAAACTACAGCCGACCTTGTTCCCAGATCAATATCTGCTGGCGTTCTCTAGCATCTCCCATGCAAGTCTGGTTTGTTGTCATGCCGTCTCCGTGTAACGTTTCTGTGTTGTCGCGTCGTCTCCTTCACTTCCATAGCCCTTCGGTTCTCGGATATTCTGTCTACTTAATTTACGTCATTAAGTCGCACTTGCTACTAGGCATTTACCACTTGTTCAAGTGTCAATGTTTTCAGTCCAGCTAGTTCTTGTCTTCGTCAGTACCACATCCCAAATGCCTCCATGCAATTTGCATCACCTTTCAGGAAAAATAGGAAAGTAGAGTACCCTTAGACACATGTTGAGACATATTAGTTATACGGTCTTCCCTTCTTGTCTTTCAACTGCTAATGGAGCAGGGGCACTCAACTCCCACATAGACTTGTTCATGATTGTCTGATTGTTGCAGCCTGTGGGATGATGTCCCACACCAACACTCCTGGGTCCCTTCCTATGACATGCATGGTCAGTCACAATATGACTGTTCTTTGGTTTCCTTATGGGCCCTGGTCAGTCACGAAATGTGGTGCTTGCCCCATATTTGTATAGACCAGTAGACATGGAGTGGTCAATGCCATGCTGGCTACCGACCCAGGACATTTCCTGGTGCCCATTTAAGGCTGAGGCGATCTGGAAGACCACTATACTACAGCAACTTCTAGAGGGAATATGGTGCTGGCAGTCATCTGGTAGCTGGGGAGTTTAACTGATAGCTGGGGGGATTAACTGGTAGCTGTGGAATATGGTGCTGGGAGCCATCTGGTAGCTGGAGAGATTAACTGGAAGCTGTGGAGATCATCAACTGGTAGCTGGGTAGATTAACTAGTAGCTGGGGAGATTGTCAATTGGTAGCTGGGGAGATTAACTGGTAGCTGGAGAGATTGTCATCTGGTAGCTGGGGAGATCATCAGCTGATAGCTGGGGAGATTAACTGGTAGGTGGGGAAATTGTCATCTGGTAGCTAAGGAAATTGTCATCTGGTAGCTGGGGAAATTGTCAACTGGTAGCTGGGGAAACTAAATGGTAGCTGGGGCGATTGTCAACTGGTAGGTGGGAGTGTTGTCAGCCAGCAGCCAAGTCCCCCAGATGCCACAAGCAGTCAGGAGTTGAAGTTTGCTTAGAAGACTGCTTGAATAATAAACTGCTGTGTCAGGCAGCTGCTTGCCATGTCATAGAATTCAGTTTCCCCAGTCCACATGCTTGATATGAACAATGCATATTTCAGTTTCCCCAGTACACATGCTTGATATGAACAATGCATATTTCAGTTTCCCCAGTACACATGTTTGATATGAACAATGCATATTTCAGTTTCCCCAGTACACATGTTTGATATGAACAATGTATATTTCAGTTTCCTCAGTACACATGTTTGATATGAACAATGCATATTTCAGTTTCCCCAGTACACATGTTTGATATGAACAATGCATATTTCAGTTTCCCCAGTACACATGTTTGATATGAACAATGCATATTTCAGTTTGCCCCAGTACACATGTTTGATATGAACAATGCATATTTCAGTTTCCCCAGTACACATGCTTGATATGAACAATGCATATTTCAGTTTCCCCAGTACACATGTTTGATATGAACAATGTATATTTCAGGTGCTGAGAACAGACATTGTAATAGATGTTGGTCACAGTCTAAACCCAGCCATTGACATTGGACAGATTGAGGGAGCTTTTGTTCAGGTGTGTCAATAACTACCCCAAGATTTACATTTTAGTATGTCTGCTTGTAGTGTTTTGATGCTGTTCAAGCATTATTTGCTGAATATTAAGAAATTATTTTTATCTGTTCTCTCTTCCGGCCGGCTGTTTGATAAAGGGCTTGCAGGCGCAGTTCCTAATTCCTCATACCACATGTTCAAAACATAGATGCAGGTGATTTGGCAGCAGACTGCCTTGCATTGGTTTTTATAAAGAATGGCATGAGAGCCCGGTCATTCAGAAAGCAATGGCAAACTACTGAACGTAAATTTGCCAAGAAATCATAAACAGCCACAAAAGGCTGTGGTTGACTGTGATGTCCTGTAAAGGATATGCAACTAATATAACTCCCTTTTCCTTGTGTCTACCTCTTCATTGTCTAACTCTTCACTATGTCTGACTCTTCACTATGTCTGACTCTTCATTATGTCTCCCTCTTCATATTGTATTTTTTTTTTTTTAGCATATCCTTTACAGGACTTAGCTGTCAACACCAGCATCTTTCAGCTGTATGTTGATCTCTTGGCAAGATTACGCTCAGTAGTTTGCCATTGCTTTCTGAGTGGCCGGCTCAGTATCCGCAAGTCACGAGCGGGGGTCGAACCGCCTCAGCTCTCGCTCCGCTACGAGACTGCGTGATAAACAGGATTACAGAGAGAAAAGAGAAAGTATCTTCCATAAATGTCTTATATATTCCTTGTGTTGCATTCTTCCTTTGTTTTCAGTCAAGTAGTTTAACTGCTTTGAAAGTGTGGGATACAATCACTCTAAAATGTTTTACTGCATTGAAAGTGCGGAATACATTCACTCTAAAGTGTATTGCTGCATTGAAAGTGTAGAATACATTCACTCTAAAGTGTTTTACTGCATTGAAAGTGTGGGATATATTCACTCTAAAGTGTTTTACTGCTTTGAAAGTGTGGGATACATTCACTCTAAAGTGTTTTACTGCCTTGAAAGTGTAGTTTGTTGCATTGTAAGTGTGGGATACATTCACTCTAAAGTGTTGCCTTATGGAAAGTCTGGGATATATTCAATCTAAAGTGGTTTGATATGGAAAGTATAGGATACATTCACACTAGAGTGTTTCCCTATGGAAAGTGTGAAAAACATTCACTCTAAAGTGTTTCACTATGGAAAGTGTTGGATACATTCACCCTAAAGTGTTTCACTATAGACAGTGTGGGATACATTCAATCTATAGTTTTTCGCTATGGAAAGTGTGGGATTCACTCTTAAGTGTTTTGCTATGGAAAGTGTGGGATACACTCAATCTAAAGTGTTTCACTATGGAAAGTGTGGGATACACTCAATCTAAAGTGTTTCACTATGGAAAGTGTGGGATACATTCATATTAGTGTTTTGCTATGGAAAGTGTGGAATACATTCACTCTAAAGTGGATTTGCTATGGAAATTGTAGGATACATTCACTCTAAAGTGTTTCACTATGGAAAGTGTGGAATACATTCACTGTAGAATGTTTTTCTATGGAAAGTGTGGGATACATTCAATCTAAAGTGTTTTACTTTGAAAAGTGTGGAATAAATTCACTCTACGTGTTGCACTATGGAAAGTGTGGGACACATTCAATCTAAAGTGTTTTCAATCTCAAGCGTAGTCCATACACACTATTTATTGTAGTAATGGACAAAATTTTGCGTGTGAATTAGCTTTCCCTATTTACAGTGTCCCTCACCATCAGGTGAACTCACTCTGACTTCAGAGGTACTTGTAATTTATGTCCCAAAGTCAAGTGTTTTACTGCTACGAGGATGTGATCTGAAACCACTGTTTGTAGGTCAGTATTGTCTCACTATGACGCCTCTACACATCTTGCCATCTCCAATGGCAGGTATCAGCTCAAGAACTGACACCTTTCGATGCCATGGCAAAAGGTTATCTCCCCTCTCTTTATGCCCATCTGTCCACTTGTCACAACCAGTCCCACCTGTTCTCTGCTCAGTATGGCCAAACAACTGCCTGTCTGATGTTCCCCGCTAAACTGTTATCATAACCTTTTTCACAATATTTAGATTCACAGCCACATTATATAAACTGAGCCACATTATATAAATTGGTTCTCTGTAATATGCAAGAATTTACAGGGTGTATTTTTAATGACTACCAGTGTTTGAAAATATTGCCAGTCAAAGTTTTGTATTTACATATTATGTTGCATGAACTTTACAGAGGGTGAATACAAAACTTGGACCGGCAATATTTTCAAACACTGTACAGTCATTAAAAATACACCCTATATTTTCTAAGCTCAACAGCCTGTGCTGGCATTGTACTTTCTGCTACAGCTCTATGACTAGCATCACGTGCCATGCTGATAAGCATGAGCAGTCATAGTTTACTATCTCACGTGATCATCAGTCTTGGATCAGCTCTTGTTCTTGTTCCGTTATGCCATGTGGCTCAACCATCCAGTTATTCTTTTGTCTGCGTCTGATTTCTTTTATCAATTTATGATTTTCATAATTTTTCTTGGACTCTTTTTTCCCCATCTACCCATGGTGTTTGCATTTTCCTCAGAAACGTTTCCACTGCCATTAGATGTTTTTCAGTTTGCTTGCTCATGTCCATGCTTTGCAGGCATACAGAAGTATATGTTAAGTATAGAACTTTATTAACAGAGTCAATGGTAAACATTTATCTAACCAGGGATATGGGATGTTGGTCCTGGAGCAGTACAAAGTGACAGGTGAAGGTAAACTTCTGACATCTGGACCTGGCAACTACAAGATCCCAGCCTTCTCCAACATCCCTCATGTATTTAATGTGACCTTGCTGAAAAACAAGGGCAACCCAAGGGCAGTCTACTCTTCTAAAGTAAGGGGCTTAATTCTGCATTTGTATTCCTGATTATAAATAAATTTTACAACTTTGTGATATCTGGCAAACCATGACCATCCACATCTATCGGCATGGCACAAGATGTTGGTTTTATCATGAATTTGAACTTTAGGATGTAGATTTGTCAGTGTAAATATGGCTGTTTACAAATACTTTCACGCAGGCTTTGAAAACTGTAATGGATGAAACAACTGGAAGGCAACAGTCACCCTAGCACAGGGGTGGGCAAACTACGGCTCGTGGGCAAACTACGGCCCGGCAACTGATATTATACGGCCCTCACGGGCATTCAGAAATAAAAATTTTTGATTTGTTTTTCAGTTATTTCGTTAAATTTTACAGAATTTCATGTACCGTAATGATTGTTTTAACATTTTTTATAAAATTTATAATTTTCTATTTTTGTAAACAGTCTTTGACCTTCGTAATGTAATGCTGAAATGCGAATTTATCTATTTTAATATAGAGAAATATTTATCGATATGTAAAAATTTAATACGGGTGATTTCATGAAAAACAGATATTTCTCCCATGAATAAAATGATTTATTTTGCAAGAAAATATTAAATTTTAAAGTTTTTTGCTGTTATAAATTATTTCCACATTTACAATGCTCAAATTAATTGTAGTAGTCTTGATATATTTCTGAAATTTATTCTGAGTTAACTCCTTGCTTTCCAAAAATTTTATTTTCACACAGCTGGAAATAGGTTTTGTTTCATTTGCTTTTTAAAGTTTTGTAAAATTCTAACTGTTAGAATTTTATTAAAACAATGAGTGCCACTAAAAAACACTAAGATTGAAGATTATTGCCGTGTTTTTAATGATTGGACAACCAAGTACTGTTTTATAAAAGTTGGTAGCAAATCAGTTTGCTTGTTGTATCTGAGTCAGTGGCTGTCTTCAAGGAGTACAATTTAGAAAGACATTATCAAACAAAACATTCTGATTTCGGATACAATTTAACAACCGAAGAGAGGGAATGGAAATGCCTGGAGTTGGTGAAAAATTTGGAGAAACAGCAAACTGTTTTCACTAAACAGTCTTCAATTCAAGATGAAATTTGGAGAAACAGCAAACTGTTTTCACTAAACAGTCTTCAATTCAAGATGCTGCAACAGAAGCTAATCATGTGCTGTCACACAGAATTGTAAAACAGAACAGCCCATTTTCTGGTGGCGAGTTCATCAAGGAATGTTTGCTAGATGCGGCAAACATAGTGTGTCCAGAACACACACCCAAAAAAAAAAAATTTGACAACATTACTTTATCAAGGAGAACTGTGGTCAGACGTGGTGAAAAGTGACAATTTGATGCAAAAACTTCAAGATGCAAGTAAACAATTATTGCGGTACTCTCTTGCATTGGATGAGAGTACCGATGTACATGACACTGCCCAATAATTATTTATACGTGGAATAAACACTTCTTTCAAACTTACTGAAGAGTTACTGAGTCTTGAGTCACTCGAAGACACAACCACAGGCCATGATATATTCAATGCTGTTACTAACTGTATTGAAAGAACTGGGTTGGTTTGGAACAAGATGGCAAGTGTTACAACTGACGGAGCACGTGTTTTGATTGGAAAAAATATAGGTCCGGTAAAGTTCATAAGTTATAAGAATAAAGCAGAATATCCTGACCACACATTATTACAGCATCACTGTGTGATTCATCAAGAAAGTCTGTGTAAAACTGTTTTGAATATCAAGCATGTTATTGACCCAGTTGTCAGTGTCATCAACCTCATCAGATCAAGAGGACTTAATCACAGACAGTTCAAGGCATTGCTTGACGATTTGGAAACTGAACATTCCGATGTCCTGTACCACACCAGTGTTCGATGGCTGAGTCTCGGCAAGATGTTGAGGAGAGTGTGGGACCTCAGAGAATAAATAGTGATGTTCCTAGAGATGAAGGGCAGTGAATGTGACTTTAATACTAACATTGTCATTTATGTTTGCCATTGAAATTGTGGAAAAGTTAAATGAACTAAATGTCAAACTTCAGGGCAATGATGTGTTTGCACATGAATTGTATGTACATGTAAAATCATTTCAGGCAAAACTCTCACTGTTCTGCAGACAAGCAAGTGAAAAAAGGTTTTGTCACTTTCCTTTGCTGAAACAAGAAACCATTTCTGGTGAAATGATTGAAAAGTACAAAGCCCAATTAGGTGCATTGACTGAAGAATTTAGATGGAGATTCCAAGAACTTAGAGCCACAGTTCAATATTCTCAGTTCCCCTTTTAGTGCAGAAGCTGATACAGCCACAGAGGACATACAGCTGGAGCTGCTTGACTTACAAGCAGATCATGACCTGAAAGAGAAATTCAAGTCAGATGGTTTGCTGGATCTGTATGGATCTTTATCAGAAGAGCCGGTCTCTCTGGCTGTGGGGTTACAACACTTTCTCTCTGTAATCCCGTTTATCACGCAGAGTCTCGCAGCGGAGCGAGATCTGAGGTGGTTCGACCCCCGCTCGTGACTTGCGGGATACTGAGCCGGCCGCTCAGAAAGCAATGGCAAACTACTGAGCGTAATCTTGCCAAGAGATCAACAGACAGCTGAAAGATGCTGCTGTTGACAGCTAAGTCCTGTAAAAGGATACGCAAAACATTTTTTATCAGAAGAATCATTTCCCTACTTGAAAAACTTTGCACCTAAACTTTTATCATTGTTTAGATCAACATAAACAAGCATTTTCTTGCTTGAATATCAACAAATCTAAGAACAGGTCTTTATTGTCGGACTGCAACTTGCATGCAAATTTCAACAAGTAAACTTGCTCCAGATGTCAAGAATATTGTCAGACATGGGACAACAGATACTCACACAAACCTCAGTCCGGTATGACATTACACTGATGTTGGACAATAGGATGTCTTCATCCGACATACAGGACTTCATGCTGGAGTTCACAGCCAGCGAACGTAAGCAAGCAAGCAAGAATATTGTCAAAAATATACATCTCATTAGAAATCAACAATTGTAGTGACAATGTAGTCCATTTGTGTCTAAATTAAAGCCATTGATAGATAATGTAAATAATTTATTATAATTAAAAAAATTGCAAAATCTTGTTAACAAATTAGTGAAAGTTTGTGTTCATATTGTAAAATATAATGTATCAGTGTATAATTAAAATAAAATTGCAATAATTAGTTATTTTTACTGTTTAATACCTATAAATAATTCATAATTACTTATTGTGATAGGTTGCTGTAAACAAAGTGCACATAATTTATATTCCCCCACCCTCACAATAGCTTTACATTTGTTAATGTGGCCCTACACACAAAATATTTGCTTACCCCTGACCTAGCAGATCCCAGCAGAACGGCACTGGCAACATAACCTGCTGAACAGTTTATCTTGTTTGCCATGTCTTCAGCTTTGTTACAGGTGTCTGAATGTCCTGTGTCCATGATGCTGGTAAACCCTTGCCTCTTCTTCATTGCCGTCCATAGAACAGAATGGCATTTTACAAGATGAAGGAAGCAGACTAGGATCTTCAGACTCAAGAGCAAAACCTGTTGAGGGAGCGAGCAGTTGTTTGTTTTGGTTTTGGGGAGGGAGAGAGAAATTGTCAGCCTGTCATCAGGCTCCATGGCGAAGGTGTTACAGGTGCGGTTCATGATCCTGCGTTCAAAACACAGCTGCGCGCGATTTGGCAGCAGATTGCGTTGTGTTGGTTTTTTTAATGAAATGGTATAGTTGCTGGTCGTTCAGAAAGCAATGGCAAGCTACTGAAGGTAAACTTGTCAAGAGATCACAATAGCAAAAAAGTGCTGGTGTTGACTGCAACGCCCTGTAGAGGATATGCAAACTAACATCAGGGTATGTGAAAACATCATCTTCCAAGCTGATACATTGGGAGATGTGAAGCATGATGGCCTGTGTCAGTTTTCAGGTAATCAGATGTGATAATAATCCCTTATTTGTATCACTGTTAGGTGTGATGTGGTTTGGAGTTGTCACTCATGGTAAGTGTGTGATGTGGTTTGGAGTTGTCACGCATGGTAGGGTGTGATGTGGTTTGGAGTTGTCATTCATGGTAAGTGTGTGATGTGGTTTGGAGTTGTCACGCATGGTAGGGTGTGATGTGGTTTGGAGGTGTCACTTATGGTAGGGTGTGATGTGGTTTGGAGTTGTCACTCATGGTAAGCGTATGATGTGGTTTAGAGTTGTCACTCATGGTAGGGTGTGATGTGGTTTGGAGTTGTCACTCATGGTAAGCGTGTGATATGATGTAGTTGTCACTCATGGTAAGGTTTAGAGTTGTCACTTATGGTAGGGTGTGATGTGGTTTAGAGTTGTCACTCATGGTAGAGTGTGATGTGGTTTAGAGCTGTCACTCATGGAAGGATGGTCAACCATGGAAATACTGAATGTTATACTTCTCCATAGCACAAAGTCTGGGCTGAATTGTAGAGACCATGTGTTGCCCATGCAGCATGATCCCTCTCTCGGCCTGCCTAGTTGACTCCAAAGGAAAGGTCACACCAAAAAGCTGCCAGATCAGTAAAACAGTGCTATTTCCATACAATGTGCTGTATCAATGCAGAAGTGAATGTTTATCCTAAATACTCTTTATTCAGGGAATAGGAGAGCCACCACAATGTCTGGCTATTTCTGCCTTCCTGGCAATCAAGTCTGCCATCTCTGCAGCACGAGCTGACACTGGATATTCTGGCTATTTCCAGTTGGACTCACCAGCCAGCCCAGACAGAATCCGCATGTCCTGTATTGACCAGTTCTCACAGAAGGTACTTGTCAAGATGCTATTTAGTTGATTCACTAACTGAACTAGAATTCAGAATATAACAGATATGGCCATATGTCCCTCACGGATGTTCCAGTGTTAAAGAAGTAGTTAGATTCTGCAGATGGCCGTGAAGTGTTGGACCTGTACATGAGGTTGGGTTCTCTTACTCCCCACCAATCCTTAAAATTATCAGTCCCCTTTTTATGAAGATGTGTTGACCCCAGAGATTGACTCTTTCAGACCATCATGTTGGTCGATATGTACATGTCAGGATGCCACTGTAGCTTGTTACATAATATGCTGAGACACTGGCAAAGGAAGCTAGAAAACTACCGCACAGTATAATATATGAGGACAAGAGATGCATTAAAGTACCTCAACCTTCTAGGAATGACAGCCTCTAGGCCACTAGAAAGATGATGCATGTTACCAACTTCATTGAAGTGAACAAGTAGCAGTTCAGAGAGCTTGCACATGACATCATCATCATTAAGTGTCCTGCCAGCTGGTGTAGGCGTTCATGGCTCTCTTACAGATCTCGGTCTTTGGTGTTCTGGATCAACTCTGCTGAAGTTATTCCTCTATCTCACTGTCTCAATCCATCCAGCATCATTTCTCTCGGTCTGCCTCTGCCTCTCTTCCCCTCGATCTTTCCAGTTGTCATGATGTTCTCCAGTGTCTCTCATCACATGACCAAAGAAAGCTGTTTGTCTCTTTCTTACTGTTGTATATAGTGTTCGTTTCATTAGCCTCTTTCAGGCAATCGTTGTTAGTTACTCTGGCAGTCCACAGAAGTTGCAACATTTGTCTCAAAAACCACATCTCTGTTGCTTCTACATTCTTCCTAATTTGTTCATTTACATTCCAAGATTCACTGCCATACAGCAAAACTGGTTCTATATAGCATTTCAGCACTTTTTCAGTGACAGTGACTTATTGTATAAGATACTCTTCATTTTCTGAAATGCGGCTTTTGCCTGCCCTATTCTGCTCTAATCTCTGTTGTACATCTTCCATCTGATGTTATAAATGCCACTTGGTATTTAAAATTATCCACTTGGTTAAGAATTTTCCTTTCTATTTCTATGTCACATTTTGGTGTCACCATTTTCTTTGATATCATCATTGTTGCACATGACATAGCAAGCTGAAATATTACATGTATACTAAATATATTGATGAATGTCACTAGAACTGGTTTTAAAAAAAAGACAGGTAAACATTTGCTACTGGAGTGTCCAACATATGAAGTCATTTTGACCTACACCTGTTCCATTGAATGCACCAACCAGCTCTAGCTGACATCTGCTTCTTTGAAATATAGTTATGTTGATGTCTGCACATGTCTAAAGAAGACATTTCTGTACACAGAATGTAGGTCTACGTTATCTCTGGATGTAAGCTTATGACTGCAGCCGTAACAAGTGATGTGTAAACTCCAGGCTAACTCCTCAGGACCCTGGGTTCGAGTCTGTTGATAGTGAAGTATCCAGAATCCCCCTGAGGGCGACATGACCACCTTGGCCCAGCCAATCTGTGTTTGCTGAATGACCACCTGGTGACATCACAAAATGCCTCTTTGCAGATGTGAAGTTCCAGAACTGATCTTGTGCATACCACCACCATATTATGTTTGAAGAACTGGAAACTCAATAGTTTTTGGGTGCTTGTTCAAGGAATATGCAGTCACATTGCCCAGACACCCTGTGAATCTCACATTTATCAAGTCCCTCCATCTAGTTTCAACTTTTTCACATAACATCTATAAATCCATCTATCCCAGAGTCTTATCTCACGCCATCCATCCAATCTCCACATAATCATCAATCTAAACACATTACAATCCAGTCTCGACAAATTTCTTATACTCCCACATGTTCATGTATTTATTATCCAGAAACCATGCAACATATCGTGGTTGAAAGCAGATCCAGCACATTTCCCCACTTAACCTCACTGACATACATATGGCATCTTCTGTTATCAAGATTTCACACCTCATTGTCATACATTTAGCATCTTCTGTTATCAGATTTAACTCCTTGCTGACATACATTTAGCATCTTCAGTTATCAGATTTTACTGACACATTTAGCATCTTCTGTTATCAGATTTCACTGACTCCCATTCATTCTCTAGTTCTTAACAGATGAAGAGCAAGACAACGCGAAACCATGGTATGTCAAGCTGTAACTGGGTGTGCACATCGAAACCAGAGGTTTATCACAGGCTATGTGAAAACAATCAAATTTTTCATTCTTACTGCTTATACTATGTGATACTACTGTCCATTATTATTGCTAATATTGCCTATTGATCATTCTTATTGCCTCTACTTCGTGTCATACTTTGCATTAATAATTTTTTTTAAAATGCTAACATTAGATATATTAGATACTTCTATCATATTTGTATTGCCTATCATCACGTATATTCTTGTCTATATTATAGTGTTAGTAGCATAGCCTTTACAAGATGTCAGGTCAACCCTAGCATTTTTAGACTGAGATGAGAAATTCTAGTTGCCTATATGAGCTACTTCTATCCTTCTTGTTGCCTAAATTAAATGCTATGAGCTACTTCTATAATTCTTGTTGCCTATATTAATAGATATTTCTATAATTCTTGTTGCCTATATTAATAGATATTTCTATCACTCTAGTTGCATATATCATTCTTACTGCCTATATTATATGCTATGAGGTACTTCTATAATTCTTAATGCCTATATTAGATTATCTTCTTTTGCGTTCATCCCAAGTGTTTTTTCAGACATAACTGTGTTGTACCTGTTTACTTGAGCCTTTAGGCTGACACATTCGACTTATGCCGGCATTTGTTGACCGGGTTAGCCTTCCCAGGTCTTCTATCATTCTTCTTGCCTATATTAATAGATACTTCTATCACTCTAGTTGCACATATCATTCTTACTGCCAATATTTTATGAGATATGTCTATCATTCTAGATACTATGGGGTGCTTCTATCATTCTTGTTGCCTATATTAGATGCTTATGAGATACGTCTATCATTCTAGTTGCCTATAGTAGATACTTCTATCATTCTAGTTGCATATATTAGATACTTTATCATCATTTATTCTAGTTGCCTATAATCTTCTTCTTCTTCTTCGTTCATCCGGAGTTTTTTTCGGACGTGATTGCATTGTGCCTGTTTACAGCAGAGCTGCGTTCTTGCGCCGTTAGGCCGACACATCCGACTTCTGCGGGCATTTGTTGACCGGGTTAACCTTCCCGGTTCCTATAATCTCATTGCCATTATGACATACTTGTATCATTTTAGTTGCCTATATTAGATGCTATGGGATACTTCTATCATTCTTGTTGCCTATATTAGATACTACTATCATTCTTGTTGCATATATTAGATACTTCCATCATTCTCATTGCCAGTATGAGATACTTGTATCGTTATACTTTTATCATTCTAGTTGCTATGAGATACTTCTTTATTCTTGTTGTCTATATCATTCTTCAACGGCTTCGGGCGGAAGAGCGCAATTGGAAGGGTACAAGCCTTACCCTGGTGCGAGGAAATGCAACCTAAAGACAAAGTGTCATGGCAGGGCAGACCAGGCCCTAAGCCTTGGTTGGCGGCTGGTTTAAGATCGAAGCTCCGACAGGTGGACAATTAGAGCATTGCTTTGCTGATCCGGCAGCTTCTGCAGCTTGTCTTGTTCCAGATGTAGAGGTCTTACCTTTCCTCTGGAGTGAACTAGGCAGGCCAAGAGAGGGATCATGCTGCATGGGCAACACATGATCTCTATATTTTAGCCCAGGCTTTGTGCTATGGAGAGGCAATAACTCCATCCCTTACAGACTATCGTTTGTTAAGACGGCAAGGTGCTAATGATATCATTCTTAGTGCCTAAATTGTTGCTTATATAGTTAGATATTTCTATCTTTCTTTTTCTAAATGAGATGCTTCTCTATCAATTCTTATTACCTACAAGATACCATTCATGTTGCCAATATTAGATATGATATACTTCCATCATACTTGTTGCCTACATGAGATACATACATACATACTTCTATCATTTTAGTTGCCTATATTAGTTGCTATGAGATACTTCTATCATTCTGTTTTAATTTGAAAATTTCTCACTGCAAGAAGAATGATTGTCTTCTATTAAATATTTTTCCACCTCCCAAAAGTATGTTTGTGGTTTTTGTTTGTATTAATTAAAATAAAACAAACACCTAAATGAAGGAAACAAAAGGCCCCAGTACATATCCAGATGTGTGTAGATTCCCCCCAGGTACTGCAACATACCAGGATGTAATCATCCCCTGCCCCAAACACTGCAAGATATCAATCCCTCCCCCCTCCAATAAAACATTCAGATTTAATCACCCCCCAATGGTACAACTAATCCAGATGTAATTACCATCTCCCTCCCCCCCCCCCCCCAAACCCCAAATAGTAAAACTAATCCAAATGCAATCACACAACCCCCCCCCCCCCTTACATATGTAATCATGCCTCATGATACAAGTAATCCAGATCAGATGTAATCACACCCCCATCCCCAAATGGTACAACTAATCCAGATGTAATCATTCCCCCTCCCCCAAATGGTACAACTAATCCAGATGTATTCATCCCCTACATGATACTACTAATCTAGATGTAATCATCCCCCCTGGGTACAACTAATCCAGGTGTAATCACCCCCAACACACACATGGTACAACTAATCCAGATGTAATCATTACCCCACATGGTACAACTAATCCAGATGTGAGTGCTTCCTTCTGTCCTCCATTTCTTTCCCAAATTCCTATTCTAGCTCTCACTCAACATCCACAAAGTGCATTATCTTTTATTCTCTCTCCTT
This sequence comes from Cepaea nemoralis, assembly GCA_014155875.1. Lineage (NCBI taxonomy): Eukaryota > Metazoa > Mollusca > Gastropoda > Stylommatophora > Helicidae > Cepaea > Cepaea nemoralis. Next base: position 199,336 of record JACEFZ010020011.1, on the reverse strand, counting down.
TCACTCACACATGGTACAACTAATCCAGATGTAATCATTCCCCCCATTTAAGTGGCACCTTACAGTCTTGACAGACCAAAGTATGTGAGTTGGAATTTGAACAAAATTCCATCACAATGCCTAGGCAGAGCTTTAGAGAACATGTGGTGCCCAAATGACATGTTCCCTCCCTTGGCCTTGCCCTGTCTGGTCCAGAGGAATGGGTAACTAATACGTCTGGGACAGGGTAGGCTGCAGATGCTGGCGGCTCAGCGTCAAACCTCCGAGACCTCGCCTCCATGAGCAGGTGGCGAGTGGTGGCAGACCCTGGCACCCAAGGGACCCGACTTAGAGGTGTTCAGCCAAGTCCCACAGGTGAGGGCCTCGTACACACCTGGACCATAGGACGCGTACATCTGTCAATCACAAGTGTCCAGACCTGTGTAAAGCGTGTACTACCGTCAGACTCCCCACCTGACTTTTGCGGATCCCACGACCACTGGGAATAGGCCTGCCGGAGATATTGCTTATCTGTTGCGAGCAAATCTCCCATCCTGCCACTGTGCGGATCTCGCGACCAGCGAGAATAGGCCCCAGGGGATATTGCTCATCTGCTGCGGGCAAATCTCCACTGAATAAGTAAAGAAACGATAAAAGTAGTGGTATTTCAATTGCGCTTGCGCACCCACCTATGCTACACCCTTCATGTGTCTTCACAAAATCGGACTAGAGTCAAGCTCACATTCTCCCCATATGGTACAACTAATTCAGATATAATGAGTGCTTCCTTCTGTCTTCCCTTTCTTTCCCCAATTTCTATGCTCTCTCGCTCGCTCTCTCTCTCGCAACATCCACAAAGTGAATTCTCTTTTATTCTCTCTTCTCTCACACACCCACCTTTCAATCAGACATAATATATACATCAATCCTCTTAAATAGAGTGTCTATATAATTAAAAGCAGCAGGCCATAAGTCTTTACCCTGAAAATGCAGGAAATATCACAGAGGACTTAAATATGTATTGTCATTTCTTTTTAATACTGCCACACTTAGTTTGACACTCATGCCATCTCTGCTTAACCTTGAGAATAAATTTTCACCTCAAAATTTGTGAACTAAATCAGTTATCATGAGCCAGTATGACCTAATCACGAACAAAATGATTTCTCACATCTTAAGAAATATCTCAAAGGAAAAGAAAGTCTGAATGAGTCAAATCAGGAGAATGGGGTTGTTGTGAAAGAATCAACATTCACATCCTTGGCTGCATAAGCTGTGCTTTGTGAATGTGCGCTTTGTCTTGAAGAATTTTAAAATTCAAATCCTTGGCTGCTAGCTTCCCACCCCAAGCTTTGTGAGTGAGTGCTTTGTCTTACAAAGCAGATTCTGAGAGTTTGCTATCCCTTATTGTCTGGTCAGGTCTTCTGTTAGAGCAATGAAGGTAGATGATCATCAATAGGCAGGACACATCTGGCATCCCAAATATGTCAGCATCCTTTTTTCAGCATATTTCTGCGTTATCAGCTTTTCTGAGCAACCGTCGACAGCAATTTATTCTCATTTGCTTCTGTTCATATAACAGGTGCGGAACTCAGTGGGCACATATCTTTGTTATGTTAAGTCTAGTACATCAAATTCTTTTAACTCTTTTTTTCACTTAGTTTTACTGTACCAGCTATCTCTGCAACTGTCATTTTCCCCATCCTGGTCAATGATTTTCTTAAATCTTGCTCCATTTCCACCGTGGCACTCTGAGGATGGCCTCTCAGATCTTTGCAGATCAGCAACATGAGGGCAGGCACGCTTAAAATTATCTACATCAGTTTTACTAAAGCTTACAAGGACAAAATTCAAAACACTGGTTCCATCTCCATTTGTCTTCCCTGTAATATCAGGAATTGTATCATAGCTCTGGCCACTGACTTCTCTACTGTTCTGACAAATTGTTAATGCAGCAGTGATTAGAGAATGTTGAACCGTGCATCACAGCAGTGATTAGAGAATGTTGAACCGTGCATCACAGCAGTGATTAGAGAATGTTGAACCGTGCATCACAGCAGTGATTAGAGAATGTTGAACCGTGCATCACAGCAGTGATTAGAGAATGTTGAACCGTGCATCACAGCAGTGATTAGAGAATGTTGAACCGTGCATCACAGCAGGCAAACCCTTTCTCTACTGTTCTGACAAATTGTTAATGCAGCAGTGATTAGAGAATGTTGAACCGTGCATCACAGCAGTGATTAGAGAATGTTGAACCGTGCATCACAGCAGTGATTAGAGAATGTTGAACCGTGCATCACAGCAGTGATTAGAGAATGTTGAACCGTGCATCACAGCAGTGATTAGAGAATGTTGAACCGTGCATCACAGCAGTGATTAGAGAATGTTGAACCGTGCATCACAGCAGTGATTAGAGAATGTTGAACCGTGCATCACAGCAGTGATTAGAGAATGTTGAACCGTGCATCACAGCAGTGATTAGAGAATGTTGAATCGTGCATCACAGCAGTGATTAGAGAATGTTGAACCGTGCATCACAGCAGTGATTAGAGAATGTTTAACCGTGCATCACAGCAGTGATTAGAGAATGTTGAACCGTGCATCACAGCAGTGATTAGAGAATGTTGAACCGTGCATCACAGCAGTGATTAGAGAATGTTGAACCGTGCATCACAGCAGTGATTAGAGAATGTTGAACCGTGCATCACAGCAGGCAAACCCTTTCTCTACTGTTCTGACAAATTGTTAATGCAGCAGTGATTAGAGAATGTTGAACCGTGCATCACAGCAGGCAAACCCTTTCTCTACTGTTCTGGCAAATTGTTAATGCAGCAGTGATTAGAGAATGTTGAACCGTGCATCACAGCAGTGATTAGAGAATGTTGAACCGTGCATCACAGCAGTGATTAGAGAATGTTGAACCGTGCATCACAGCAGGGAAACCCTTTCTATAACCAAATACATACTTCTCATGTTCAATGTAAACAAGAAGCACTTTGAATGTGCCTGTTTCAACTTCCCCCTCTTACAACCTCATCGTCAGGGTAAAGACATGGGCAGCCCCTTGTACAGGGTGTATTTTTAATGACTGTGGGGTTTTTGAAAATATTGCTGTTCCAAGTTTTGTATTTACCTTTTATGTTGCATGACTTCACAGAGTATAATTTACCCACACAATAATACTATGACATTTCTTCTTTCAAGTGGAGTGCATCACACCCAGTTATAACCTCAAAGGTCAGTGTGTCTGACTTCATGCATTTGTGTCAGGTCTGCTTCCTCTAGACCAGTGGTTCTCAACCTTTTTTGGCCCGATCCCCCCTTCACATTTTTAGGACGTCATTCCCCCCCCCCCTCCACCATATTTTTAGAACATCATTCCCCTACACCCCCTTTTTTTCGTATTTCCTCCCTAAAATGTTCCCCTGTCCCTACACAGTATACGTAATAATTGAAGCTAAATTTAATAGCACATACTAAAACATGTCTAGACATCTACATAAAACGTGATTTGTGGATTTACTTACGTTATAAAAATGAATTTAAGAAGGGTAATACGTACAGAACCGTAAAGTATGAAGTGAAAAACAATATCAAGTAATCGGTTCTTGTATAACGCAATTTAGAAATAATCTTAATTTCCCCCCCCCCCCCCCCCCCCTGGAAACCCTAAAATTCCCTCCTGGGGGGGAAAGTCCCCACCGGTTGAGAACCACTGCTCTAGACAGATTCCCTACTCAAGATAACACACAGGCTCTATCTAACCATAGGTAGATTGTCTTGTCTTTCTAACAATTGTACAGGGCAGAAGCGTTATGGTCTACTCTTTGCAATTTTCAACTGCGATGATATGCACATGGTACCAATGTTTTTTCACCATTATTTGAGAAGGCTAATGGAGAAATCTGGGGAGGGGGGCAGCTATTATTTACCAATGGTTCTTGGGAAAATGCCTGGCCCTACATTGGGACCAAACCCTGTAGTTAATGAGCCTGAGGCTGACCCCACAACCTCTCAACCACAGCTCCCCCATAATGGCATTTCAGTGACAGACATGACAAGATGCCTCTCTGATTTCACCAAACATTATTTTTGCAAGGGTGTGTTGTTGAATTCACTGTTAACATTGTTAGGATCTGCTATACATTCATTTCTTCAAGTCATCTTCACCATGGGCTAAACAAGTGCATTCAGTAAATGCAGTCTTTCTCTACTTACACAATGTACATATGATGATTAATGCTGTACATAGTTTGCTGATGGTGCTGATATGGTCTATAGGTGTCTGCAATGATGGTGTTGTCCTGGTCAATGGATGTCTACAATGATAGTGCTCTACTGGTCAATGGATGTCTACAATGATAGTGCTCTACTGGTCAATGGATGTCTACAATGATAGTGCTCTACTGGTCAATGGATGTCTACATTGATAGTGCTCTACTGGTCAATGGATGTCTACAATGATGGTTCTGTTCTGATCTATAGATGTTTACAATGATGGTTCTGTTATGGTCTATAGATGTTTACTATGATGGTGCTGTCCTGGTCGGTCTATAGATATTTACATTGATGGTGCTGTTCTGGTCAATGGATGTCTACAATGATGGTGCTGTCCTGGTCAATGGATGTCTACAATGATGGTGCTGTCCTGGTCAATGGATGTCTACAATGATAGTGATGTATTGGTCAATGGATGTCTACAATGATGGTGCTGTCCTGGTCAATGGATGTTTACAAAGGTGATGATAATGGTGACTTGGTGAATGTATATCTACAATGTTTACCTGGCAAATGGATGCTGATGGTGACCACCAAATAAATGGCTGCCAACAAAGGTGATGATGTTACATTCACAACAACATATACAGCAACTCTATAATACTCTACTCAGCTGGGTCCCTGGAGGACAGTGTGAGCATAGTCCACAAGATGGGTCGAGCAAGTAATGTACGTTTGTCCTCCGACATAGCTGTCTGCACTGACTGGTGGCGAGAAGAGTGACAAGGCCCCATCCAACATGTCCCTGCCCATGTCAGCTGACCCAGCACCCATCTCATTGGCAGACACCATCAGGCTATGGTTTCCTATGACCATAAGAGGCTCCTCTTTACACTCCACATCCGCCAATCCGTTTCTGTCAGCCACAGAAACATCCAACATCCCACCTGCTCCACTCATCATGACTAGGCTCCCATGTGAAGACATCAAAGTCCTGCTTTCAGATCCACCGGCATCTGTCCTGTATTCAGCTTTGACATCTTGCACTCTCTCACCGAGGATATTTCCACCCTCGGTGACCGTGATGTAGTCACCTGATATCGTGATGTTCCCCTGACCCAAGCCTTCATTCCGCATATGGCCTTGACGGGAGGTCAAGGTAGCATTGGCACCAGAGCTGGCTAGTATCTGCTTTCCTGTACAATCTGACACATTGAATGGCCTGGCTTCTATTATAGCGATGGGCTGGATTCCCATTTCTTGAGGATTACTAGCAAAGATCTGAGCCCCGGCTACAGCTGGAATAAAGGCAGTCTGGATCATGGGACTGCTGCCATCAACAGACTCAGTCAAATGAACAACGTAGTGATCCACTAGCTCACCCCCTGGACCTAAGCTGATATGTTGGACGTGGGTTCCCAAAGAATTCCCAATACTGTCATCTTTCCCTTCTTCTAATCCAGAAATACGAACACTCATGGCGCCAGTGCTATCAATGTCAATGATTCCTGAAGTCTTGCCTGAAGAAATGACAGGCAAAGCTTTGACCACTTCCACTGAGACAGTAGCTGGTTCCTGGTCTCGGTTATCGTCGTTTACACCAGATACATCAGTCAGGGCATCTGCTGTGTTCTGTTGCTGCATTTCCTGTTTAACTGAAAGATGTGCAGCCATTTGTGAGGGAAACTGTAAAATTTTCCCTTTAGTCCGTGTCCGTGAAGGATACTGTTTGCCTCGACTTTTAGAGACAGAATCTGGCACAATGCTGATCATCCTTTTCCTAGGCCGGCCAATCTTTCGCCGATTCCGTGGCCTAAACTGTTGCTCGGCACCAGATCTGGACAGCTGACACTTGTGTTCATGAAAGAGTTTGGGTCTAAAGAAGCCTTTGCCACACTTCTCACATCGGAATCTGTAGTCAAGATTATGCCCCCTCTCATGCTCCAAGAGGTGGGGTCTGCGAGAGAAGCCCTTGTTGCAGACTGAACACTTGTAGGGCTTGATTCCACTGTGGGTGATGATGTGGGCTTTCAGCTTGTCTGGTCTGTTGAACTCCTTAGTGCAGCCTGAAAGTCAGAACACAACATTTGAGTATAATCTGAAGTCAATACACACAATCTGGCAATGTACTTAGATCAAACAATGATTTTAATTCAGCCTAGTTGTCAATGAAAATCAATTGATGATGCAATGACAAAAACCAGGTATGAAAACATGTTAAACAAAGCTAAACAACAATGATTTATAAATTAAAAGAAATGGGCTCTGTCAAATAAAGAATTGAACTTTTGGAAACTTTTTGTAACGCAGCAAAATGGTAAATGACCTGATTGTTACCAGGGGCGCTTGGTGGAAACAAAGAAGAGTAACACAGCAACCAATGATGTGGTTGAAACAAGAAAAAAAGAGTGTTGAAGTGTTACGTAGAAACTGTATTTTTGTATGGATGTGAAGCGTGGACAATGAGCAGACAGGCTGAAAAACATCTGATGGCTGAAAAACATCTGATGGCTGTGAAAATGTGGTTTCTGAGGAAAATGCAAAGAATACCATGGACAGACAGAAAAACCAATGAACAAGTCCTTCAAGAAACAAATGAAGATCGTAACCTGATTAGAGACATTAGACATAGACAGTCACAATATTTTTAGAAGAAATGAATTGGAGAACTTGGTGACAACTGGCAAGATCGAAGGGAAGATACCAAGGGGAAGACCGAGAAGTAAATATGTGGATGGCTTGGTCGAGACAGAAACACGGAACTGATCCATGATTCTGGTGATCAAGAGAGATGGCAAAGCATGACCGCCCACGCTTTTCGGCATGGCACATGATGGATGGATGAATCAATGATGCATGTCATAAGAGACCAGCAAGAAAGGTTGTACTTGTAGTTTGCCACCCCATCCTGTACCAACCAACCATGAAAACCTATGATAGTCTAACTAGACACTACCTTGCCTATAACCCTTTTTTTTTGCATATCCTTTACAGGACATCGCTGTCAACACCAGCATTTTACTGCTGTTGTTGATTTCTTGGCAGTTTGCCATTGCTTTCTGAGCGGCCGGCTCACATATCCCGCAAGTCACCAATGTGGCGAGAACTGCTACCTACGTGGATAAACGAGATTACAGAGAAATTCGTTTCACACCTAGGCCAGGGAGACTGGCCTATAATCCTTAGGGCCAACCAAACAGAGGGAGACCTAAAACCACAGAGATTAAGATGAATAATATGGACAAAACACGTAGAGAGGTGAAAGAGGCAGCAAAGGATAGAACCACTTGGCACATAATGGTTGATGGCCTCAGCTCCAATGGCTGATCAAGTTCATGAGAAGACAAAAGTGGCACATTTAGACTTCATGGAAAACATGTTAAACAGATGTTCGTAAATTCTCACACCAAGAAAATATTTTAAATATTCATTCAACTAACAAGTAAATTTGTACTTCAAAACACCTTTTTAAATCTACTAAACAGTAAATTTTTACTTATGAATACCTTTTCATACCTTCAATTATACAATAAATTTATACTTCAGAAAACCTTCTTAATCCTTCAATTGAACGGTAAATTTGTACTTTCCAAAACTTGTTTAAACCTTCAACAGTAAATTTGTACTTCAGAAAACCTTTTTAAACCAACTTTTTGTTTGTTTGTTCGCATATCCTTTATAGGACATCGCTGTCAACATCAGCATCTTTCAGCTGATTGTTGATTTCTTGGCAAGATTACGCTCAGTAGTTTGCCATTGCTTTCTGAGCGACCGGCTCACATACCCCATTAAGTTACCGGCACGGAGAGAACCGCTACCGATTCTCCCACACGTCACTCACGAGAGTATACAAGATTACGGAGAAAGTCGTGTAACCCTTAGACAAGGGAGACTTTTAAACCAACTAAATGGTAAATTTTACTCTTGGAAGACTTTAAACAGGTAAATGCCAAATTTGTATTTGCAGAAATCCTTTCAAACAAGATTATGTTTATATTTAAACCAAAGGTAAAGTAATAATTGAATAGTTGGACACTGAACCCCCATGTGGATGAAACAGGTTCGTGTCAAAGTAATAACATACAGGACACTTTTACACTACTTGAGATGCATTTGGTAAATGACGCTAGCCAAATAATGTTAGTGACAAACTGGCACATCACTGATGGCTTTTCAGTAGGCTTCGTTTGGAATGCAGCACTGTGTGGCTGTATTGCTCCCCATGTCTTCTCTGACTCAAATCTGGTATCTTTCACTGGTATTTTCAGCTTGGGCAACAGCCAAACACTGCAAAGGGCCATGTCAGGAGGGTAGGGAGTCTGACCAACCAGAGGGATATTGTGTCTGGCCAAGAAAGTCTCAATCAGGTGTGAAGGATGGGCGGGTGCATTATGACAAAACTGTACACACAGAGATGAGTAATATAGGGAGTGAGCTGAATGAGATAGCAAAAGTTAGCATTTGATTTGAACTAGGTTTGTGGGGAGGGGGACGACATTCCTTCATTTTGAAAACACAGTCAGTCCATACATATGCTACTACTATCGGTGCACCGGACTGATTTTTGTGTGCGGATAAGCTTTCCCTATTGCTAGTGTACATGACCATCAGGCGACCCCACTCCGACTTCTGAGGTACTTGTAATTTATGTCCCCAAGTCAAGGATGAGAAGTCATTATCATGGTCCAACTGACCTCAGCATCAGCACACCAGTTGTTTAAGAGAGAATGCTCTTATCTATTCAGCCGTACTGACCTCCAGAACAGTGGTTCTCAGCTTTTTGGCCCATGCACCCTTTCACCACATGTCAGAATGTCATTCCCCCCTTTCCAGCGAACAAATGAAGAATAACACCCCCCCCCCCCCCTCCACTGGTTGAAAACTACTGTCCTAGAAGGACCATTTTGTATTGAAGAGGGATGACAAACCTAACCTCCAAACTGTCATTCTAAAGTAAAAAATACTGACTGAAATGTGCAAATATAGCAGACTAGACATAAACACACACTATGTAACAAAACATGTCCTACAAAGAGGAAGGAAATTCAACTGTACCTGCAATAGTCCTGAAGGGACATCGGTACTTCTTGACTGAGTCATGTATGGTCATGTGTCGTTTGAGCTTGTCCTTGCGGTTGAATGCTGCCTGGCAGATCTCACAAGCAAAAGGAGTTTCCCCGGTGTGGATCAGTACGTGAGACTTGAGGTAGTGCTCAGTTTTGAAGCGTTTCTTGCACTGAGGGCACTCAAACTGACCTGCACCAGGAACACACAATATGACAGTTATGTTAGGTCCAGGTTTGCATGCGGTATATACTGCTATTGAGATGAGAAGTATTCAGGTCTTTACATAAGCCATGGCATAAAAAGCCCTTTCCTCGCCTTTTTCCCCAATCAAATTCTGAAAATAAACCAATACCCTTCTTCTCTGATCGCCGCTTGGTTGATCATACCTGTCAGGTGAGTGATGATGAGCTGGACCATCCCTAGATCCAATCAGCTGGCAGTCTGGATTCAGTGGGCCAATATAGCTTTCTAAACTCAACTCTACATAGGACAATGGTGTAGAACATTCTCAGCAGCTTATCTACCTCACACCTGCACTGTGGTGAAGCAGTCAGATGAAGCCTGTGCATGTGATTACTCAGCCTGCTTATGTTTGTGCTGAGGCAAAGAATGGCAACAGGCAAACATTACTGGCAGTGCAGCAGGCATTGTTATGATGACCTTCTCCCTCTCTAGCTAGCCCAATCCAATCCAATATGTAGAAAACAAGTATTCTGGCCCTGTTCAACTGTCTGTCTGTCTGTTGACCTGTTATTATTGGGGCCCTTATGCAACTGCTTGCGAAATTATAGTTGCTTTTTTGCTTCTTAATTTCTGGCTTGGTGTTGTTTTCTTCTTTATTGCTGCTTAACAAGTCTGGTCAGGTTCATGCACCTCTAAGGCTTAGAGTTGTCAGGTTCCTGCCCCATCTCATGGTGTTCTCCTTTCAGGGAATGCTTCATCGGTAACTGGCCATCTACCAATTGTCTTTTGTCCACCTTTGTCTAATTTCTTTATTCATTCATTCATTCAGCAGCATGTCCTTTGCAGAACCTCGCTCCCATAACAACCTTCAAGAAAACCTCTCGATCATAAGCAAGATGTCCCACTGTCGATACACCTATATGGAGATCATCCGCCATCTCCTGCACCCATCTTCTCTTTGGCCTTCCTCTTTTCCCAGGCATATACCCCTCCATTATTGTTCTCTCCAAACTTTCTTGACATTTCAAGTGACCAAAATATTTCGATTTTCTTTGTTTTATCATCTTTAATAGCCAACCTTCTTCAATATTCAGCTCTTGAAATTGGATGCATTTGTTCTTTTCTTTACCCAAGATATTCTTAGAACTCGTCTCTACCATTTATATTCAACGCTGTTCAGCTTGTTTAATAAGTGTCCAGGTCTCACAGGCGTATGTTGCAATGGGAAAGATGCATGCTCTTAAAAATCTAATTTTTGTAGTTCTGTCTGTCCCACTCCATAATTTATTCAGTTGTTTTAGTTTTTGAAGAACAATAGATAGTCGTCATTTAATTTCTTTCATTGCGTCACCGTTGGTAATCAATGACCCAAGATATTCAATATTTCCACCACCTCCAAATTTTCCTTATTAACATATATTTCTTTCTCCATAGTGGTTTTATCTGTATGCATCATCTTTGTTTTTGCTATGTTAAGATATAAGTTGTGATTTTCATTATTCAATTGGGTTGAGGCTATTAGGTTTTCTATACCATTCTGTGTTGTGGATAGCATACTGTATCATCAGCATAATGCATTTCTTTATTACTACTGTATATTTGATAGTGCAATTTCTTTGATTATCTATAGTACTTTGAAATGTCATGAAAAATTCCTTATTTAGTGTGCATAACACTGGATCACAGTCATGTTTACTTCAATTTTGTGTGGTTCTAAATGCTACTATTATTCTAGAACTTACTACTTCCCGCTCTATTAGTGCTTTATTTGCTTTTTAAATATCATTGAGGTCACTCCACTTTTGGAGGCATCTTCTGTTGTATTGCCCAAGAATAGCACTGTTTCACCTGCTCCATTCCATCTGATTATTATCTGAGTATTACGCATGATCACGAGATGTCAATCTTATCTTATAACACTTCATTTCTTCTACCAAGCAATTCATACAGTTCAAACATTATCATTGCCAAGTAGATTTCCCTGGGTGAAAGGAGGCAAGCAGGCTACTGGCAGTATTCTCAAAGCATAATACTTCTAGAAGAGCCTCCAGTTCATCCTTGTTAATGACTGGTTTGCAGCTGGTTTTCTATGGGATGGAATAGCTGGTCCCACACCAAACCTTAGCTGCCTCTTAGGGCGTGTATGGTAGGTTACAGTGTGACTATTCTGTTTCCCTGAAGGGCCTTGATAACACACGGGCAAAATGTGTCTAGTGGGATATATATAAAGAAACAACTGTTGAGGGGAAATCATTCTGCAGAGAATTTATATACATAATTTTCAACGAAACAATTTTTGTGGAGACAATTACAAACAATTTATGACCAAATTATGAACAGACATTTGGCATGTATGATTATGAAGAAGAATTAGTGTGTCTGTGACTGCCCATAAGTGCTCAGTCTCTCAGCTCAAGAAAAAAGGTGTGGATGTTGACTGTCAAACAAACAAACATGCGAGCTGGTTATTTACACACTGGAAGCATTCTCACCCGTGATTATTGTAACAATAAAGGCACAGTGACTCTGTGAGATTCTGGTATAAACACACTGATCCTCATTGGTGCTACAGAGTTGGTGCACTGTACTGAGATTCTCCTTGTGTGATCTATGAAAGGAGACTGGTTATCTTATGGAGATATATGTGTCAGATTAAGTGATCTTTCACCAAAATGAAGTAGAGAGAGTTTCAAGAGCATATGTAAGTTACAAGTTATAAGACACGTACATACACACCTTCGGAACCGTGAATGGGCAGGTGCCTGCGGAGAAACCTCTCACAAGTGAATTGCTTCTGACAGTGTGGACACTTGTAGTCATGGCTGGTGGTGGATGTGTGGTGCTCCAGGGCCTCAGGTGTAGTGTACTTGTTGCCACACTTAGTGCACTGGAAGTGTCTGTGGAAGTCAGCCAATATATTACCTGTACAATACAGTATGTTTACTAGTTCTCTATCAACAGTGAAGATATTAGCTGTACAATACAGTGTCTTTACTAGTTCTCTATCAACAGTGAAGATATTAGCTGTACAATACAGTGTCTTTACTAGTTCTCTATCAACAGTGAAGATATTAGCTGTACAATACTGTGTGTTTACTAGTTCTCTATCAAGTCAGTGAAGATATTAGCTGTTTTAGTTTTTAGTTTAGTTTAGTCGGCGGATCAACATCACGGCACACGGATGTAACCGGTAAGTGCTCCGTTCTACTCCTAACTCAAGCCTGAGTCCGGATACCATCAGTTCAGTACTCAGATATCACAAGTAAACTCAACACTGACACACACAAAATAATAATAAGCATTGTGCATGGTAACTCTGTAACATACACTGGTGGGCATTACACAGCTTTTAAAAAGATGTGCAAGAGGAAGATGACATTACAGGTTGGTGATTGAACTAGAGGGACTGGAGGTTTGTATGAATGCAACATGAAGATGCAGGACTACAGGTGTAGAAGACTCATTAAAGCTGACCTTTAATATGGAGATGACACCTAATTGATACACAAGTGAGACTGGTTGCATAGCCTATCATTGCATGTCAAGCAAACCTGACGTAGTAGTGCCACCTTGCTTGAAAATCTCAGAAAAGATTAAGTTATGAACTACAAGGACACTACTTTTAATGATGTATTTTTTTATGAATGTAAATACAACAGAAAGGAGAAGAATATTCAATGTATCAAGAAGAGATAAGATCAGAAATGAAGACATCAGGACTAAAGTGGGGGTTATAGCAGCACTAGATTTTATTATAAAGCAGCAAGTCAAATGGTTTGGTCATGCAAGTAGGTTACCATTCAACAGATACCACAACAAGCAATGATGTACAGACCAGATGGAAGCAGAGGAAGAGGCCGACCAAGTAAACGATGGACGCAAGGAATAACATAGTCCATGGGAATATCGATACATGAAGCCCATAAGTGGGCACTCTCCTGCTGTTCATACGTCACCTCGACACCGCAAGGTACAAGAGGAACATGATGAGATGAGATGAGATGAGTAAATACATTCAGAAATATGAAACATTTAACAAGATTTGTTAACATATACAAGTTTAGCAAAGCAACTAAATGGTCTGGTGTCAGATGTATTCGGCTCACAGGCAAGCACACACACACACACTAGTATATATTATGTGAAGATCAAAGACTACATGTAGGTGACCTACATGGGAAGTTAGTCAGTTCAGTGACAGAAATATGCAACAGGTGGCACAAACTGATAACACATTTGCACAGGTTGCCAGCTTTGACATATTCACAAGGAGCTAATAGTGGATGAAACTCTTGTCAGGGGGAATGTAACTGGGAATATTTACTTGAATGCCAACAAGAGAAAAAAGCAATGTTAGCCAACTCCACCCAGAACCTTCCATTTTCCACTTTCTGAAGCATACATACTCTGTGAGTCAAACACAGGTCTGATTGTCCTGCCCTCCAACCGTGGAAGGCTGCAGTTCGGTGTTAATGATCTTGTAAAGAAAGAAAAATTTGCTGGTAGGTTCTATCACTTTTTCAGTTTTATGAACATCATATAAACTGCCAAATTGCGATATTTCAGTTGAATAGACCACAGCAATAGCAGTCACATCATTATGTGGCTGCATTGATGTCTAAACGCTGTTGGATGATGGTGTGACACCTGGTGCGCATCATCTGCTAAGAGTGGGAAAGGCTGGCCACATATTCCTCAATGCACTGGGTTCTGCAACATGTAATTTTCCTTCATGGCATTTTTGTGTGCATGCAATAGCAAACACACGTTAGTTGTCTAACATTGATGGATGTTATAGAAAATTTTACATTTTAACAATAGACAAGAATATTAATAATGGCTGTCGAAGATGAGGAAGGAGCTTATATGGGAATGTCCCGAGTGATGTTATTCTTGACTCAATGGAGATAATTTTCTCTCATCTTCAGGCTCACCTTCCCTAAAAATAATGGTAATGTTTTACTAAACGCACACCAATATAGTTTAGCACTTTTAAGATGCTTGAGTTTAAGTGCAGTTCCAGCAATGTGGGATTCATGAAGGGGGAAATCCTTCATGTTTACAACTATCGTTTTACTGGAATGATCCACAGCTACATGTTATGATTAGAGTACTATGGGCCTGTTTTCTGGGGGTATATGATTCTTAAAAGAAATGAGAGATTACCGCCCACATTTATTGACATGGCAAATTTTGATGATTTTCCAGTCTGTATTATTGCAGCACATGTTAATTCCTTATAAAGCCTCACTTTTAAGTGGAATTTATTAAGACACCTAGGGTTCATCTGCAGTTCTTGCTAAAGTCAGAACAAATATTAATGTATAGTTAGTTGCATATCGTTTACATGACGTCACAGTCAACCCCAGCATTGTTTGGCTGTTTGATTTCTTGGCAAGTTTACGTTCAGTAGTTTGCCATTGCTTTCTCAACGACCCGCGCTTATACCATTGTATGAAAACAAGTGCAAGGCTATTTGCTTTCAAATGACATCAATAACCCCATTTCAACAGCGCCAGTACAACCAGTGACAAAAATAAAAATCTTCATAAAAACCTGGATTATATCAAAAAGGGATTTCATGTCATATGGATGTGTAGTGGAGTGGGTATAATAATGTGGTTAACACCCTGGGCAGGAAGTGGTGTAAAGGAGACACAGAGACAGAAATTCAGCAACTGTTAGTGGACTGTCAGTGGATAACGATGCTGTTAATTACAGACGGATCAGTGCTACACAAGAACGTTCAGGATTTGGATTTATGGGCATAGTGCTAGCTAGAACTATAGAACAGATCACTCTGGTGACTAGTAGTTATGCCTGGTTCACTTTCAGTGGCATAGAAGGGTGAAAATGGATGACTGGGAATTCATAGATGCTATTCATTAGTGTGATGACCCTATGTATTTGTCATGAATATGTTCCGGTGCAATGAAGTTGACCCTGTCGACTTTTAAGTGCATTTATGTTGCTCTGGACATTTGGGAGTACTTGCAATAAGAATGGATTGGCCATCTTTATTCAAAGATATCAGGTGTCTGTGTTTACTACTTCTCTATCAAGTCAGTGAAGATATTAGCTGTACAATACTGTGTGTTTATTAGTTCTCTATCAAGTCAGTGAAGAAATTAGCTCTATACTACAGTATGTTTACTAGTTCTCTATCAACAGTGAAAATATTAGCTGTACAATACAGTGTGTTTACTAGTTCTCTATCAACAGTGAAGATATTAGCTGTACAATACAGTATGTTTATTAGTTCTCTATCAAGTCAGTGATGATATTAGATGTACAATACAGTGTGTTTACTAGTTCTCTATCAACAGTGAAAATATTATCTGTACAATACAGTATGTTTACTAGTTCTCTATCAAGTCAGTGAAGATATTAGCTGTACAATACAGTATGTTTACTAGTTCTCTATCAACAGTGAAGATATTAGATGTACAATACAGTATGTTTACTAGTTAGTTAGTTAGTTAGTCGACAGATCATCCTCGTTGCACATCGAACCATTCAGTCCATAAGTGCTCGGATCCCCTCCTCAGCAAATCCCGCAGCGTGTAGCGGCTAACGACGCCAGTTCTGTGTTGGTTTATCAATCTTCTTTGGCTTCCTGCGTAGTGTTCTTGTTTGGCCACCCCTCTTTTAATTTGCTGCTCCCGCAGTCTGGCCATTGTTGTAGATTCACAGTCATCACTTGGTTCTCGCAAAAGTCTCACTTCTCGTAGAGCATTCAGAATGTCAGCCTGGTCCATGGCGCGTCCGCCCTCCACAGTAGCCTCACCTGCGAGCTTGTCAGCCCGCTCATTTCCTTGTACTCCCGCATGACCTGGCACGAAGATGAAACTAATCTTTGCCAGCCGAGACCGCTTCAGAGGCAGCAACCATTCTCTTCGGATCGACCCCTCCTCTATCCTCTTGATCATGTTCATTGAGTCGCTAAGGAAACAAGCCCTAGTGAATGTCTGTGTCTCGAGCCATGTTATTGCTTTACTTACTGCCATGACTTCCATGGTCAGGCTACTTGTGGTTTCAGTGAAAGCACCAGAGTCCTCCTTCACAATTCTCCCTCCGGCCCGAGCTGTAAAGGCCCATGAGCTTCTCACATGTCGGACGACCGACCCATCTGTGTAGATGACCGCGTCACCGTCTAGCGAATTCTCGAAAATCAACGCTTGTACTTCAGCCTCCACAGCAGCCGGATTTTCTTGTCTGCATTTTCTATCTAGTTGGATGCAAACTGAAAAGGATGTGCAGAAGTCTGTTGGCACTTGCACCCACTCCTCGCCAGGTTCTAAGTCCTCAAGTGAACACACCTGTTGAAGAATGTCTTCGGCTTGACCCATCCACGACCGTCCTCTTTTTAACCTGCTGCCCTTCACCTTCCTAATTTCACTATGCAGTGGATGTTGTGTGTTTGCGTTAATTCTGAGGTAGGCGCGTGCCCTGCAAACTTGTACTCTCTCTTCAATGGTTGGAAAATCAAGAAGGTAGCGCATCGCCCTGCATGCTGTATCTCTTGTACATCCAAGAATAATGCGCATAGCTTCATTCTGTATCCTTTCCATCCTTTCTATCTGCTTATGGCTGAGAGTCAGGATTGCCATTGCATACTCCAAAACAGACATGACCAGCCCCTCGTACAGAAGACATAGATGGCGCTGCTCACAGTTTGCTGCCGCCATCACCCGCATCGCTGCCAAACCCCGCTTGGCCTTTGTTATCACCTGGTCTATGTGCACATTATAAGCAAGGCTTCGATCAAACCGTATCCCCAGGTAATTCATTGCCTGCGTTCTTTCCACCGTCTCTGAACACAGCATTACAGTTGGTGTTGGATTGTTGACAATATGATTATTCAACGAGAACCAAGTCACTGTTGCCTTTGTTGGGTTGACCATTGCCCCAGCTTCATCACACCAAGTACTTATGCGATTGAGTTCGGTTTGTAGTTCCACAGCAACCTCCTCTCTATCCTTACCCTGACGATACACTAAAACATCATCGGCATACGACAATGTCCTGCCAGGTCCAGTGATCTGCTCACTGGTGATTCTCACTGTGTAGGCGTTGAACAGTACCGGAGATAATGGTGATCCCTGTGGTAGGCCAGGATATATTGTTGTTGGTTCCGAAGTCCAACTGCCACATCTAAAAACTACTTTCCGTTGGTAGAGGGCTGCAGCGATCCAACTAAGGAGGAATGGACTTACGTTTAGTTCAAGAAGCTGAAACATTAAAAAATCCAGTGGTACTCTGTTGTATGCGTCCTCAAGGTCAATCGCTGCAGCAACGGTTTCAGTGCCTGAGTGGAAACCTTCATAGACATCATGGGCAAAGACTGCTGCATTGGTCCAGGTTTCTCTTTTTGGACGGTACCCACCCAGGGTAGGTGGGAAAACACCTTGCCTCTCTAGTTGGCTTGATATTTTCCTGGCAATTACCTTCTCCAGCAGCTTGCCTATTGTATTCTGCATGGTTATAATTCGATATCCCTGAATTTTTTTGTGGTCTTTGTCAGGCTTCGGCAAGGGAATCAGATAGCTGTGTAACCATTCCTCCTTGATGCTAGCACTCCCTATACTGTTGTTGTACATGTCTGCTAGTTTCTCTAGCTCATTGTCGGTACACCTATTTATGTCGTCGTATCTTATGCCATCAGGACCTGGAGCACTGTTTTTTGATCGTCGAAGCACAGCCTTGATTTCTTTCGCTGTCACTGTGTCTTCATCCGAAGTGTTCTGGGCCTTGCATCTGTCTGAGGTGACCTCCTTGGCCAGATTTCGGCCTCCCATGTCTGTCTGGTTGCTCTGCTCAAGGTAGCGTTCAAAGAGGGCTTTGCCCTTGTCCTCGTCAGTCCTCTGCCAGGTGAGGTCAGCACCTTGGAAGTCAGAAATGCTCTTATTCTTGACTACACCACTCATGCTTTTATGTAGTCGCCAGAACAATTTCAGTGACTTGTCTGTGCTTACTCTTTGACACACCTCTGCCCATTTTTCGCTTTTAACCACCTTGACCAGTTTTTTGAAATAGCTTACTTTTGTGTGCATCTCTCTTTCTAAGTGCAAGCAGGGACTAGGATGACCAGCTCTGTTCTTCTTGGCATTTTGCCATCTCCTTACAGCACTACGCTTATCCACCCAAGCCTTCTCCACCTCGAAACTCCACCACGGTGGCTGCTCCCAGCTTTTTTTCCTGCCCTGAAACGTTCTGTGCTTGTCACGTCTTATTTTACTCACCACATCTTGCCCTGTACTGTCATACTGGAACGTCTTTACCTTTAGCTTGTGCTGCCTGGTTCTGCCTTTCTCCACCAATATGCTGCACGGGTGGTGGTCGCTGCCATGGTGTCCTAGGACACCCCATCTACACACTGTAGTGAGTGAAGGTGAAACTAGCGCCAGATCAATAGCACTGTCCTCATCGCCTGGACGGCTTGCTGTCCTGGTGACACAGCCACTGTTAATACAAACCAGGTCGATGGTTTCCAGTGCAGTCTCGAGCTCCTCCCCTTGTGTATTGGAGGAAGTGTTTCCCCATGCTCTGCCTTTAGCGTTGAAGTCACCACAGAAAATAACATTTCTCTCGTGGCCTAATATGCCACTTAAGCACTGCCACTTCTGGGCGTCCATACTCGCATTGCGGGCATAAACATTAACCAACACGAATGGTATACTGGAATGAACTCTCAACGCCTGTATTTGTATATCGTCACTGTCCCAACTGGACATGTCTAGCTCTGACGCCACCATGCTGTCGCGAACGAGAATCGCCGTTCCCAGATGTCGTCTGTTGTAGAAACATTTGAAGCCGGCAATTCGGAGTAGCTGATCGCCCAGTCTCGTCTCCTGGAGTGCTACAATGTCGTTCCTGTAAACTAGGGTTTCTAAAATAGAGCCCCGTTGTTTTACACTGGCACAGTTCCAATATAGAATACGGATATTCCTGAGTCCTAGACGGTGACACTTGAGTCTAAAACGCCTCAAACCACCGCGCTTACCTTGCTTCTTTGTCCCTGCGCGGCTACCACGCAGCTTCGTTATGTTGACTGCTGACCGCTTGGAAAAAACACGTTCTTCCGCCATGTTGAAAAAACGTAAACACAGACTGCTGATAACCACATACGCTGCTGAAAATTCACTCAAGGATGGCTTCGCTCGATGCACGAACTCCGTAGCACCCGCGCAGATCTTGAGTAGAAACTCCTGGTTTTACATCCTGGCACACCAATTACACGCAAGAGATGAATAAATCCATCCCCTACGCGAAAAAGTTAACGAACACAAAACAACACGACCGTCCGTCGCCATCTTGAAACCGGACTCCCTCATGTTGTTCTCCTAAACAAAACAATGTGGCTGTCTGCCTGACCCCTGACCTTGTTTACTAGTTCTCTATCAAGTCAATGAAAATAGCTGTACAATACAGTATGTTTACAAGTTCTCTATCAAGTCAGTGACGATATTAGATGTACAATACAGTATGTTTACTTGTTCTCTATCAAGTCAATGAAAATAGCTGTACAATACAGTATGTTTACAAGTTTATATCAAGTCAGTGAAGACATCAGTTATACACTACAGTATGTTTACACTAGTTCTCTATCAAGTCAGTGAAGACATCAGTTATACACTACAGTATGTTTACACTAGTTCTCTATGATTGATTGACTGATTGATTTAGGAATCAACATCACAGCCACTAGTTCTCTATCAAGTCCGTGAAGATATTAGTTGTACAATACAATGTGTTTGCTTGTTCTCTATCAAGTCAATGAAAATAGCTGTACAATACAGTATGTTTACAAGTTCTCTATCAAGTCAGTGACGATATTAGATATACAATACAGTGTGTTTACTACTTCTCTATCAAGTCAGTGAAGACATCAGTTATACACTACAGTATGTTTACACTAGTTCTCTATCAAGTCAGTGAAGATAACTATATGAAGATAGCAAAGTTGATAGGTGGATAGGCTGGTAATGTCATGAGCAGTGACACAAGGTTTGGATGCCTGCATTCATCATCTCGTTAAGTGAGGGGAAAACTGGCCATCAACTTCTGTGTATTGAGGCTTACAAAATGTGATATCCTAGCACAGCACCCCAGTTGAGTCTCCTGCTTATAGCTCTAGATACATGACCATATGTGCTCTGAAGAGTATAGATATTTATATTCCCTGTGACATGCATCTACTCTGTCCTCTACGTTGCTCCTGCTAGTGCCTGACTACTTGTAACAATAAGAGAGTAACAACTTTCTCATAGAAAATGTCCTCATCCATCAGAATAAAGAACAAGTCAAATATAGCAATCAACATGGGCAGAAGTTGGCAACTTACCTAGGCCCCGACTTCACGCCTTGGTTCATGTAGATATGTGAGTACTGATGGACTCCTAGATCGTAGAGATTCTTGAAGTATTTATGACACTGGTGGCAGCGGTAGTTCATCTCTTCCTCATGCGACTTCACATGCTCCAAGAAGGCATCCAGGTCATGGAAGGCCTGGCCACAGCTCTTCATCACACACTTGTACACCTAAACAAGCAAGACAGTGTAGCAGAATATGTATGTTAGGTGGGCAAAGCTACAGCACGCTTGAGCATCAGGATGGAATGGGAAGAAAGATGCTCAAGTCGTGACGTAGTTTGTTGTTAGGAGTTAGTCAACATCTGGGACTGGAGGAGAGAGGTCACCATAATGTCGGAATTGAAATTAAGATTGTTGTAGTGGTCATCAATGTGAAATAAACCTCCATTTATAATTAACCAGAGATCTCGTTGGTCCTCTATGTGTCTGCTTTGTTATAGAGGACTAAATGGTGCCGTGACCAGGATCGGAACCTGGAGTGTCGCGGAATCTCAATACGCTGTCCATGTAACACATCGAAGTAACTGCAAAGTTTTGAAGATCTTTGTTCTGCTTGCATCAATTACCCAGAGACAGGATTACGGCACGGTTCTATACTTGTATTGAACGTTAAAAACAAAGTTGATAAATGGCCACTACGTCGTCTGTGAGAGTTACAGCAGCCAAAAGCCCGGCTAGGGGTGGTTGTCTGTAAATATTCTTCAGAATCCTCGCTATAAGGACCTCTTGTCAAGAATCCTCGCTGTACAGGCAGTCGTTATCAGCTGAGATATGAAAACCGGCTTGCCTGGGCGAGTTGCTGTACAATGGTCATCATCTTGCTGAGCAAAAGAGTGAGAAAAACCAGCACATTTTTCTGGATCCTTCGAAATAAGAGGCTCAGGAAAAAGAAACTTCAAGACAAATCGAATTAAGTAGCAGTTATCTACTTCGCATCAAGATTGTCTGGAGCGAACTGAAAACCATTGAATCGTGACCTTGAGAGTTTGAAGAAACAAGTCAATCACTCATTTGAAGAATAAGAGGAAATGAGAAGGTCATCAACAGCAGCGATATCATCAGGGGACTCTTGGAAGTGGGAGGGGCAGACTGGGCTGCCGACCTACTGAAGAGGGGACCCAAATTATCGCTTTAGTGAGCTACAGTTCTCAAGACGTCGCTTTGATGTGCCCTGTTATCGGGTGAAAAGAAGGCTCAAATCTGGTAGGGGCTCAACCAGGGGCTGAAGTTACTGAGACGTTGGAAGAAGAAACTCCCTAACTACCTGAAGTGCGTGATCGGTTGGAGGAGCATTTCAACTAACACAGACTCCTAGCGTGTGAATTCTACCTGACAGTGAACATAGAGGAATCCGTCTTTCTTGGATCGGGAGCAGAAATTAGGGTAATTTGTAAACCTTAAATATCATTTTAAGTACTATTGACTGGTTGAACAATTCTTAGTGTGTAAAGTAACAACGGTCATGTCTTTAAATTAGATAGTTATAAATGTGAATTTGATTTTATTGGTATTTCAGCATGACAGAACAAGATTCATTGGCACAAGTTTTGACGGGGGTAGGAACAGTGATAGATAGACTTAATACGGTCATGAAACAACAAGGATTGACAACTGAAATTGTTAAGTTTAGTGGACAGGCAAGAGATTTTAAAAAGTGGGTAAATTCCATAGAGAAATATGCATATTTGGTGTCAGCATCAGATGAAGAGAAAATGAGACTTGCTTATCAGGCAGCAACAGAACCGGTTTCAGATCATATCCGAAGAAAATTAGAGGCTAGAGTAGATGAGACATGGGAGCAGTTCAAAGACGACCTGGCCCATAAGTACACGGAAATAACGGACCCACAACATGTGTTTTCGGTGTTGAGACAGTCTAAACAAAACAATGGAGAGACGGTACAATTGTTCAGCGATAGGTTGATTAACCTGGCTGAAGAAGCATTCTTCGGGACAGAATGTACGAGGAGAAGAGGTGGAGAGGATGTTAGTCGGGATTTTTGTAGATGGCATAAAATCCGATGGACTGAAGTTTAAGCTGATGAGAGAAAACCCCGAGAGGTTATCACAAGCTGTAGATATTGCGGTACAAGAAGAAAATTTGAGACGTAGATTTAGATTGAGAACAGGACGAGAAATAGGAACTAGTCGAGAAGACAGGATTGAGGAGCCTATGGAGATAGGACAAACAAGGTTCGGATGGAATAGGAGAGGAGGTATACAGACGTTACAAGGTAGTAATAGAAATGCTTATGATGAAAGAAGACAAATGAGGTATCCTACAAGTGAGACAGTAGGTAACACAAATAACACAAATATAGTCTGTTGGTTTTGTGGTCAACGCGGACACGTTTCTCGTTTTTGTGATAACAGGCGTATCCAGTCGAATACACAAAGTAGAAATGGCAATAGCAGGTTGAATAGGAATGTTGAAGATAGACACAGAAATTTTACAGGTACAAGAACGCAGGAAAACCGGCGCCCTACCTATTAAATAGGACCTGTAGTAGGAGGGAAAATAATAAGGTCCCAAGGTTTAAAGAATATGTTAATAACAGGCATAGTAGGACGAGTAGAGAATACTTTCAACTAGATGAAATCAAACAGTTTACAGAAAATAAAACAGATCATAGCTCATGTATAATAGAAATAGGAAAATATAGAGTTCGTACATTAATTGATTCAGGAGCTCAGGTTAGTGTAATTAAAGAAAGTTTTTTATATAAAATAATGAGAAATTGTAGAATATTTAAGAGTCATAATAATCTTCACTCTGTTACAGGACAGAATTTACAAGTAATTGGACAAACAATGATCAATTTTAAATTAGGAGGGATCAACGTAAGATATCTTTTTCATGTAGTGAAAGATTTAAATAGAAACATGCTTATAGGAAGATATTTTTTAATAAAAAACGGAGTAAGACTTTTCTTTGATTTACACAAATTAAAATTCAAGGACGTATATGTAGATATGGAAGAAGACATGCATATATCAGCACTAGTTAGAGTTAAAATGTCTACGACGTTAAAACCACAGTCGGTTAATTTGATACAAGCAAAGGTAAAGAGAAACCCATATTATGTGGCAGGACACACAGTTAGAATCACTGAGTTGCAAAAAGAAGTAATTGATGAGCCTGGTCTAGAAGTTCCGGATGGAATAATATCGTTAGATAAACACTTTAACCTTTCCAGTAATGATTATTAACAACACAGGTAGAGAAATTAAATTATACAGAGGATGTGTAATAGCCAAACTAGAACATAACATTAGTGACATATTGGCAACGGATAGAGTAGAAATGCCGGGAACAAATTATTCAGAAACTTCTAGTGAAAGAATTAATAACAGACGCGGACGCGGAAGAAGAGGGAACGTACAAAAGGATGAATTGATCCATCCATTCAGAAGAAATACAGCCCAAATACATTCACTTAGACAAAATGACAAGGGAACAAGAATTGTTGGCACAGTTAAAAGCTCCACCAGAAAATAAGAAAGTATTAGAACAACTTATAAAAGAAAATCAGGATGTATTTGCAATTAATGATTTAGAATTGGGAAGGACAAAAACAGTTACAATGGAAATAGAGACGGGAGACCATCCACCAATTAGTTTAAAACCGTATAGAACTCCCTTAAGAAATAGAGAAATTGTTGAAAAGGCAATAGAAGATATGTTGAAAGCAGGAATAATAACAAGATCGAAGTCAGAATGGTCATCTCCGATCGTCATCGTGACCAAACCTGATGGTTCACATCGATTCTGCTGTGACTATCGGGCGTTGAACAAAATCACTAAGAATGTAGCGTACCCACTGCCGGTGATTGATGATATTTTGGGGTTGCTTAATGGCTCTACATTCTTCACGACACTAGACGCAAGATCAGGATTCTGGTGTATACCGATGTCGGAAGATGCTCAAAAGAAAAGTGCTTTCTGTACTCATATGGGTTCTTACGAATTCTTACGAATGCCATTCGGGGTTCGAACGGCTCCATCTCACTACATGCTGTTAATAAATGAGGTATTAGAGGGTATGCAAAAGTTTGCATTGGCATACATAGACGACATTCTAATTCTATACAGCAGGGGATGTGGATGATCACTTAAAACATGTAAGATTAGTATTCGACAGATTAAGAGTACATGATGTTAAATTAAAGCTTAGTAAATGCGAGTTTTTAAAAACAGAAACAAAATATTTGGGGTATATTATTAATAGAGACGGAATTAAACCAGACCAAGACAAGATAAAGGTTATTAAAGAGTTACCTCCTCCAACTAACGTAAAAGAAGTGCGTGCTTTTATTGGAACCTGTGGGTATTATAGGCGCTTTATCCCAGGGTTTTCAAAAATAGCAGAACCTATTACAAACTTAACGGGCAAATACGCTAGATTTAAGTGGGATGATGAGTGTCAAAAAGCGTTCGAGTTTTTAAAAAACAGCTTAACAGTGGTACCACTATTGACGCATCCAGATTTGAATAAACAGTTAATACTATATACAGATGCTTCAGATAATGCTATAGGAGCGTGTTTGGTTCAACCATATGAAGGAAAAGAATCTGGAATACCAGGAGTTAAAAATGAAAGGCCAATTTATTTCTTGTCTCATAAACTTAGCAGGTCGCAGCGAAAATGGTCGACTATCGAGAAGGAGGCTTATGCTATTCATTATGCTTTACAGAAACTTAACTACTATTTACATAACGCAAATTTTGTTATTAGAACTGACCATATGCCTTTAAAATCTCTGTTAGAAGCTCCAGTGCAGAACAGGAAAATACAGACGTGGGCATTGAATCTACAGGGATACAATACAAAAATTGAATACATACCAGGTAGGATTAACACATGTGCTGATTTATTGTCTAGGATCCCGTATCCACAGTCATCAGGAGACACAGAAGATGAAGGTGAACCAGAGATCGACGACCGAAACTGGCAAGTAAATATATTAGATTCTGCCATAATAAATAGAGAAGAGTTTGAGAGTTTACCATCGGATCAAGAGTCTGAACCTAGAGCAGAAGACCCACATTTAGCACAATTTAATATGAAAGAAGAACAAGAATTAGATCCAAAAGTCTTACAAATAAAACAGAAATTAAAAGAAACGGAGGAGAATAAATATAAGAAGAATTATTTAGTTTTGCAAGAGGATGAACAGTTATATTATATGAGTGAAAGGAACGAACAGCTAAGGAAATATATTCCAAAACATTTGGAAAATGAAGTTTTAAAAGCATATCATGATGAGAATGGTCATCTCGGTCGTGATAAATTGGTGAAAGCACTTACGAGTAAATATTATTGGCCGAACTTATTTAAATCTGCTTGTAAATATGTAGATACGTGTGAAAGATGCAGATTAAGGAATATGAAAACAATTAAGTGTCCCTTACAAGATACAGATATTCCTCAGTTTCCTATGCAAAAAATTAGTTTAGATATATCGGGTCCTCACCCTAGAACATTGTCAGGGAACGTGTATTTAATTCATATAGTAGACGTCTACAGTCTTTGGCCGGAAGTTTATGCAATCCCAGATAAGAGCGCAGATACTGTCATTAATATTTTTTTACAAGAATTCATACCAAGATTTAGTTGCCCACAAAGTATACTTACGGATAATGGTAAAGAATTTGTAAATAAAAAATTCGAAAAGTTATTAAAAGATTTGAATATAAAACATATAAAGACCTCATACTATAGACCTTCTTCAATGCTAAGAACGGACGACAACATAGGACATTATACGATATTATAGCAAAGATTGTTGATGAACATGAAAAAGATTGGGATCTATTCTTAGGACCTGCGCTTAGTGCTATACGCACAAATCAAAATGAGAGCACGGGGTTTTCACCATTCTATTTAATACACGGGAGAGAACCAGTACTACCTATAGATAATCTGTTAAAACCAAGACGGAAATATATGGGGGAAGACTTTCAAGAGACCATCATACAGGAAATGCATAAAGCACACGTAAGATTAAAGAATAATATAATTAAAGCTAGAGAAAGACAGAAAAAGTACAAAAACGTGAATACAAAATTACAGGAGTTTAAAGTAGGTGATAGAGTTTATTACAAGAAGCATAGAAGGAACTCTAAGTTTGATGCTCGTTGGGTCCCAGGTTATTACGTTTTGGAAAAGCTAGGAAATGTATCGTATAGTATCAAGAACCAGATCACGGGACATGTGGCAAGGGCACACGTGGAACACTTAAGAAGGGATGATGATGAGAAGGGAAATAATAATTAATAATAATTATTATTATTCAGACACCGGATACTTAGATGAACAAGTCGTCAGGGGAGCTACAATAACCCCAGGTTTTAGAAAAGATCCAGCACAAAATCAGTTAATAACAACTCCAGTTTACGATGATACTCAAGAACAGACAATACCGAAAACGATAGAAGAAGAAAATGTGAATGAGAGTCATTATGATAGTATAGAATCTATGGAAGAGGAAATAGGTGCTCCATTTAAGAATACTAGACAAGCAACGAAAAGAAGAATGGATAAACAAAGAGAAAGAGAAGTAAAAAGACAGAGAAGAATTAGAGATTATTCAACAAGCGGTGAAGATATGCCTCTACTAGAAAGGTCCTTAAGAAAGAATGATAGACAAATTAGATGGGATATTGAACGGAAGAAATTAGCGGCTGCTAGCGAGGGACATACAGATGAAGAAGAGGAAATGGATGAAAAGTCAGAATCAAATAGTAGTATGGAAGAAACTAATAAGTTATACGAAGAAGAAGATATTGATGTGGAGATAGCACTTATTCAAAGAAACTTGGAGTTATTGAAGAAGTGGAAACGTAAGAAGTAAATGGATAGAAAATACTGCAGATAGCAAGATATAAGTTTCATGATTTAAAAAGGAAAGAGATACTTGATGAAGTATATGAGACGGTGGAAATGGAAAAGGTTTCTATTGATATTTTTCATAAATGGTCTTGAGGAGTAGTTAAGCATTAAGATAACTAATATAGATGTAGGTTCGAGTGAGGCATATATTTTTTTCTCTCTGTGATGGAATTGCTGGTCGATTTTATGTTTCAACTTCTTGAGTTTTCTTAGATAGATAAGTTAGTCAATGGTACAGCAGGTAGATATACTCTATAATAAATAGACAAGTTTTTATTGGTGCTAGAAATACCGTGGTTAATGGTAATGATTAAGAAGTTGCTACAAATGAAGGGGAAACAATTGGTGTGTCGAACCACAGGTTCTATTGGTAGATAGTACGCTCATTGTTAGCTAAAGACTTTTATGGAAAGAACAGATATTGTTTTAAGTTAGGAATTGGTCTGTGAGTAACAGATATATATACTTGGCAGTGAGTTGTTTGTTTTCTCGGTTATAAAAATAGTGGAATGACTTGTATGAATAGATATGTGTTACATTGGTTCGTATAGGAGGCCAATGTTGATGGGTCACTTTACGTAGTTAATTCTAAGTGAATTATATTTTTTTGAAAACCTTCTCTTTAGCGAGAAGACAGTTGTTTTATTGAATCTGAGTTTTTAATGCCTCATATATAATATGTTTTTTTTGCTTGATTTGGTCCTGTAAAATGATTGTTATTATTTGATTTTAGAATAGGATTATTGTGTTCTTAGACTTTTGCGTACAAACTATTGGTCCGTAAAAGAGACCAGTAGTGTTAGGTAATACTAGAATATTTTCTTCTGATTTGATAAGATGCATGTTATATTATTTTAAAATGTGTTTTTCTTTGAATGAGTTGATATCTTTAATTAATATGAGGGGAAACATAAATTTGTGGAAAAAAAAACTACTTGGGGGGTATGATGTCCTGTTTTGATTTTATTTCGCTTCACTCATAATTTAAATAAGTTGTTTTGTGTATTAGGTTACCTTGTTAGTAAATATGTTACAAATTTAATTAAGTAAGTTTAATTTTCAAATAGTTATGGTGTTGGCTAGAATAAAGAAAATACATGGGGCTTTATTTAAGACCCTTCGTTCAGAAAAGAGTTAATAAAACTACTGAGGGCTAATAGAGAGACACATTCTCTTTGTGAATATTATGTGGCTGTGATAATCGGCATGAAGAGGTTCTTATGGATATGAAGTATTAGAAAGTTAAATAGGAGCTGCATTAAAGTCAGCATTATATGAAGATATAAGGTTGGGTATATGAAAAAAAAAAAGAGAAAAAGGGGGGGGGGGGAGACTGTGAATGGCAGCATATAAGCTGGGGTATATATAGGTAGACAAGGAAGCAGATCATGGGATGTGAGGGGGCAAGATATAGGAGCTGTGAAAAATCAGCGTTAATTAAATTAAAAATGTTCATGGAATATGAACATTGGCTCGTGGTCAAAGATGAGATAACGGAAATATAGACAAGATTGTGGATGGCAATATAAATGTTGAATATATAAATGTTGAGAAAGCTTATATCAACTTGATTTATAGGGAACAAAGATATATTTCATAAGATGTATTTTAAAAAAAAAAATTTTTTTGTTGGCAAGAGAGGTAAATGTGATTGTGTTGACTATTCATTCCTTTATGTAAATGTGATTGTGTTGACTATTCATTCCTTTATGCTTTTCACTAGTGCGCACCCCTTCTTTACTTTTTCTAACTACATTGTTTTCTGTCTATCCTGTGTTGTGAAAGAGTGAGGAATTTCATAATGTCAAGTGTACGATAACGATTATACGAGCTGTTCTTTTGATATATATATTTTGTACAGGAACTTTGAAGAGCCAAGAACGAACAAGAAATGTATAGTGGTTTACTATATGACAGGGGAAAGAGTTACGAATAGATTGTTTTACTTAAAATAAAGTTGGTTTGGGGAAGATTAGAGGAGTTATGGGAGGTAAGGAAAGAGAGGGAATAGAATAGGGGGATTGGGAGTAAAGACTTTTTAAAGGAAAAAAGTCTTTCTGAAACATAGGAAGGTGTAGCAGAATATGTATGATTAGGTGGGCAAAGCTACAGCACGCTTGAGCATCAGGATGGAATGGGAAGAAAGATGCTCAAGTCGTGACGTAGTTTGTTGTTAGGAGTTAGTCAACATCTGGGACTGGAGGAGAGAGGTCACCATAATGTCGGAAATTGAAATAAGATTGTTGTAGTGGTCATCAATGTGAAATAAACCTCCATTTATAATTAACCAGAGATCTCGTTGGTCCTCTATGTGTCTGCTTTGTTATAACAGCAACAATATAAATGAAGTGTATTAATCTGTGATAGGTGAACCTAATCCAACTGAGAAAAACAACGGTGTGACTACAAAAGAAACTTCAGGACATCCGAATGAACACACAATATAACTAGGAAGATCTGTGACAGGAAAAATAAACAGGCACATAAGTAAACATTTCATCCAGTTATTTTTGTTGATAGACTAAGTTAGGAATTATGTGGGACATGTGCATGTATAGAAGAACAATGATATTACTAGATGGTTAGATGAGCAATGAAGATGTTTCAACAGAAGGTAACTCACAAAGAGAACGGAGGCTCACACCAGAAGAAAACAGTCCACATTCTTTGGGCATGTCATGTATATTGCCACAACAAGAAAGTTGGGAGGGAAACAGAGGTAGACAAAGAGAGAAGGTGCTGGACAGTTTGATATTTTCGCATGGAGGAACATTAGCATCATAAATGATTGACAGCATAAGAGACAGAAGGTTGTGGACAGACATGATCCACAACATCACACAGCATGGACTATAAGAATATTAACAGCATAAGAGACAAGGCTGTGGACAGACATGATCATCAACACCATACAGCATGGACTATAAGAAGATTGACAGCACAACAGACAGAAGGCTGTGGACAGACATGATCACCAACGCCACAAGGCATGGACTATAAGAAAATAAAGACTTTGGTGGGAACGGTCGCTAACATTTGTGTTTGTTTTTCCTTTTGTCAAGTTTCCTAGTTACATTGTGTGTTCATTTTGATTTCAGGAAATCTAAGGCAGTCTGTCAATTTTGCACACGAGAAAGGCAGTGTTATTTTAGAGTAAGCAAAAAATATCTTATCAATCCATTCCAAGGTCACTAACCACTGTCATATCTGTCATAGAACGCCATGTTACCATCCCCGAATACTTTCTCAGTCTACAAATCTGATGGGCCACTTAGAGGAATAAAGATTTAATCACGCTTAATCAGAGTCTATTCAGCTATGATGCATGAAGCCAGAGAGATCTCCACTATCACTTGAAGAAACCCTTAAAACTATTTTTTTTAACCCGATCAAATTTAAAGAAAACACTTGCAAATGTCCCCCATGCTATCAAGCTATCAGCAAAACTGGAAGTAAACAATGGGAAGTCTCGCAAAGTCTCAAGATCGTGTGTTTACAACCCTTAGTTGTCTCGGACGCTTTCAGACGTTTTGCCCATTCGGTAGTAAAGACATTTTTAGCCGCTATGCCCTGTAAAGGGTTAATTCTTACCACGGCATTAGCTAAGTAGTGATAGAATCGGGCAGACTAGCAATGCGGCTGTCCCGTGTTGTTACTCCTATGAGACAAGTTTATAGTGTCTCATTTCAATGTATTTGATAGTATGACTATTTCATTTGTTATGATATTAGGAAAATCATTATAAATCATGAAATCATTATTTTGAATTATTATGCATACTTTAATGTTGACATGCATGGTGTTTATTTGAAACGTTTATCTGCATATTTGGTTATAACTTGATCTAGTAACGTATTAGGTTATAAGTTATTACAAACATTGACTGGTTTTGACGTTATATTAATTGATAGTACTTAGCTGTATAGCTTTTATAATAACTCTAATTGTGTTTTCACGGTGAGTGAGGGGGTCTTCACTGCTCTTCCTTACGGATCTGTGTACGTATTTTTATATATTTACAGAGATATTACTGTTTCTCTGTACTTTAGAGTGTGTTTTGTAATAAGGGACGTAAGTTGTATTCACTTTGTGTGTGTGTTTTGCTTTTAAACTTGTGATTACGCATTGTTGAAATGTCTAATAAGTACGAACACTGGCTCAGGAATAATGGGCTTAGAATCGGGCATGTAAACATATGCCATCTATTAGGGAAGCTGCCCGAACTATCACTTATACTTAATCAAAATTTCACATGTTTGGCGTTAGCGAAAGTCGATTAAATGGCAACATCTCAGATGATGACATCGCTATCAGAGGTTTTAAAACCATTAGAAGAGATCCCTATCAGAAACAAGAGACGGGTATTGCAGTTTATATTTCCAACTCGCTTAACGCCCACCGCAGGCTAGACTTTGAAACCTGTGAGATTGAGTGTGTATGGATAGAGGTTAAACTTCAAAATTGCATACCGCTAGTAGTTGGCTATCTTTACCGAAACCCCAGTGCAGGAAATATCTGGTATGAAAAATTCACCACTATGATGGATGTAGTCTTTAGTAATGCTAGGGAAATAATATTGCTAGGTGACTTCAACATAGACGCTAACAAATCAAACAAAACATGGGAAAACATAATAGAGTCATATAATTTCCAACAGTTAGTCAAACAAGCCACTAGAATCACTAAATCATCTGCAACACTTATAGATCATATTTATACTACGTGTGCTGATAACATCACAGAATGTAGTGTACCTATCAATGCAATGAGCGATCACTATCCAGTATGTTGCACGTGGTCGAGAAGGGGCACCAAAACTCCCAAACACAAACATATAAGTATAAAATATAGAAATTACAAAAATTTCAATCGAGACGTCTTCTTACAAGATTTGGTCAACTCATCTCTAGATTATGTTTACCAGCTTCCTGACCCAGACGATGCTCTGGACCACTGGCTAAAGACCTTTCTAAGTATATTTGATAAACATGTTCCATTTAAGGAAGTTCGTGTTAAACATCACACAAAGCCCCCGTGGATCACACAGGAGGTAGTTGAACTTGTGAGAGATCGCGACAGGGCTCACAAAAATAGAGATCTAACTATGTACCGTAGTCTGAGAAACAAAGTTCAATATGTTATTCGGAAGGAAAAGAAAAACTATTTTAAGAACATAGTAATAGATAAAACCAACACTAAAGATATATGGAAAGCAATTAATACCTTGACAAACAAACACAAATCATCACAATCATTACCATCAAATCAGGTTACATGTGATCAATTCAGTAGATACTTTCAGTCCGACATAAACCAACTGAAGGCTGCAATACCAGATGCGCCTCATGACATATCTTTATTATCATCATTCTGTGAGAACAAATGCTATGGACACATTTCCTCCAACATACCGCTAATGACGACAACTGAAGTATTTACTCATCTCCGTAATCTAAAAAACAATAACTCATCAGGACTAGATGGAATTAGTAGTCGGATCCTTCGCCATGCTGCACCGGCGATCTGCGAGTCACTAACTTTTATATATAATCAATGTATAACCAGAGGTCACTTCCCATCAGACTTTAAAATCGCTAAAGTGTATCCTCATTTAAAAGCTGGTCCTCTAGACGATCGTCTCATGAGTAATTATAGACCAATTTCCATACTATCCTCATTATCCAAACCGCTAGAAAAGCACATCCACAAAACAACACTAGATCACTTAGTTCGCCATAAACTGATAGTTGACAGTCAGTCAGGATTTCGGCCAAAATATTCTTGCCATACGGCACTCACAAACATGATAGAAAACTGGCATCAAAATATTAACAACAATACTCTATGTGGAGCGGTGTTTATAGACTTTAGGAAAGCATTCGATATGATAGATCATACTATTCTAATTAAAAAACTAGAAACAATGAAAGTAAGTTTTAATATAGTGACATTAATAAAATCATTCTTATTAGACAGAAAGCAAGTAGTATCACACAATAAAGTTTTATCTCAAGCCATTACCATTAATATTGGAGTACCTCAGGGGTCTATTCTTGGCCCTCTATTATTTGCCATTTATATAAATGATCTTCCATTAAATCTGTCGTCGTCCTGCGATCTATTTCCTGATGACTGCACAGTATATACGAACGCTGTTGATCGTAATGTGCTAGAATTATCCTTGCAACAGGAAATAAATAGTGTAGTTAACTGGAGTCATGCAAACCGCATGCAAATTAACATTACTAAAACAAAGTCTATGTTAATAGGAACCAGGCAAAGACTTCACACTCTAAACTCGCAGAGAACTCTTCAGCTGCACATTGGCAGCACGCCTGTAGAAAGTGTCACCGAGCACAAAACACTGGGTGTTATCATAGATCAAAATCTAACTTTTAACTCACATGTTCATGCTCTAGTTAAACAAATAGCCAAAAAAGTATACCAACTTGCCAAAATTAAAAATTTCCTTGACGAAAACACAAGAAAGATATTCTATACTTCTCATATACAAACACATATTGATTACTGCTCCACAGTCTGGGATGGATGCTCCAAATCAATAACAAAACGCCTATATTCACTCCAGAAAAGGGCAGTGCGTTTAATTAATGGTGAAAAGCTTACCGACAATTCTAACCTATATAAACGTCTCCGGTTACTGCCACTCCACAAGCGCCTGCTTTTTAATAAGACAAAACTAATTCACAAAATCCGTTTTCAAAATGCTCCAAGCTACCTTTGGCCATTGTTTAAATATAACGCTAGACATAGCGAACGACTAAATATACTTCATGTCCCTAAACCTAGGATAGACTTATATAAAACAAGCTTAGCATACTCTGCCGCTCAGTTGTGGAACAATCTTCCACAAGAAATCAAAGACACCACCAATCATGATTCATACATTCGCAACCTGTTTGAACACTACCTTAGTACAG
Source organism: Cepaea nemoralis (assembly GCA_014155875.1). Classification (NCBI taxonomy): domain Eukaryota; kingdom Metazoa; phylum Mollusca; class Gastropoda; order Stylommatophora; family Helicidae; genus Cepaea; species Cepaea nemoralis. Next base: position 164,680 of record JACEFZ010020011.1, on the reverse strand, counting down.
ACTACATGCCCCCATAACAAATAACACAAAAAAGACAATAATGGTAACTTATCTCAAACGACAACTAGCCAAAAAACATTCCCTTATGTATGGCACGTTACACCCTCCTTAGGTATTTATAATGCCCATGTTAAACACTGCCTCAGTGAGTCATTTGTTATTGATTATTTTTCATGCGTTTTAATGTTCTTTGTTGTCAAAAGTTGCTTCATAAGTGATGTTGAATGAAAGAATGTATGAGAGGAAATAGAGAAGAAGGGCAGAATGTCAGACGGGCCTGCGTGCCCAATTCTTAACCCTTTGAAAATAAAGACTTATTATTATTATTATTATATTTGATGCTTGAGATGCAAATTGTCATATGGTAACTTACCAGGATGAAAAGGGTGTGTGCTATTTTGTTCTTACGAGCAGTGAACTTGGATTGTGCTTGAAGCAGAGGTGGTGCAGACATCACCCACAATCGGTAATGGGTATATGGTGCACTTAGCCCTTTCAGCGTGTGGTGAATGAGCGTTCATGGTAACTCACTGAGGCCTAGGACAGAGACTGATGCTAAACCAAATTTTGAATGGAGAGGCTGTAAGCAGCCGGGTGTCTGAATTAGTGACATGGACTTAGGACATTTAATTCCTCATAACTGGATGTTACAAGGGAAGGCATGAGATGTAATAACAGGTGTGTTCAATGACCGGAAAAGTCCTCCCCGACTAAACAGTAGGAGAGAGATAAGAGGGAGAAAGAGGAGAGTGAACGCAATAAAGCTGGAACAGAAACACTGCCAGACTTTTCAATGTGGGTATGTGTATGGGGGTGATATATTGTATATATTACCTAGGATTGTACCGATGTAGAACTAGTGTATACACATTCTTGATGTCTTCCAAGCTCTTAACAAGAGCACCAGGTTTTCCCGTGCAGTGACGAGGAGGAACCAGGTGGCATCAGGATGGAACACTGGCTCCGAACACTGTCCAGCTATTTTTAGCTGACCATAGCTGTCCTTAGCAGACCATAGGGGCCCTTAGCTGTCCATAGTGGATCTTAGCTAACCATAGCAGACCCTGGCTAAGCCTATTGGAGTTTGATGGGAGGAAATTGAGGCATCTTCTCACCTGGAGGTCATGCAAGAACATATACTGTTCAAAACAAGAAACGCAACATTTTTGGTGTAACGTTTATCAAAGATATTTGCTGATTGGACATCAGTCAACCTATCGACTGTGTCCACTGATGAACAGGATGAGTGATTGGAAGGGTGAATGTAAGACAGGCCTGCGTGCCCAATCTATCCAGGTAAAACCCACAGCAAGGCAGATAGAAACAATCAATCAAAATTGAGGAAAAGGAAGCAAAGCACTCAATGGAGAAGCCAGTGGTCATGAGGAGGAAAAGGGAATCAAAATTATATTAAAATAACAGCCAAATAACAGGACTCATGGTAGCAGTTGCTAGCATGCTTGCCTTTTGGCCTAGTCATCATGTGTGCTTTACGGTTGATATGAATATTCTATTTATTATCTGTTGTTTTACAGACGTAGGTATATCTGGATGTTTCAATATTGCTAACAGTTGATATATAAGCGCACTAGATTTTTAACATCTGAATTCAGTTTCTCTGTCAATTCTGCTATCTTCTGTGATCACACTTCCTAGACGTTTAAATTTTTAAACTCGTTTCAAGGGTGTACTATTTATCAGTATATTATTACTATCTTAATAGTGATGTATACCCACCTATTTTTCTATCAATCCTGTCTTAACCATCCATCTATCCATCTGATCTATGATACAAGTAATAATGTACATACAAAAATAATGAAGTGTTCGCCAAAACATCACACCATAACTACACATTATGCAAACAAACATTAAATGGATTTAAATGCAGTATAGCTGTAGAAATGTCAATAATTGGAAAACATTCAGTGTTCAGCGGGTTTACACAATTACATTTATGAAAAAAACAGAACATTGCTGTGACAAGCCATCAGTAAAGAAGAAGAAACAAGTCACAACAACACACAAAGAAAAAATGATGCTAAAGTGACTGCATTAAGGCATAATATTATGGAACACCATGTGGAATAAACTTAAACAGAATAAAATGAAATATGTTATACTTAACTTTGAGGCTCGAGTGAAACAGTACATATTTTACTTCATTCTGTTTATTTTTATTTCAGGTGATTTCATAATGTTATGGTATGTTTCATTGCAGTTAATTTAGATCAATTTCCATACGTGTGTGTTGGCACTGATGAAAACTTGTTATCAACACATCCTGTTTTTAGTCATTGTAATTTTGTCAAACTGAACTACTCAGTGTTTTCCCAATTGTCTAACATTACACAACAAACCAGAAAAAAACAAGATCTGACCTGTTCACATTTGTGGGTGACAAGGTGGCTCTTCAACTGGTAGTATGTTTTGAACTTGGTCGGACAATACTGGCAAATGTAGGAGTTGTCAACGACCACTTTCATCTTTGGTACCTTCTCATCACTGTCTGACTGGCTGCCGGTCTTTAGGGCACTTAGCTGTGGAGGTAATAGCAAATTATAATTTCCAGTGAGCCACTGTCATGACATCAGTATCTGCAATTACCATCTCCGGAATAGTAATCGCATGAATACAGTGTGTACACATTACAATCTCTGGCACAGTAGTCTCATGAAATCAGTATATGCAAATAACATTTTTCAGCACAGTAGAGTCACATGAAATCACTATATACACATCATAATCTTCAGCATGATACAGTCTCATGAAATCAGTATATACATATGATTTCCTGCACGGTACAGCCTCATGAAATCATTATATACATATGATTTCCTGCATGGTACAGTTTCATGAAATCAGTATACATACTTCGCAATCTTCAACATTGTCTAATCTCGTGAAACCAGTATATAAACATTTGATCACAGAATGGTATAGTCCATGCTGTGTGGTCCCAGTGATCACTGTTCTCTGTCTCGTGTACTGTCAAGCATTTCTGATACTGAGCTTCCTCCATGCCATTATGTCAAACTGTCCAAACTCTGCCTCTCTTCCCTTCCATATTTCTCGTGGTGACAATGTACTCCAGTTGTTACCTTCACATGACACACCCAAAGATGTCTGTATTATTCTTTCTATCTGTCCATAGTATGCTCATCCTTCTATAATACCACGACGCCACAGTTTACTATCCATGATTTTCTACTGTATATCAGGATTCGCTTGATATAGCTAGTAAGAACTCTTTCACCTGAATTGATACTTTTACAGAATAGAACAAGCAAAAACAGCATTTTATAAACTAAAGAATATCATTTGAAATAAGTCCTTGTCAACAGGAGATACAAACAGAATTCTGGCATGTGACATGGAACTGTTGTTAACAGGTATCTGTGAATTCTGGACAATCAACAAACAAGCAAGAGAACAGTAATCCCTGGAATCTGTACCAATGAAGTTTTACACAAGAATGGAGAAAACACCATGAGCAGCCATGACAATTTATATCAATGTTCTGAAATCTTCTCAGACACAAAGGAAATGTATTTCAAGCATGAGAAAAGGGCACTGTAACATAATGACAAATAAAAAACTAGAGCTTATGTCAGCTAAGATGTCTTGTCAACCAGTGTAAGATGCAAATTTTCTGATTTTTCAAACGTTGACGGATGAGGACAGAGCACAAATGGGAATGTCCCAAATGCTGTGTTGTTGGTCCTTAAATGAACTCAAAAAAGTCTCTTAAAAGTCGACAGGGTCGACTTCATTGCACCGGGTTTTATCACATATGGCTCGGTCTCTTTCCGCAGCACGGAAAGTGTCGCACAAAGCACGAACTCCGCAGCTTTTAACAACGACCCACAGGAGTCTCCGAAACATTTAACTCGTAAACCGAAGGGTGCGGCCCGGAATCGAACCCACAACCTTCAGAGCACGAGTCAAAACGGCTTGACCACTTCGCCACAGAGACTCCCTGAAAGAACTCAACTCAACTAGATGTCAAAACAAACATCCCCAGCAAAGCACACTTTCAGGAAATCATACTGGAGCACTCACAGAAATAACTATGTGTGATGGAAGTGATCCCTGATCAAAACCAAATCAAACCAATCGGCCTCATGCCCACCTTATGAATATTCAATCAACAATCAATGACCCACAACTCAGTACATTCCCACCCGGGGCCTATCCACTTCTTCAGCAGCCAACTCAAGTTCCCAGACTAGTGGTACCAGTGGCAGCCTGACTGAATATCCATCTGCATTTTTCTCTATGCACTAAACATCATTAGACCCTCTACTCACCCCCTGTTGAATTAGTCTATCCAGATGTGGCCTCTTTGTTTTTGTGCACTTCCCACTTGATTCCAGAGAGGATTAAACACATCAGCCTTGTCATAATCTAACTCATGGCCCAAAGGAGCAGCCAGTACTTGAGCCTGTTTAAACTTCCACACCTGCATGCCTTGGGCAGAACATCCATGATATCCATGAAACTCTGTACCTTCATCTGATGGAGTGATGTATGCCTCTCCACACAGAGCATACCAGTTTCTATTTTAAATAGCATGCTCTGTAAGTGTCACAAACACATCATGTCGTTCTGTACTACTCTCTGACCATTGGAGCGCCACTGTTACAGCCTTCACCTCCGTTCTCATACTGGAATTTGTGATGTCATTCGTCAGACCTCCTTTTTTAACACAGCGTCCCTTAACCTGTTCAATGAAGTCTTTTCAATGTTTATTTCGGACCACAAACCAAGGTAAAAGGAGTGGGTGGGGCTTCACAGCAAACATTTGAACAAAAATGTTGTCATACCCACCATTTGGTTTCTATATCCGCCCAAGGAAGACAGGCACCGCCAGTTTATTACTATTGTCCTTTATAATTAGCTTCATTCTTGGACATGATCACCAACCTTATGAGCCATGGATTTCAATGTGATCTGGTCATTTGCAGTGACCATGCAGTTGCTGGAGCTGGACACCAGCACGGGTGCTGATGTTACCACTGCTGCTGCAGCTACTGATGACGACACTTCCACTGAGGCTACCTGAGCCAACCCTTTGTCCATCACGACAGGATCCGGCTGTCTGGGTAATGTGTTGGAAGTCCCACATGGCCACACCTGAACATCAACAATTCCACATTATGAATGTGTTACATATTTTACTATGTCTAAGATGATACAACAAACAAGGTTACTGTCAAACAGCTGTGCTGCTGACATAGTTCCCAATGAGTGTAATCAGCATTAACATCATATATTCTTAGGATTTCCTCTTCTACTCTGGAACAGTCATCTTAGGTCTTGTTTTGTTAGGGAAGAGCCATACTGCTAATTGGTCCAACTGCCATCTGATTGAAAGTTCTCCTTGTCTTCCCTCTCAGTATTGAGATTTGTCCAGAACTCCTGCCAACCCCTGCCATATCATTCTCTCCACATATAGGTTCTCAGTTTGTTACCCTGCTTTCTCTACCTGGTCTTACAGGCACATACTTCACTTAAGAGCATGAAGGTCAGGTGTGTCAGCTGAGAAATTGTGTAATGCAAGAAGGCAAGATAGGAGAAGTCATCTTGAGACTGAAACTTGTGCAAGTCTTGGCTACGGCAGGTCTCCGTGTGGAATGGAAAATGGCATCTAAGATAATGTGGATAGTGTGCCAGACATGTCAACAATTTGCTCACAAGTGTCAAGATTGATTTCAGAAAATCGATCAGATGTATCAGTGTTCCATTGTGAATGTAGACACGCAGTAACGTTTGATACAATAAGGCCTATACACATAAATCATATTACTCCCATGCACTGCCTGGTCAATGAAATGTGACAGAACACCCTAGATTATTGACAGCATCAATATAGGTCAGTGCAGCATCACTTAGAAACTCCCACCCTTGACACCCACAACCGTGGGCATGTATGCCTCTAGGCATGGGGTTGGAATCTGCGGCCAATGTCATACCTAGAACCCATGCAGGAAACATGACCAGCCTAAGTATAGTCACATAACCAGCCTAAGTATAGTCGCAGCCAGTTCAAATGTGCTGTGCTGAATATTGACCTGGTTACATGCTAATATGCCTCACTACAGACGTGAAGTTCCAGTACCAGGCATGCACACCAGACTATTTCTGAGCTAGGAGAGGATTAGGACAGTTCTGCCACACAGTTCCGGTAAAGATGATACTTTGGTACTGTGTGGGGGGGAAAGCCTCTACATCAGTGGTTCTCAACCTTTTTTGGCCCATGCCCCCCTTCACCATATTTTCAGAACGTCATTCCCCCCTTTCATATTTCATATCTAAACATCTCCCCACCCCTACACAGTATACGTAAAAATGGAAGGTAAATTTAATAGCATATACTAAAACAAGTCTAGACATCCACATAAAACATGATTTGTGGGTCTACTTACTTTATAAAATTAATTTTAGAAGGATGAGATGTACATAACTGTAAAGTATGAAGGGAAAAACAATATCAAGTAATCAGTTCTTGTATTAACGCGATCTTGAAATGGTCTTCATCTCCCCCCCCCCCCCCCCCCCCCCCCCCCCCCCCCCCCCCCCCCCCCCCCCCCCCCCCCCCCCCCCCCCCCCCCCCCTAGAAACCCTAAAATTCCCCCCTGTGGGGAAATTCCCCACCGGTTGAGAACCACTGCTCTACACCAACCTCACTCTGACAGATGTCAGTCCTCTCCCAGGCTCAGGCAAACTACACTTTACCATCAGAATTAAAGCTCAGTCGCCTTCACAACCATCACCCATGCTACTATCTAACTCAAATACCACACAGACTGCACACATCATCTACAATACACCAAAATACAAGAAGTAGAATCGGGAAGCTTTACTAGGACAAAACAGATGTTGTGGCCAAAGTTTCCATCAGCACATACAACACTCACTAATACAGTGATAATTCAGTGTTCGTTGACTTTGGTTATTATCTTGTTTCAGGTATCATGAATTTTCACTGCAACAAATTTGTCTCGGTTTTCATCCGTTGCCTCGGATTTCGTCGGTGAGTATGCGTAACCTTGCTGCCAATTTCTTATTATTTTTAGCATTAAACACTATATTCATTCTCTATAAAATGTATTTGTGGTATTTATTAGGGACGTTCATTTGAAACCCATTCCAATGGCTTTATTACAAAAGCATGAAAGAAACATTAACAGGTGTGGTAGAATTAAACAAAGCATTCATTTTGAATGAATTATGCACCATGGGTTGGTCATAAGAAGTCGCCGTAGGCATTCAGGCAAGCATCACAAACAAAAAAAGATTGTGGTTGCTCACTGAACCAAGTGTTTACCACGTTCATTACGTCTGCATCTGTGTGAAATCGTTGCCTCTTGAGAGCTTTTCTGAGAGGTCCGAACAAATGAAAATCACATGGTGACAAATCAGAAGTATAGGCTGGATGTTACAAAATTCACCACTTCTTCCAAGCTAATGCTTCCTGCACAATCTTTGCAACATGTGGACGAGCATTATCGTGCAACAAAATCACACAGCGAGAAAGCATGCCGGGTCGTTTATTCTTGATGACTTTTTGCAGCTTGTCTAGTGTTTGAAAGTAGTGGGTAGAGTTGATGTTGACACCAGGTTCTTTAAAGTCGGCGAACAATAGCCCTTCATTGTCAAAGAATGCGCTCAGCATAACCTTACCAGCGGAAAGCTGTAACTTGAATTTTTTGGCTTTTGGTGATCCAGCATGCTTCCATTGCATGCTCTCTCTTTTGCTGCTCGGCTATAGTGGTGACACCATGATTCCTTGCCTGCCACTATGCAGAAGAGAAATGCATCACCCTCCACTCTGTAACGCAGCAAGTGATTCAAACACCATCCCATGCGTTCCTCTTTTTGGTGGTCGGTCAACATCTGTGGTACCCACTGTGAACACACCTTCCAATATTGCAGTTTCTTACGAACAACCTTTTGAATTGTCCCAATTGACACATCAAATTCTTTTGTTAGCGAACGTATGCTTCGACAACAGTTCATCTGTACTGCTGCATCAATTTTGGTGATGGTTTTTTTCTGTTGCAACAATATGCGCTTGATCCGGCCGTCAAAGATCTGTCGTGAACTGATGTCCTTTCAAAAACATTCGTGCCCAGTCTGTTACTGTTGTCTTCGACACATTTGTTACCATACACTGCCTGCATTCTTAGATGAATGTCCACTGGTCGACATAATTCAAATGAAAGAAACTGAATCACAGATCTTTGAGCATCTTTGGACGGATTTTGGATCAACCCGGCCATTTTCTCAATGGTCAGAAACAGAACCTATGCATCATGGGACGATAAGCATGTGCTCTTTTATTCACTGGTCAGTACTTATCACATGACTATGACATGATTATGTTCAACGTACACAATTACCCGCGGCGCGGCATGAACGGATTTCAAATGAACGCCCCTTATATATCCCTGAATGAATTAATTGGATTTACATTTATTCATATGGAAATAACTGCCACTGTTTTGGATTTCACTGATTGTTTTCGGACGCATGATCGTGGAAAACCAAGGTATTACCGTACAACTACATTAAAAACTCTACATGAAAATATGTATATAAAAGTTACTCATCTGATGAAAATATGTATATAAAAGTTACTCATCTGTTTACTTGTTATGGACCAGAAGCATGTGTGATTGAATACTGCATGTACGGTTATAACAATGTAGCTAGACTGGAAATGTGATACTATAGATAAAGGCAACCAGACTTCCATACTCCTGTACAAACCTTGTGTGTGGCCATGTGCTTCTTCACATTAGACTTCTGGGCAAAAGCTCGGCCACAGACAATACACTGGAAAGGCTTCTCGCCCGTGTGGGCCCGGATGTGCTGCTGCAGGTCAAAGTTCTTGGTGAATTCCTTGTTGCAGTATTCACACTGAGGAAGACAGAGTTCACTATCAAGTAAGTTTTCACGCATTTGATAAATAGGATCACCATTTTGGATTAATGAATAAAACATACTTTGTAAACTCAACAATTGTCTGTAAACCGATGTACCTATGAAACAGGACATCTGTGTAAACTCTAAAGGTGTCTTTATATGATTTTAACTAGTGTGTATAAACATAATACATGTCTGAATATCTTTAACTAGTGTATAAACACAAGTCTCTGAATGCCTTTAACTATTGTGTATAAACACAAGAAGCGTCTGTATATCTTCAACTAGTATCTGTACCATCTCAGAATGTGTCTTTATGTGGTAATCAGAAAACATCAGAATCAACAACAATAGAACTGCTAAACAATGCGCGAGGTATAGAAATTAATCATCATCACCAAATTCCTTACTAAATGGTGCGAGTGATCATACTTCTCATCTTGCAATCTCTAACAGCATGTATCATTTTGTGTGTTAACTCCCTCCCATGCCATAAAGCTGTCAAGAATGTTCTCTCACTGTCTTCCTCTCTCTTTCTACTGATCTTCCCAATGGTAACAACATGTTCCACTTTTTGTCTTCTTATCAGGTGGTCGAAAAATTAAGTCTGTCTCTTTCTGATGTTTGTGATAACTTGTCTTAACCTCCCTCAAAATGCCCAGTTTGCTCAATTTGACAGTCCAAGCAATTTTCAGCTTTCTTCTAAAAAAAAAACACTTGTCCAAAGCCTGAGGGGATTTTTCCACTGTCCAAGATTCTCAGCCATGTGCATAGAAATAAATAATAAAAGACACAAACCTGTAGCTGTCCAAGATTCTCAGCCATGTGTATAGAAATAACAATATAACACACAAACACAAACCTGTAGCCATCCAGATTCTCAGCCATGTGTATAGAAATAACAATATAACACACAAACACAAAATTGTATCTGTCCAAGATTCTCAGCCATGTATAGAAATAACAATATAACACACAAACACAAACCTGTATCTGTCCAAGATTCTCAGCCATGTATAGAAATAACAATATAACACACAAACACAAACCTGTAGCTGTCCAAGATTCTCAGCCATGTGTATAGAAATAAATAATAAAAGACACAAACCTGTAGCCGTCCAAGATTCTCAGCCATGTGTATAGAAATAACAATATAACACACAAACACAAACCTGTAGCCATCCAGATTCTCAGCCATGTGTATAGAAATAACAATATAACACACAAACACAAACCTGTATCTGTCCAAGATTCTCAGCCATGTATAGAAATAACAATATAACACACAAACACAAACCTGTATCTGTCCAAGATTCTCAGCCATGTATAGAAATAACAATATAACACACAAACACAAACCTGTAGCTGTCCAAGATTCTCAGCCATGTATAGAAATAACAATATAACAAACACAAACCTGTAGCTGTCCAAGATTCTCAGCCATGTATAGAAATAACAATATAACACACAAACACAAACCTGTAGCTGTCCAAGATTCTCAGCCATGTGTATAGAAATAAATAATAAAAGACACAAACCTGTAGCTGTCCAAGATTCTCAGCCATGTGTACAGAAATAAATAATAAAAGACACAAACCTGTAGCTGTCCAAGATTCTCAGCCATGTGTATAGAAATAACAATATAACACACAAACACAAATCTGTAGCTGTCCAAGATTCTCAGCCATGTGTATAGAAATAACAATATAACACACAAACACAAACCTGTAGCCGTCCAAGATTCTCAGCCATGTGTATAGAAATAACAATATAACACACAAACACAAACCTGTATCTGTCCAAGATTCTCAGCCATGTATAGAAATAACAATATAACACACAAACACAAACCTGTAGCTGTCCAAGATTTTTAGCCATGTGTATAGAAATAACCAACAATAAAAGACAAACACAAATCTGTAGCCGTCCAAGATTCTCAGCCATGTGTATAGAAATAACAATATAACACACAAACACAAACCTGTATCTGTCCAAGATTCTCAGCCATGTATAGAAATAACAATATAACACACAAACACAAACCTGTAGCTGTGCAAGATTCTCAGCCATGTGTATAGAAATAACAATAAAAGACACAAACACAAACCTGTAGCTTGGCTTTGGCATTCAAGTCTTCCTGGGACACCTCTATGTTGTTCTTGGCATGTTTTGCTGTCTTCCCTTTCCTGGTGCTCAACAGACTGACACTGTTGTCTGCATTGAGAACTGTGATCAATTTATTCTGAGCTGACCTACGACCTGAAATCAAATATATTCTGTCACCGATTTATTTTTAGCTGGCCTCCATCTACAATCAAAAGCATGTTTTATAACTGACTTTTACTCATTGGCACACCTCATGAGAATGGAACCAAATTGAAAACACACAACCGTGTCTATGTGGCCATGCAGTTACGCCACCTACCTCATGTTTTGGAGGTTTCGGGGTCATTTCCAGACTGCAGTATTTAGGCCACAAATTTTCCAGAGACCCCTGGGGGTCAGCTACAGAGTTTATGCTTTGTGTGATCCTCTCTGCAGGTCGCTTGTCGTTCTGGGGACAGAATGTGAACCAGGTGTGTACAACCTAATGCAGTCAATCTTCAGTAGTGTAACCTGTCTTTAATATCTCATGCAGCTCCGTCCATGTTCTCCCCATATTCATGTCTGTCTCTAATTCTCTTCCTTCTCTTCCTTGTGTGTTTCAAGGTATTCCCTGATTTCATTTGTTCCACACAAAGGACTTGTAGCCACACTGTCCACACTGAAGGGATCCATCTTCAAGTCTTTAAGTCCTTAGTATACCATCTGTTATTTGCACACCGCCAAAATATTTCTCCTCAATTGGACGAATGAAATGAGCAGTTATTTGACTCTAAACACAAAAAAATTTTGTAATAAATCACATCTCATACAAGATGACTGTCCTCAGCAGACACAAATTAGAACAATTTTGCCTTGAATCTGTCTTGAGAAAACCAAAAATACTGCAATCAGGATTCCATAATGTCTTTTCCTAAAGAAAGACACCCGAAGTCCCACATGACCCGTGCTAAATATAGAATAAATAAGTTCACTGGAGTTTTTACAATTACATTAATAGCCCCTGAATAGTGCTGGAACAAATTCTTTCCCCCTGAGAGCACAATCATTGTGTATGTCCTCCTTGTCCAAATATGGCTGCCATGAGTATTAATAGATTGTCCGTTAAACTGAGTGGTCAAAGTTTACCATAAAAGGCTGGAACCACTGATATTGCTATTTGCTGCAATTGTGATGGCCGAACATTCCCAAATACAAGGGGCATTCATTTGAAATCCGTTCGTGCCACACCGCACATAATTGTGTACGTTGAACATGATCATGTCATAGTCATGTGATAAGTACTGACCAATGAATAAAAGAGCACATGCTTATCGTCCCATGATGCATAGGTTCTGTTTCTGACCGTTGAGAAAATGGCCGGGTTGGTCCAAAATCCGTCCGAAGATGCTCAGAGATCTGTGATTCAGTTTTTTCATTTGAATTATGTCGACCAGTGGACATTCATCTAAGAATGCAGGCCGTGTACGGTAACAAATGTGTGTCAAAAACAGTAACAGACTGGGTACAAATGTTTTTGAAAGGACATCAGTTCACGACAGATCCTTGATGGCCGGATCAAGCGCATATTGTTGCAACAGAAGAAAACCATCACCAAAATTGATGCAGCAGTACAGATGAACTGTTGTTGAAGCATACGTTCGCTAACAAAAGAATTTGATGTGTCAATTGGGACAATTCAAAAGGTCGTTCGTAAGAAACTGCAATATCGGAAGGTGTGTTCACAGTGGGAACCACAAATGTTGACTGACCACCAAATAGAGGAACGCATGGGATGGTGTTTGAACCACTTGCTGCGTTACAGAGTGGAGGGTGATGCAATTTCTCTTCCGCATAGTGGCAGGCAATGAATCATGGTGTCACCACTTTGAGCCGAGCAGCAAAAGAGAGAGCATGCAATGGAAGCATGCTGGATCACCAAAAGCCAAAAAATTCAAGTTACAGCTTTCCGCTGGTAAGGTTATGCTGAGCACATTTTTTTACCATGAAGGGCTATTGTTCGCCGACTTTAAAGAACCTGGTGTCAATATCAACTCTACCCACTACTTGCAAACACTAGACAAGCTACAAAAAGCCATCAAGAATAAACGACCCGGCATGCTTTCTCGTAGTGTGATTTTGTTGCATGATAATACCCGTCCGCATGTTGCAAAGATTGTGCAGGAAGCATTAGCTTGGAAGAAGTGGGGAAATTCTGCAACATCCAGCCTATAGTCCTGATTTGTCATCATGTGATTTTCATTTGTTCGGACCTCTAAAAAAAGCTCTCAAGGGGCAACGATTTCACACAGATGCAGACGTAATGAGCACGGTAAACACTTGGTTCAGTGAGCAATCACAATCCTTTTTTGCGGACGGCATTCGCCGCCTACCTAAGCAATGGGATGCTTGCCTGAATGCCTACGGCGTCTTCTTCTGACCCACCCATGGTGCATAATTTCATTCCAAATGAACGCTTTGTTTAATTCTACCACACCTGTTAATGTTTTTTTTCATGCTTTTGTAATAAAGCCATTGGAACTGTTTCAAATGAATGACCCTTGTAACTGAAAACAGACTTTACCAAGCTCACTTTTTACTCAATGCGAGTTTCCTGGCAGCAATCAAGGTTGTCCTCTTTATTTTTACATTTTCAATGTTTTCCCTACCGTAAAATTCTAAATTGCAATTCTCATGTTATCCAGTGTTTTCCAGTCTGCTATGACCACTGGCCATCATCTTCAACAGCCAGCAAAATGTCCCAACACTAATAGTGCAAGCAGCAATCTCCTGTGGGTCGTCGCTAAAGGCTACGAAGTGCGTGCTTTGTGCGACGCTTTCCGTGCTGCGGAAAGAGACCGAGCCATATGGGATAAAACCCGGTGCAATGAAGTCGACCTTGTCGACTTTTAAGCGACTTTTTTAAGCAGCAATCTGATTATGTGTCCATCTTGACTTTTCTCAGAGTTGAGATGAGTTGAGTTGAGTTGAGCTAAGAACTGACATTACTGCACTCAGGACATTCCCATACTGCGCTCCGTCTCCTCATTCAACAGTCAGCGAAGAGCCCCACTATTAATGGTTCCCACCACTATCTTATTGAAAGTTCTCCTAGTCTTCCTCTGTTTATGAGATTCTACCAGAGCCCCTGTCAATCCCCCGCAATCTCATCTTCTAGGTCATTCCCCCCCTTTTGTATTTTTGTATTTCCTCCATATAAATTCCCCCCCCCCCCCCCCCCCAACAGTATACGTAAAAATGGAAGCTAAATTTAATAACACATACTAGAACAAATCTAGACGTCTAAATAAAACGTGATTTGCGGGTCTACTTACGTTATGAAACGAAATTTAGGAGGGCAAGAAATACAGAACGGTAAAGTGTGGAGGGAAAAACAATATCAAGGAATCGGTTCTTGTGTTAACGCGTAACGTGATCTTGAAATAATCTTTATTCTCCACTGGAAACATTAAAATCCTCCCCTGGGTGGGGGAGGGGAGAGAGGGGAGGGGGGGGAGAGAGAGAGAGAGAGAGAGAGAGAGAGAGAGAGAGAGAGAGAGAGAGAGAGAGAGAGAGAGAGAGAGAGAGAGAGAGAGAGAGAGAGAGAGAGAGAGAGAAATTCTCCACTGGTTTAGAACCACTGCTCTAGACTATGATGGTCTGTCTGACTATCTGTTCTGTCCCCACTATACACATGATTCCGTGGAGACGCTTAAATAATTTGGCACGGCAATAATGGTGACTGACAGTAAATCAGTGAAATGTAGGAACTTCAGCATAATGAGCCTAATCAACTATACTAAAGTAGATCAGCATGGCCAAATGGATAAGAACATGTGTTCTTAAACATCCTGTGTGCTGATACCGAGGTAAGGGGTTCAACCTCTCCAACGGATAGTTGGACTAAAATGTTGACCTATCATCCTTGGCTTGGGGATGTAAATTACAAGTACCTCTGAAGTCGGAGTGGATTCACATGATGGCGAGGGACATTGTTAATAGGGAAAACTAATCCACATGCAAAATTAAGGCCAGCACTGCTAGGAGTGTGTTATAGACTATGCTTGAGTTCAAAGTGAGTGAGCGCAAAAAACAAAAACAAAAAAACGA
Source organism: Cepaea nemoralis (assembly GCA_014155875.1). Taxonomy (NCBI): domain Eukaryota; kingdom Metazoa; phylum Mollusca; class Gastropoda; order Stylommatophora; family Helicidae; genus Cepaea; species Cepaea nemoralis. Next base: position 149,557 of record JACEFZ010020011.1, on the reverse strand, counting down.
CAAAAACCAAGAGAAGCATAGCACTGCCGTGGACACAGACAGCACACGGACAAGTTGCCTTTACCAGCTTTTGTTGGACTGGGCTTGAACATCTGTGACTGGACTGCCTGCTGGGCCGGCTGTGATACTGTCACTGTGACTGCTGGTGGAGGTGGCAGAGACTGAGACAACTGCTGCTGCATGGATTTATCTGTAATGGAGGTCAAGGTATGTGCTGGCCAGGCTGCACCAAGAGCTGGCCAGGGCCTGGGGTGTTGGCTGACGTCAGGTTATTGTTGGAGGCAGCCAGGCTGGTCAAGGGGCTGAAGATGGTCACATTACTGCCGTTGTTCCTTGTCTGCCCATGTACAGACCCGGTCACCTGCAGAGGTCAGCGTATCCACCAGCAGTCAGAATTTGTACATTAGTGTTTTCAGGTGGTAAGACTAAATTAATTACATTTTCATACATCAATCAATTCAAACATCTAGGGGCAATTGTAACATCAGATGGATGATGTGAGACAGAGATTAAGGGCGGAATATACCAAGCAATAACAGCATTTCAGAAGATGAAAAGTAGCTTACGTAATAAGCCACTCTCATAAACATGTTCAGCTGAAAGTAGTGAATCTTCGACTGTGAACGCTTTATAAAGTGCTTGGAAACAATGGAGATGAGGTCTCAGTTGAATGCTGCGAATACCTTGAACTACCAGAGTAACTAACAAGTGCCTGAAAGTGCCTAATGAAAGTAAAATATGAAAGTAAGAAGAAGACAGACAATGGTCATCATATAATGTGAAGAGGGGCACTGAAGACCATGGTCATGACTGGACAAATCAGTGGCAGATGAGGCAGAGGCAGACCGAGAGAAATCATGTTGCATAACTTAAAACAGTGGCTTCAGGCGATGTGCGGCACAAAAAAATGACGATTTTGGGTCAGGTCAGCTATTTTTGGAATAGTTCATTTTTACACACCTTAGCATGTCTGCTATCAGATTTGGTACTTGTTTTTGTTTTAAAAAATGTTATTTTAATGTAATATTCATATTTTACTTAAAGCAATGTGCGCCAGAAAAAAAATAAAGATTTTCGGTCAGGTCAGCTATTTTTGGAATAGTTCATTTTTACACACATTAGCATGTCTTCTATCAGATTTAGTGCTTGTTTCTGTTCAAAAAATGATATTTTAATTCAATATTAACATTTCACTTAACTTTCCCTAGGTGTCAAGTTGTCTACTTATTGAAAATTGTTACAAAATTGATGTTTTTCAAACCATAACAACCGTATCTATGCAAAGCGGTAACCACATGTGTTATACACCATTTTAATGGTCATGATCTCCCCTAATTGTTCGTGAAACATTGAGATCATGTAATTGGGAACTCTTCTATTTACAACTGTTTCTTTTGAATCAAGAATCTTACGGAAACTTCCATATATGGAACACTATAAATGACCGTAAACAATGTGCGATTCTCATTGGCTGAAACTGATCATGTGGGTATCTAATTTTTTCCAAGATGGCCGTTTAGTTATGTTTAAGCCTGACAACCGATTGAAACGCCGAATTGAAAACTGCCTCGTCCTAAGAAATTTAACATCCAGTCATCTGCGCAACGAAAGAAATCACACAATCAACAACTGGCAAATGCTCGTAAACACAGAAAAGCCTACCAGAACATCCTAAATATTACAGAAGTCTGAATCCGACCCAGATAAACAGCGTATGCCATCAACAAGTTTTTTTTTTTGGACAGTGAATCTGAATGAAACAGTTCTTCTTCTTCTTTTTCTTCTTCTCCTTCTTCGTTCATGAATGAATCAGTACCATCATGTTCTTCTCAAAGTTGTGGAAGTGACTCCTTTATTGCAGAAAAAAACAAGAAGCCAATTTAAAAGAGATACGTATGAATATATGACCTCCTCTAGCAGCAAATGTGTTTCTGTTGATGACAATGTATACCAACAACTGTAACAAAGAGCAGTAGTTGATTGTTCAGAAATTTATGAAATCATCAAAATGTTATGTTGTCCAGTATGTAAAAATACTATTCTTATTTTTAAAACTCACAGCAAGAAAGCCAAAGGATTAGCTGTGCACGCAGAGGTTTACTGCTCTTGTTGTGAGGAAGTAGTCTGTGGAAGTTACCTAGCTACAAGAAGTAATGATGGGCAATGATCGTTTGCCATCTACAGTCAGTCTGTATATTCTGCATATGTTTGTGGAATGGGTGCAACATTCAATAATTTTTGTGAAAATATGAACCTGCAGTTCAGTTCAGTTTTTTGCATTTTCTACAGGCCTGCATATGAAGATACTAGGAGCATCTAGGATACAGAATAGAGTTAGAAATAGCTTGAAGGTCAAGCCAAACTGAAGAGACAAGGGGAGCTGCATGCCCTGGAGGGAGGTCCTGTATATCAGCAGGATTGTTCTAATTGTCACATACTGTTAGAAACAACTGTTTTCCTGTGTAAACTTGTTTTAGCATGAAGATAACTTTATTAGTATTTAAAAAAAACATCAAAATAATTTGTTTTTACATGTTTTCACATTTAGCCAGTATTTTTTTTTACTGTGATGAATTTTTCTCAAAAACTATTTGCCAGATTATAATGAAATTATGTGCACTTATTCTTCATTGTATTACTTACATCATGTACAGAGCATTTTTTTAAATTAAAATTTAGTTTTTGTGCTGCAGTCAAAACACCACAAAAATTGTCATGAAAAAATTTCGTTAAATTTTTAAAATTTTGAAGGAGAAAAATGTCAAGAGATATCATTAACATTTGTTGTCAAAAATGTAAAGGTTTATGTACACATAAACCAAACAATTGAACCTGTACATTAAAAAATGACTGCTTTAGGTCTCTCTTTAGAAATCCAATATGGCCGCTGTTTATTTTGGATTCTTGGTTTCTATCGCAACCGTTAAGTGCAAGTCACTTTGGCAATACTTTATTATTGATCAGCAGTCTTCGGTATCAGAACATAAAAATTAAATATTATAGAATTATATTTTTTTTCTGCCTCACATCGCCTTTTAAAGGGAATATCCATTGATCCAGAACACCAAAGACGAGATCTGTGACATGGGAATGACTTTGTGTGTGACCCTTTTTGGCTCAGGATGTGTTCAAGCACATCCAATTTCCACGGGTATTTCTGTCTGTTTTCCCTTCCCTGTCCTTTGAGTGTTTCCAGCATGTCCATGGGACATAGCGCGGACATGCATGTTTCTGAGCCAAAGCAGTTATAAGCTGGACCCTACATATTCATGAGCCATAACAGCTACATATGCTGGACAGTATGTATGTGTTCATGAGCCAAAACTGTTATAAGATGCACATATGTCTATGTGGTCATGAGCCATAATTTATAAACTGGAATGTGTCTATATATTTACGAATTATGATGGCAATAAACTTAACAGTGTCCAGGTTATAAACATTGTGGCTCATGAACACAAAGTCAATGTTCAAATTGTATCATTGTTTGGTTCATGAACATTGCCAAGACAACAAATTAGACTAATGTGTTATAAGCTAGATATGGTAATGTCGCCTAAACCAGGTATAAAATGAACATTGTTATGTATATTCATGAGCCAAGACAGTTATAAAATGGAGAATTCACCTGTTTCTATAAGCCAAGACAGTTATATGCTTAAACTAGACATTTTCACATGTAGCTATATATCAAGACAGATATATAATTAACATGGGCATGTACACAAATTGCTTGGGGGGGGGGGGGGGGGGGGGCGCTGAGTGGTCTCGAGGTGTGGTGTCCGCCTCGGGTGCTGGAGGTCCCGGGTTCAAGCCACAGTGATGGCTGGGATTTTTTCACGTGGACTTCTAGTAACAAAATTTCTAATGATCTCTGGATAGTGACATTGGACGCCCGTGTGTATTGTTGCGCATGTAAAAAAAATCCTTTGGCAGTTGAAATAAAAAAAGAGTAGCCTAACGGCGCTGCCCGGGCAAAATTTTGAGTTTAAATCTACCCAAAGTATTTCAGTATCCTCGCCGGTGCTACGCAGTTCATATACTGAGCTGAGATTCTCGGCTTGAGTTAGGAGTAGAATGGAGCACTTATGGGTTAAACCTGTGTGCCGTGATGTTCATCCGTCGACTAAACTAAACTAAGCTAAATACAAATTGTTATACGCCAAGATATACTTAAAATTTGACATTTTCACAAATTGCTATTATATATTTCAACTGGATATTTTCAAATGTTGCCAATAGCCAAAACTTATAATTCTAAACTGGACAATTTCACATGTTGTATAACCCAAGACATACTTAAAATGACATTTTCATAAATTGCTGTTATATACCTAAACTGGACATTTTCACCTGTTGCTATAAGTCAAGTTGGTTATACTCACTTTTGCAAGACAAATATAGTATGTCACATAATGAAACACCAGTACAAAGACCAAAACATGTTTGTCCTCCACAGCAATCACACATACCATCTGGATTTATACTCACTTTCGCAAGACAAATACAGTATGTCACATAATGAAACACCAGTACAAAGACCAAAACATGTTTGTCCATCACAGCAATATACATACCATCTGGATGGTAGGAGTCCCCAGCGTGGCAGTGTCCAGGCTTGACAACGTCATCAGCTCATCTGTGAACACCATGTTCTGTGACAGCTGGGATATGGGGGAGGAAGGCACAGGTCCCAGGGTCAAGGTTGGCTGAAAGTGGAAATATAACAACATTCACCATGAGTTATTCAGAGAAGCCCATCTAACAGTTACTCAGAGAAGCCCATTAAACAGTTATTCATAGAAGCCTGACAAACAGTTATTCATAAAAGCCCATCTAACAGTTATTCGTTGAAGCCTGACAAACTGAGTTATTCATTGATGCCAATCTATCAGTTATTCATAGAAGTTCATCTAACAGTTATTCACAGAAACCCATCTAACAGTTATTCATTGAAAGCCTGACAAACTGAATTATTCATAGAAGCTCATCTAACAGTTATTCACTGAAGCCTAACAAACTGAGTTATTCATGGAAGCTTGTCAACCAGTTATTCACAGAGGCCCATCATTTATCATAGAAGCCATTCAAACTGAGCTTTGCATATTTTCAAAATGTTGTGTGTCCTTTGTTGGATGTTGCACTCAACCCCAGGTTGATTTCCTAGGCAATTTTACGTTCAGTATATTGCCATTAGGATCTGCGACATTTAGTAGATGCAGTTTTGCACATAGTGAACAACTAGGGATAGAATTAAATTGTAAGAAGACACAGATTATGGTCGTCACTAGGAAGAATGAAATACCACAATGTAATATACAAGTAAATGGGAATATTCTTAAACAAGTGAATCGGTACAACTATTTCAGAACAGTCATAACATCTGATGGGAGATGCCTTGAAGAGATTAGAACAAGAATCGCCATGGCGAAGGTAGCCTTTTGCAAGATGAAAAACATACTGCCAATAAAAAGATGTCAATTGCTACGAGAAAAAGAGAGTTGAGGTGCTTTATAGAGCCTGCACTTTTGTATGTATGTGAAGCGTGGTCAATGAGCAGTCAATTTGAAAAACATCTGATGACTGTGGAAATGTGGTTTCTGAGAAGAGTGCAAAGAATACCATGAACAGACAGAAAAACCAACGAACAAGTCCTACAAGCAAAAAATGAAAATCGTAAACTGATTAGAGACATTACATATAGACAGTCAAAATTTGATGGACATGTTATGAGAAGAAATAAATTAGAGAACTTGGTGACAACTGACAAGATCGAGGGGACGAGAACATGGGAAAGACAGAGAAGTAAATACCTGGATGGCATGACCACATGGCATGGTTGAGAAAGAACACTGAGCTGATCCACAACTCTGGTGATCAAGTGAAATGGTGAATCATGACTGCCCATGCATACCAGCATGGCACATGATGGATGGATATTGCCATTGCTTTCTGAATGAGAAGTAATGTTTCAGTCCAAACTCATAAAAACCACAAAAGTGGTTTAAACTGTTATGCATAGAAGCTCACTAAAAAGTCATTCATAAAAAACCCATCAAAAGTTATTTCTATAAGATCATGAGTTATTCATAGAAGCACTTCAATCAGTTATTCATTGAAGCCCAACAAACATTTATTCAAAGAGGCCCATCAAAATGAGAGGTAGTTATTCAAAACAGCCACTCAAACTGAGTTATTCATACAATCCCATCAAACATTTATTCAAAGAGGCCCATCAAAGTGAGTGATTCATAGAAGCTTCTCTCATTGGCTACTGAAACACACAAGTTCTGCAATCCCTTGGGAGTAATACAATCTTGCAACTTCTTTAAAGCAATTACCTAGTTGCATAGCTAAATAGAGATACGGTAACCTCATGGCAGATACCACCATAGGGTGTAGATTGTTAGTAGGCCTTCCCATTTACTAGGTCATTGCATCATCCAGCAGGTAGCTTCCTTCCTCTACATCCTTCCTTCCCAAAAGGTGTACCTATTCTTACAGGAGTAGACACAAAATATAGGGGGCTGCGTGGTCTCGAGGTATGATGTCCGCCTCGAGTGCTGGAGGTCCCGGGTTCAGGCCCCGGTGAGGACCAGGATTTATTTTTTTTAAATCCACCGGGACTTCCAGTAATTTCCCCTGGTCTCTGGGTAGTGAGATCGGACGCCCGTGTGTATTGTTGCGCACTGTAAAAAATCCCTTGGCAGTTGGAAATCGAAAAAGAGTAGCCTAACGGCGCTGCCCGGGCAAAATTTCGAGTTAAAAATCTACCCAAGTATTTCAGGATCCTCGGCGGTGCTACGGAGTTCGTGCACTGAGCTGAGTTTCTCCAGACTCAGGTTTGAGTTAGGAGGAGAACGGAGCACTTATGGGTTGCACCCGTGTGCCGTGATGTTGATCGATAAACTAAACTAAACTAAACTAGACACAAAAGCCATGCTGGTTGGAACGAATGCAAGCAGGCAAGTACTGGGAATTGAACCTAGGTGTACTATATTAACCCTTTACAGGTCACAGCGGCCAATTCCGGCCGATGCCATAAAACGATCGTAGCGTCCGATTCCGGCCGATACTATTATGCATTGTAAAAACGCGATCTCTCGGCTTTCCAACACTTCCGACGGCTACTTTTGCTTTCACCGACAGCTTGACAACGTGGCCGCCATTTGTAAACGCGATAGTATGAATTTGAACGGACTTTTACGGACAATGTTTGATAGTTTTCTGGATTTTTACGCTGTTTTTCAAAATGGATTTTGGCGATTCTTCAAGTGATAGCCGAGATTTCGCTAGGTTCAATTTAAATGACATTAAAGGGCACGAAGTTGACTATTAATCGGCGCTAGATATCAGTGCAAAGCGTTACTTTGCATTAGCAGTCTGAGTCGGACTTTAAAGAAAGTGATTATATTCTGAAAATGTGTTTGTAAATTGCCGTATGGTTGACGGAAAATCACAAACATGCCGTATTTCGTAAATATTTGTGTTCATATATGGATTACCGACAACAATCACGTGAGTAACATATTCTGCATGCTTTTCCCTTCATTGTGTTGTTTATTTAACTAAAATCGGTTGACTAACACCTTATTTGTGATGTTTTTACTAACGCGACCCGAAATTTTACCGAACCTGAAAAAATCTTGCCCGTTCAGGGCTAGAAAACGGACAAGCGTCTGCCCTGTAAAGGGTTAAAAAGAATATACAAGGGACCAACCATAAGTCTTAAGCCTGAATATACAGGAGTAACAGAAAAAAGCTGAAACTGTGACAAATGTGGAGATAGATATGGCAATAAGACTGAGTGAAACAACACAAGAGGCAGAACATGAGAAAAGTGTGTGCATTTGGGTTCCACGATCTGCTGATCGTGAACAGAAGTAAAATATGGTAAATTACTGTCAACAGTTGCTCCAAATGTGCCAGTCAGAAACCATCTCGACAGTAGATAAGACTTCTGTTCACCATTAAGACCACGAATCAAAAATTTTCAGCATGAAATGAAGAACCCTAACCCTAACCCATCTGCCAAGCCGAGAGCTCAGAAATCTGCATGAAAAGTGATGCTGACCTTTTTGGATGCGAAAGGTATCTTAGTGAAAGATTATCTGCCGGTGGCAACACAATTAATGGACACTGCTAAGAAGATTTCCTTACCAAACTTAAAAAAGGCTGTGACCAGACAATGAGGGATAGCACACACACTCAAAATATTTCTTTGATTCAAGACAAACCGTCCTCTTACAAAGCATGACTTATGCAACTGGGATCCAAGGATTTGAATAGAGATTCTTCCACACCCACCCAATTCTCCAGATTAGGTTCCGGACATTTTTCATTTAAAAGATCTTTTAAAAAGCTCAAAGGCAATCATTCTGACAGTGATGAAGATGCCATACTGGCATGTGATAAATGGTTAGTTCAAGAACTATTGTATCCTATTCAAAAGTCCCTCACTCCTTTAGCATTGCCCGAGGTCACTGGGACACTCAAATCCCTTTACCACTACAAGTCAGAGACACAGAAGACATAAATACTACAACAAGTATTACTATGCCTTACCGCACGACTAGGCTGATTCAAAGTTCTAGTCAGGCAAGGATGTGCTTGTAAAATTGGTGCAGCTGCATTCATCTGGAATACAAAACATGATAAGAATAAACTGTTCAACATACAAAAATCATGCAGTAGTTAGAGATTGAACCTCCAGTATACATGAAATTTTCACTGCCCTAGCTCTGGAGCAGTCTTGTTGCGGGCGAGAATTGGGACAGCGGGATAACTGAGCCGGTCGCTCAGAAAGCAATGGCAAACTACTGAGCGTAATCTTGCCAAGAAATCAACAGACAGCTGAAAGATGCTGCTGTTGACAGCGACGTCCTGTAAAGGATATGCGAATTTAAAAAAAAAAAAAATAAGCTCTGGAACTGACACAACCTTATAAAATGGGTGTGCCAGAAAAGCATAGTGGATTGTCAGTATGCAACAGGAAAGTTTGCTCCACATTATCTATGTGTACATTATATGAACATTTAACGTCTGTATGTTTCTCAAGTCATGAAGTACACAACTTGTAGTTTTGAGTTTGCATGAAGCGCTGAAATATCAATCAACCTGTAGGTCTAAGGAAATAATCAAGCACATGTGATATTTCTATAATTGTAATAATTGTGGAAAAGAAGAAGTAACAAAGACATTTATGATCTGTTTAAGTCCCCACTAATCACTGGTATCATGAAGGCTAATAAGACTACAATGGCTGGGGCATATAGAAAGAATGGAAGATAATATGGAAACAAAACTCGCTTATACTCAGGAAATAAATGACCGTAGACCCCGAGGTAGACCAAGAAGATGGTGGAGAGATAATATATATACAGACCTACAAGCACTTGGAATCAACAACTGGCAAGAGAAGGTCAACCAGAGAGACGAATGGAGACGGATTGTATCTGCAGCAAAGAACCTCAATGGCTCAGAACGCTGAAGAAGAAGAAGTAAATCTACTAAAGATATAAAATATTTAGATCATCAAATCACAAATATATTCTCAG